>OX638130.1:70146651-70551651 GCA_951804985.1 Dryomyza anilis
TATACTATACTATACTATACTATACTATACTATACTATACTATACTATACTATACTATACTATACTATACTATACTATACTATACTATACTATACTATACTATACTATACTATACTATACTATACTATACTATACTATACTATACTATACTATACTATACTATACTATACTATACTATACTATACTATACTATACTATACTATACTATACTATACTATACTATACTATACTATACTATACTATACTATACTATACTATACTATACTATACTATACTATACTATACTATACTATACTATACTATACTATACTATACTATACTATACTATACTATACTATACTATACTATACTATACTATACTATACTATACTATACTATACTATACTATACTATACTATACTATACTATACTATACTATACTATACTATACTATACTATACTATACTATACTATACTATACTATACTATACTATACTATACTATACTATACTATACTATACTATACTATACTATACTATACTATACTATACTATACTATACTATACTATACTATACTATACTATACTATACTATACTATACTATACTATACTATACTATACTATACTATACTATACTATACTATACTATACTATACTATACTATACTATACTATACTATACTATACTATACTATACTATACTATACTATACTATACTATACTATACTATACTATACTATACTATACTATACTATACTATACTATACTATACTATACTATACTATACTATACTATACTATACTATACTATACTATACTATACTATACTATACTATACTATACTATACTATACTATACTATACTATACTATACTATACTATACTATACTATACTATACTATACTATACTATACTATACTATACTATACTATACTATACTATACTATACTATACTATACTATACTATACTATACTATACTATACTATACTATACTATACTATACTATACTATACTATACTATACTATACTATACTATACTATACTATACTATACTATACTATACTATACTATACTATACTATACTATACTATACTATACTATACTATACTATACTATACTATACTATACTATACTATACTATACTATACTATACTATACTATACTATACTATACTATACTATACTATACTATACTATACTATACTATACTATACTATACTATACTATACTATACTATATACTATGATTATCTGTTTTGCCTATATGTTTAATAAATTAAAAAATTGTTTAATAAGCTTTTTGGAATACTGGGGAACAGTTATGCATATTTGAGCTATTAGTAGGGAATACAATTTTTACCTGTTTTCGCAATCCCGTGATTTCGGGATTGAAAACTTTTCCCGGGATTAGTTCAAAATACAAGTAATTTAGAAAAATATTTGTTTTACTCTATACTCAAATCATAATTTGACTTTTTTTTGTTATTTTTAAAGCATTTAAGATATAATAGCTGGAACGCCAACGGTTCTTTTCTGAGAAAACTTGACAGCTTGACGGAAATTTCCGACGATTCGTTGTGCTGCTGAATTCTTGTTTGCAACACGTTTGGTTGGCTACCTCAACTAAACAAATTGGTTGTGTCGATTGTATTATTATTAGTTGTATGAACTGATGCGCGGTGTTGCAATAACTGGATTAGTCGAATGTTGATAGAACTAATTAAATCGGTTTGCAAAAAAGTTTTCTATATTTTGAAATTTGCGACCATTTTTCGTCGAAAAACAAAATAAATTACATATTGTGAGCTTTATACACAAGATAGTCTTTATCAGATTTCTTCTCAAAAAGTTACGAAACAAAAACAATTAGTATGCAATAATAATTAATAATAATTTTGTTGCATTATGTTCATAAAAAAAAAACAGAACACAAATTAGAAAAAAGGAACCCAATATTTAAAAGTACAACCGATAGAAAAGTTTTCGAATTTATTTCCAAATATGTATTTAAAAACTTATTAGAATTTTAGCATTTCTGTACATATTAAAATTCGTCAACACAGTAAAATAACAATTGGGTTAACAGTTTTTATTTTTAAAAAATTGTAATAAATCGAATCAAATAAAACGTATAATAATGCAATGTCAAAATTTCTCTAAGTAATTATTAGTATCTAGTACCTAATTTTTTAATCTCATGGATTTATCTCGTATATAAGACTTTGGTTTTAGCTTTTCAAAATTGGGATAAATTAAATTCATTGATTTTATACAAAATTGTATATCATGTTTTGTATTGATAGCTCTGGAATGAATTTTATATCGTGTCGCTTGCATGCAGTACTATTACAAAATAGTGATTTGTTTCCAATCCCGAAAATCCCGGGATTAGTATTTTTTAATCCCGAGATTTTCGGGACCAGAAAATGGTCGGAATCTGTCTTAAAAATTATTTGTGATCTTCTCCCAGAAAAAAGTTATTCTATGAATTATTCTTTAATGGTTAATTTTTCGATCTGCATATTAAGACTTTTATTTACTTTGATGCCTGCCATAGAAAAAGTTACTCAAATCATATGTCAACTTCAAACAGGTGAAATTTTGATATATTTTGTCATATTATCCTGAATTTTTTTTTTCTTGCATAATCTTTGTATTAATTCATATTTTAGTTAAGCAATCAAAATTATCCTTAATAATTTTGAACAATTTTTAAAGTTGTATTTTGTCCACGATACAGTTTGAAGAATTTTTTGGGTTTCACTAGAACAAGGTTTTGTAGATGCTATATTCAATCAAATCAACAGAAAATATATCAAATATTTTACAATTTTCTTCCAAATACAAACTTTAAATTCAGTATTTTTTTAAAAATATATCGATTTTGTAACATATTCGGTAGCACTACTATTATTTTGCACAGCAACATTCACGACTCGCCTAGGTAAATTAAGATAATTTTTTAAAATGTTTTAAAAATATGGAAGAATTATACGTCATTTTAATCAGAAATATCCAATATATGTAAATAATAAAAATACTTTGTTGTTCTTTGTTGTTCAAAATTAACGACGCTGTGAATATTTTTTAAATTTAATAATGAAAAATAGCACTGAACTGGTGCAATAATGGTTGCTGAAGTTATTGGTTATATTTGTGATGCTGATTCTGAATATGGCATCAGTTTTAACAAATCGGCTCTAGTTTTTGATATAGAGCCCATTTTTCAATTTATCATTATTGTAACTTATTTAATTTTTAAGATTCTAAGAATTTAATCTAATGAACTTTTCGATGTTTAGACGTAGAAAAAAAACCTTACAATCAGGCCCGTGCGCACGGGGCACAGTGTTCCAGAATTCAAATTTAGGCGGCCAAAATTATTTTAGCATCATTTTTTATAGATTTTGGGATACAGAGTTTAATCCCATATCGGTTTTAAAATTATGTTAGTGGAAGTTAAAAATTTTGGGTTACTAAAAAAAATATATTTCAAAATTTTTTATTACTGGGCATTCCATTATGCCGGGCGTTACATTCGTACGATTAAAAACTTTCTCATTTGATAAATAAAAAAGGAATATATCTATTTTTAAGATAAAGAGGATAGATCTTATGTTCATCTATGAATGTATAAAACAATATTTGCAATAGGTCCTATATCTTTCTACAAATTTGATGTTAAATGCTGTGACGAGCATTACACGTACTTTTTTCAAAAAACAGAGTTTAGTTCACAACGTATTAAATTTTAGCTAAAGTAATCGGACTATGGAGATTAAATATATCTCAAATACTTCATTAATAATGGGAGTTCTCTCCTCTGTAACAAAATTTTGGAAAGGTTACTTTGATCACTTACTTATAAAGTATCAAAACTAGTGACGGGTGTTACACATTTTGTGACGGGCTGTACGAATTCTATAGAAATATACATGAAAATTTCAATATGGAAATTTTTTGAGGAAAAAGAGCAAATTTTTGTGGTAGGAATGTTAAATCGTTATTTTAAGGCACACCGTCCACAAACTAAACATTTCGTTTTAAAAAAATAGGTATTATATTACCATTATTTTAAATAACTACTCTGTCTGCATTATTTGTAATCCGTTTCCATCGCAGCTTATATAAATATTTTTCGCATTTCGAAAATAATATTTTTTTGTGATTTTTTATGATTTTTTTTGTAATGTTTGGAATTTCCTTTGTTTATCTTTGCTTATAGAATATTTTGGAATATTTAACTTTTTCTATGGTTAAATTATAATATAACTGATAATTGATGCAAATATTAACAAATATATAATTTTTCCATTTTTTTGGTTTTGCGACGATTGTTTCTTGTGACGGGCGTTACAATATTTTGGAATATAGAGCGACCATCTCGAATATCAAAGACTATAATAAATGAAACGACAAAAATCTTTACTTTTACAATGTTTCCCAGTTGTAGGTTTGCAAAATAATTCGCAAAATCACTTTTACTATTTATTTTGTGACGGGCGTTACAACGCAAAAGGCACTTTTATTTTGGTTAATTGTCGGTACTTTGAAAAACTTATCATCAATGCAACGTGTGGCATACTTTCGCAAAATTACCTTTCAAATTGTACTATTTAATTTTCTTTCCGATTCAAAACTACTGTGTATCATCATATTAGAAAAAATACTTGAATTTAATTGAGAAAAAACACATTTGCCACGTAATCAATAGGTTTAACATTAATACATCACACATTGGTAACATTTTCTGTGGAATGCCCCTACTGATAATTTGAGTGTTTTTGTGGATTATACACGCGGCATTATACACGTTGGCTTTCCCAAAGATAATTTTGCAGGCATTAACATGTATGTTTAGAATTTTATGTAAACATAATATATAATTGCCTGATAAATCATTTGTAAACAGGGTTGTCTTGAGACTTGAACAGTGTTGTAATGAGCTCTGATTTACATTATGATATCACGGAAACATTTTGATGTTGCCCGCTTAAAATGGTATATGTACTAATAGAAATATAACATGATATAAAATATAACATGATTTGGAACGACCTTAATATAAATATGTTTCCAGAGAAACATATCAGTTGTTTCAGTTAAAAAAGTAGTATGTTTGCATAAAAACATATCTAGTTATTTTTGGAAAGGAATCCTGAAAAAAAAATAAAAATAAAATATTGTTTTTATTTATTAAAAATTATTAAACATGCACAGTGGGAATTAATAATATTCGAATTCATACACGCTGCAAAACAAAGGACTCTCCCAAACATAATATTGCAGGCATTAACATGTATGTTTGGAATTTTTTGTAAACATAATATATAATTGACTGATAAATCATTTATAAAAAGGGTTGTATTGAGGCTTGAACAGTGTTGTAATGAACTCTGACTTACATTATAATATCACGGAAACATTTTAATGTTTCCCTTAAAATGTGTATGTTCTAATGGGAACATAATAATTACTACATCCAAACAAAATAAATATTTGAACCGAAACATAAATATGTTCAAATTAAAACATGATTTACGGAATTTACGGAGGCTTTTGTAAAAAAACATGCCAAATTCTGTTTGAAAATCGAAACACTGATTTTTATTTGTGGTTTTTCACATTAGTTTCAGAAATTATATACTGTACTATATTATACTCTGTTACTATTAGTACTTTTATAACACGATTTATATATTTATTTAATTTACAAATAACAAAATTATTACCGACGCGAACACGTTTTCTCAACGAACAACAAAAGACACGTACGCAAAAAATGCCGATCAACGAGTGTCAACTTTATATACAAGAATTCATTTTTTGTCTGTTTTCAAACATCAATATGTTTAAAATGACTTCAAACGACGACAAAAGAGACGTAGGTAGAAAATTCTGCTCAACGAGTGCCAACTTCGTATACAAGAAGAATGTTGCAAGAATACACTTATTTAAATCCAATTTATTTTTTATTTGTTTTTAAACATCAATATGTTCAAACGATGGCAAAAGATGGCGTATGTAGAAACTGCTGCACAACGCTGCCAACTTCGTCAGTCGATAAGTTATCGAATTAGATTTGAATAGCATTTTCTGTTTGTTTAGAAACATAGTTATAACAAAGTAAACTGCCAAGAAATAGTATATTCAAATGCAATTAAAATTGTATGTTTGTATTATAACGTATTTATGATAAGTTTGACAGATTCTGCTGGAGAAATCTTTACACATAGTAATATGTTATTACCATCTGAACAATAATTTAATTACACTTCATTCGTAATACATGTATGGTGATTTCGTATTATTTTTTAATTACATTCAAACATATTCAAATAAATCTTTTCTATTCGTGTAGGCTTTGTGGACCAGTATGTATCATACATTCATTCATAAATACGTCAATTATTGAATTAAAATGTATTTGTTATAAATTTTATTTGTGTTTTTCGCGGTTTAGAAAAAGCACATTATTTGTCATAAAAATCGCTCTAAACCACGGAGGCGCACGAATGCGCAAGCCAAATCTAGACAGTCGTCGGGACGACATTGAGATCTACAAGAAACCACTGAATCCCAACCACTAAAAATTAGTTGCAGTTCAAAATATTAGGGGAAAAGTCCGTATGTTGGGTCGGTCCGTAGGCTGGTGCACCGCATTTTTTTTTGTTTTTTTTTTACACTGGCGATCTTAAATCTCAAGTAACATTGCACTCAAACTTTGAAGTGAATTGGATTGTTACCTATAACTTATTCAGATGAATAGTAAAATGTATTAAAAAACGTAGGTTGGGCCACCCATTTTCTCATTATTAGAAGCACTCACAAAGATTTTCCTAGCATATAATTGTTCAAACGCAAGTTTCATAGTGATTTTTTTAATATAGAATGTGGATCAAAACATTTCTAATTAATTTTGAATGATTTTTCAATTTAGGGTTTTTGGTTCACATTTACATATCAAAATGAATAATCATCACTAGTTCATGATTTTGCAAGTTCTATTAAATGAAATTGGTTGAAATATGATAATATAATTAAAATAATACATTTTTGGTATTTTTTGAAAGGTTTTTAAAGATTTTTCGTGCTGGCCCAACCTACGCAACAATTTTTTTTTTACATTTTTTTAGTTCTTCATAAAATTTGTATGTAAAGTTTAAAATTTGTATGTAACCATAGAAGTTTCTTCCATATATAAAATATAGTCCATTAAATGCACTTTAAATTGGTATATATTATTCCACTAACTTATTTGCACACAAAATGTTATAGACATAATACAAAACTATGTTCAACCTACGGCCCTTTCCCCTATCAAACATTTTTTTTATAAATTATTTAGTACATATACTTAAGAAGATTAAACCAGTTGGGAAGGTTAGATCACATGGGAAATTTTAAATTTGGTGTTATTATGATAGTTAGGATTATCAAAATTATAGTCGGTCTAAGCCGACTATAAATACCCTACACATATGTGTGGTTACCATTTAAATTGGTATATAGGTCACCAGGGTATACGAATCCTTAAAATAACTACAAACTTTCCATCGCTGAAGAATTTCCATTCATTTGATACCCATATTTACAAACCACAACTCGTTTCGCAGTAAAATATTATTTTCATTTATTTGAGCATGATGTCGATATATATTTGACCAAAAAGTTTACCTAAGCACGTATACAGTAAAATTGATCTGTAGATGTAAATTTTATATGAGGTATTTGAAGATAAGTGGTCGGTTCTCAGGTCAAAATCATGCCAATTTTCTTGTTCAGACAGCTTTGATATATAAGTAATCTAAATCTAAACTTGCATTGCTCTAGCTCTTCTACTTTTTCTGTAATCGTATTTCAACAGACAGACAGAAGGACAGACGGACATCGCTAAATCGACTCAGGAGGTCATGCTGATCAAGAATATATATACTTTTCCATACCGGAGATACTTCCTTCTGGGTGTTACAAACGGCGTACCAAACTGAATATACCCTTTCACTCTTAGTGTAGGGTATAAAAATGCTATACTAATAAAGGGTTTTCTATATATACAAAAATATATACTTCAAAAAAATTTATGCTTTACAAATATTTTCATTGCATACAATTTTTTTTTGGCGAATTTTTCTTTTTCTTGTGTTGAAAAACTTTTGTTTGGAACAATATTTACGTTATTTTTGTCGAAAAATTATTGGAATTTACTTACAATCTTATTTTTTTTAAACAATACAATACTAACAATTTATTTTTTTCAAACAATTTTTTTTTCAACTTTTTATTTTAGCAATTTTTTTACATAGTTCAAAAATATTTTTGTTTGTAATTTTATTATTATATTTAAAAAAAAAAATACATTTAAAAAAATATATGTAATATAAATAAATTTCTCAAAGAATCGTCAGAAATTTTTTGTATAATTTTTTATTAATAACAATTTAAAATGAAATAAAACCCTAAATCAATAAGGCACCAGAATTGGAGTATATTTGTGTTATGAATTAAGACCCGGTTTTTTTTCATAACAAATGTTCAACATTGTACAACATTTTTATACATAACTTCTGAACCCATTGAACTACTGTTACATCGTACGACAAAACTCGGTTTTTGGCTGCACACATGAGAAAATAATGTATTTTCTTAAAGTGTGCTAAAAAATAATATAATCGTGTTTCCCAGTTTTTCTGGATCAATTCTTTAAAGGGGGTTTATTTGCATTTGAAATGAAGATTTGAAAAAAGTTGGATGTAGTTCATGGCTGAACCTTCATTGAGTATAAATATGAAAATGGTTGTATAATACTAATAACAAAAATGTAGTTCATGGCTGACATATCATTGAGTATAAATATGAAAATGGTTGTATGATATTAATTAAAAATTTATTTTGCGCCCTTTTTTATATTTTCTCATCAAATACAGTGAATAATAAATTATTCACTACTGTACTTTTTTAAACCAACTTTTTTTCTTTAAATCAACAATTTTACTTGCTTAAAAAAGAAAAAATAGGGTGCTGTCGGATCTGTGGTACCCTAAAAAAATTGAAAACCGGTGCACCTACCTATTTGGTCCCTACACCTACCTACATGTTCTTATAGGTAGGTGTATAAGTTTTCGATTTATCTAGGGTACCACAAGTCCGACCGCGCTCTAATTTATTCTGGGACCCAAAATGAGGGGATAGTTTGAAGAACAAATATTTCACTTCGTCCGGTTATCTAAAGTTTGTTTGTTTGGAGATTTTTTGGTAGAAATAACGACTTTTTTCCATATATATAGATCAAAAAAAATAATTAATTTTGGTACTTTATATCGCAAGTTATCGCACGATTTCGACATGTTGCAGATGTAAACATTATCACAAAATAAAATATGAACCTTGTCCTACGAATAATTGACAAAAAAATGTGTCTCCAGATATTAGTTTTTGCAAAAAATCAAAAAGAAATTTGTTTTACCAAAAAAGTATGTCGAAAGAGTAATTTATCACAATTCATTCTCTAAGCTCTCTTTAAAAACATTTTAATATTAGTTCTCAATGTTTTTGCTGTCACAATTTCGAAAAAATGGTTTAAACTATGTCCTTGAAAATTTTCGAAATATTTTTTAAAATTAGTTTCTGATAAATTTGATTGATTGCACGCAGAGATATACAATTTAATACTGATATAATGTAGTGATTCTAGGGGCAAAATCGGACAAAATTCTTAGTATCTTATGTCCGATTTCTAGGTAAACATGACGGGGAAAATTGCACTGCGTAATCTCCTAGTGTATATTTGAGTGACAGGCTTTAATGGTTTAAAAAAATATGTAATACACATCCGTCGTCAACGCATGCTTCTGAGCGACTGAACTGAAATTTTTGAAAATTTGACATGAGAATTAAATTTAAATTTTAAATTTATAATATTGTTTGGACGCGGCTGTTGTAGTAATATATATTGAACATTTTTTTTAAATGAATAGCTTAACTGATTAAATATTTCATATAACACAATACTTTCAATAAAATTACAACAAACATTGCTTAAATTACGTATCCCACTTTACTCCAGAAAATGTATCCCAAACTGAACATAACTTAGCATCGTTAATTATTTGTAAATCATTTGTATTTCAAAAGATATAGAAATTGCGTGAATGGGCGTGATCCGCCCACATTTTTTTTTCATTATTTCCCGGGTTTTCATAGTGGAAGTTTGATCCGTAAATTATTAAAATCAAATCTATGAAATATTAGTCTTACAAGATTTTAAATATAGGCGTGTTCCGCCCAATTATATTTTTCTAATTTTTTTGTTATTAGTTTTTTATACTTTTATATCAATTTTTTTAATTTATGGGGATATAAGACGTAAATTTCTTATATGTGAATAATATTCTGAGGGTGGGGAGGTTAGCATAAATAAAACATTTAAAATTAAGGTATGCAATTAAATATTCATATTAATATACCCACCAAAGGTGCAGGGTATTCCATAGTCGGGCCCGACCGACTATAAAAATCCGCCCCATGTAACCGAACTTACCCATGTTACTTTCCCAACTCGTTTTAACCCAATAAAGCCTGTCGACTCAAATATACATAAGGAGATTACGCAGTGCAATTTTCCACCTCATGTTTCCCTATAATTCGGACATCAGATACTAAGAATTTTGTCCGATTTTGCCACCAGCATCACTACATTACATCAGTATTAAATTGTATATCTCTGCGTGCATTTCCCTCCATTTCAATCAAATATATCTACGTTGTAGAACGAAAAGTCACCAAATACAATATGCCAAATATTCATTTACAAAGATCTTTATAAATCTATCAATTTTTAATTGAGGATCTAAATTTTTTTTTACCACATGGTAAGAAAATGTAAATCTATTAACTAATTTTTCAACTTTAAAAATTCGCCAATTTCTTTTTATAATATTTATCAACAAACTCGGAAATTAAGTTTTTCATAAAAATTTATTTGGCGACTTTTCGTTCTACAACGACGATATCAGAAACTAATTTTAAAAAATATTTCGAAAAATTTCAGTACGACAAAGTTTAAACCTTTTTTTTCGAATTTTTGACAGTAAAAACATTGTGAACTAATATTAAAATGTTTTTATAGAGACCTTAGAGCAGGCATGTCAAACTCAGTTGGTATCACGGGCATTTGTGTACCATAACAAAAAAAATCGTTCGTTTTTTACAATTGTTAAAAAATACAATATGTACAAAATAGAATTATGATTATTAAATTTTCCATTGATCTTCGTTAAAAGCCCCGCAGACGATTTTTTTTTAAATGGTGCCATTTTTGTCTATTTGAAATAATTGAAAAAATGTCCGAACTTCTTTGATCCTGCCAAATATTTTGTCTGAGGTATTTACAGTGGAGTACCTATATTTCAAACACTAGAGAAAATTTTAGAAAACAGACACCTGACAATCATCCAAAATTGTTGCATTTTTTTATGTCGGCAATATTGTACGATATCGAATCAGATCGTGTACCAATATCGAAGGCCAAATCGTACTAAAACAGCAAAAATTGTTCAAAGCGACATATCGCAGTTTTTTCGAAACGGTAATAAAAACGATTCTGGATTAATATTGCATCAAATAGTTAAAATATATCGATATTTATTTGAAAAGCATTGCGATATCGATGTGGAAAATGTTTAAATTATCCTAACATAAAATTTTACTCTACGAAAATTACAAAATTTTAAAAATTAGCATCAATATTGGATTTTTGTTAACCAAGTTTGTTCAAGAAAACTTCAGGGCATAAATCACATGTCAGACTGGTAACCAATTTTTTTAGATTTTTCGATACAAACAATACATAACTTTTGAAAAAGTTTGTTTTTTTAAACTACCGTATATAAATTTGTTATTTGAATAAATTTGAAAAGATTTCCTTTTTATGAACTATTAATTTAAATTACAATGACAGTGACCATTGATTAGATGTTCAGATTTACGACTTATAAAAGTTGGTTTTATTTCCTTAAAGCGAGGTTTGCTGCATTCTACTGTCAAGAGTTTTTTCTACAAAAAGTGATTATTGATTCATTTTTTGAAACTTTGAATCAATGTATCTTTGGAGAAGGTGAGTGTTGAACTCTGGTAGTTTTGGTGTGCAATGTCTCTAATACAATAAAAAAAACGAGTTGGGAAAGTTAGGTCACATGGGTAAGTTCGCATGGGACGGATTTTTATAGTCGGTCGGGCCCTACACTTTGGTGTGAATTTTAGTGTGGGAATTTAATTGTATACCTACCTTTAAAGTTCTTAATAATGCTGAATATTCTTACACTCAGAATATTATTTACATATCAAATTTCTGACGACGTATATTCCATTAATTTAAAAAATTGAGGCAAAAGTAAAAAAAATACAAAATCAAAAAATGTTAAAACATGTAGAAAAATAAATGTGGGCGAATCACTCGCACTTTTAAAACATATGTAGAGATTTAAAGCTAATATTTCATAATTTTGTTTTCAATAATTTGCGATTAAAATGTCCAATATGAAAAATCGAGGAGTAATAAACAAATCAAATGTTGGCGTATCACGCCCATTTTTGGATCATATATTTTTAGGTGAATTCTAACAATTCTAACGTTTTAAATATTATAAGTATATCTTGAATACTTTTCGAGTTATTGGTTCGTAAAGAGTTATATAAAAGTGACTTGTATGGGAGGTGGGCGTGTCTGACTTGGCTCGACTTTGCCAAAAATGTTGTCTTGGGACATTATGATATAGAACTTAAAATATTTTATACTCGAATTATGAATTCTTCAGAATCTTTGTCAAAATATTCGTACACAATTTAAAGTCAACTTTAAAATAAAAGTCAACCGCTATTTTGGACAATTTTAAAAAAAGATAAAAATGTCATGTTAAAAGTCGCAAAATAAAAAAGAGCGAACAATTAAAAAGGCGCGTAATTTACAGATAATTAGTAATCTGAAGATAGTTAGTAATTTTTACACAAAGGCGCAATGTAGAGAGAAAAGCTACAAAAGGCGTAAACTATTCAAATAACTATCAAAATTTAAACAGCGCATAACTTACAGAATTTTATCGTCTTTACAAGCGCCATATTATCGAAAATAACACAAAATGGAAAACTCTGTAAATTAAGCTAATTGCTCAATTTTGTGTGTGTTTGTTTTTTTTTTAATTTGGCGCGTTTCTCCATAGTTTGCGATCTTTTTAAAAGGCGCAAAAATTCTGTATTTTAGGCGTCTTTTCAATATGGTGTTTTTTTTTTTTTTTGAAAATATTTGTAAATAAGACGCATTTGCAGTTTTATGCTTTTTTGAAAATGTTGCGCCTTTTTCTATATTTTGTGCCCTTCTGTAAATTTGGCGCATTTGCAATTTTATTCTTTTTTGAAAATTTTGCGCCTTTCTCCCTAGCGGAAATTTGCCCGATGCGCCATCAGGAAATGGTCGGGTTTTTATCGGGTAAGCCCTATTAGAGCAAACATGGCCATTGCCTTCTCATGCCCTTATCATGCTCACCATACCAGGGTATACATTATCGATACAATAAATGGTCCTGATCGAAGCAACATTAGTTGTTCCTCATAAGAAGATTTCTATCGGACAATGATCGGGATTTAGTGAGAAAAGCCCTAAATATGTCTTTATACGCGGAAACTATCAGAATCCGACTTATTAAAATATTTTTAAAGCCCATATTTGGAACTAACATATATACCAGCTGCAAATCAACGTAAGGCGGCCACCCGTCTGGCTAAAACGCACATTTGAGAACTAAAAATTTACAGCTCATAGTTTTACTAAATATATACATAAATTTAGCTATAGTCCGCGACTAAACAGTTCCATAAAATGAATTAAAGCATGTGTCTATGACACATTAAATTAAACATGATTTAAATTAAACATAACTGTTCTTAAAAATTTTAAGTTTAGTTTTTTTTTTATTGATAACGGCCTTATATAAAGAACAAAAAGCCAAAAGCATTTTGTTAAATTTTGTCAGCATAATTAATTTTTAAATCCATCTTGCCGATCATGCAGCTCATTGTGGAGGAGTCTCGCAGCGTTTGCGTGTCTATGATGATTTTCCATTTTCCGACGAGCTGTACTGCGATAATTTATCCAAATGGTTGGAGACAACCTCCATGTAGTTATTAAGCTAACAAAAAATGCATATTTTAATTGATTTTCAATAAATTTAAATGAAAAATACTTACAATTTTAATCAAGCCCTATTTTTTTTTGTGGTAGATTACTTCAGAACAAATCAAACCTTAAACATTTTCATTTTTTTTATATACATTAAAAATTAAAAACATATGTTTCTTCTGTCACTTTCGCATTTTATTTTTTTAAATGAAAAATACGAAATACTTTACAGTCGTACTAAATACTTTCTTTCTATTTTTTTGGAAAAATGTATATTTGTTTATGAAGTACAAAAGCTTATATTTTCAAAATTGTACTATTTTCAATTTTTATTACTCTAGCTTTCTGATAATAAAATTCTGTATATTTGTTAAATGAGGATTTCATTTCCAAAACGTGCCATCCAGTCAAAAATCGAAAAAAAAATTATTTATGTACTTTTGTTCGTCCTTAGGTGTCGATGCAATCTTTATACATGTAACCAATATTTTATGCGACTTAATTTATTCGACATAAAAAATATTAATTTCTACCGATGGACAGAATATTAGTCGGACAGAGTATGTAATGAAATTGCGTCGTACGTTTAGAGTTACACCCAAAATGATAATTATAAAGCCAAAATTAAATCTGAACATCACTAAAAAATATTTTTCTATATAATCATAATAAAAACTGCACTGCACTATGAGCCACAAGTTAAGTATATCTAGTCGAAATCCAAAAATTGAGATTTGTTACGGAAAGTATATAAATATGTCAATTTATTGGAAATTGGTGTGAACATTGAAAAAAAAATATACTTCCAAAGAGAAAAATCCTTTTGTAGACTAGCTTGAAGTCAAAATATTGAAACAAATGCTTTTTTATGAATAAAAATATGTTACACTAAACGTCCGTCTGAAAACATTCCAGTCCTCGTTTGACAAAGTCTGTTCTGTTCTATTTTAAAAACATTCAAAATATTAGATTCAAAAGTAATAGGAATGATGCCTAGTTCAAATCAAATAAGATTTTGTGAAACTTATATTGAAAATACTCTGTTAATGAAATGACATCCAAAGCAAAAAAATGACATCCAAACTGTTGAGTTTAAGTGTAGAGAATAGTCCATTTTATTAAAAAATGTTGGTCAATAACTTACTAAAGATGGAAATAATGTGGAAATAACATTATTCTCTCTATTCTAATTAAAAAACATGAACTAAAAACACAATAAAATAGTTTTTAATTCCAAAAAGTGCAATCTTTTAAAAAAGTTATTTCCAAAAAATGCTATGTGAGATTTCATTTCCAAAACATGCTATTTCAATTTTGAAAGCATTTATTAACATATATACGGTTCAAAAACGATTAATTTAAAAACATGAATTTACTAAGGATATGACAAAGATTGAAAGTGTAAATTTGGTTCAAATTTGACTCTATAATGGTGTAACAGTATTTCGCCTTTTACTCAAAAGGCACGTTTTGGAAATGAACTCCTCAAATGATTTTAAAAAAATGTTGGTTAGTATTGTACATTTTAAACTCTTAAATGAATTTAAAAATTCAATACTAATAAAATTGACGCATCATGTTAAATTACAATGGTTATTAAAAACTACGTACAATTTCTTTTATAGCAGTATTCAAAGTACTTCTCAAACTGCAGTAAACCCTGACACAAAAGAAAACAGTCGCTTTTGACATTTAGCCACAAAAAAGTTTCACATTTCGGAGAATGTTAACTTGTTATTTTGCAAAACATTTTTAAGTGATAAATAATAATAGTTTGGCACTATATCTTCGAAAATCATTTGAGTGGCAATATAAGTGGAAAAAACATATATAAAATTACTTTACTAAAACACTTCCAGCGCAGATAGTCGATAGCAAAAAAAAATGGAGAAACGGGAAGCGTCACGACATTGGCAAGGCTCCCCTAGTAAGCTGCAGAGCGCCAACGCCTCACATGTGATGAGCAAAAAGAACATGGACATTAAAATTGAAAACCTGGATTTGGCCTTTGGTTACAAGTAGGTCACTCACGTTTTAATATATTAAAAGATTTTAAAATATGGATTTTGATTGTGTAGAGTGTTGCAGCAAAACGTCAACGTGTTGCTGCCCTTCGGACGTCGCTATGGACTGGTCGGCCGGCGCACAGTGGTCAAAAAGTGTATGTTTTCAAAAAAAACTCAATAATTTTGGAACCAATAAAGATAATTGAATGAAGTTATTTTTGTATAATTTTTGGCCTTATTGCGGTACATATTTAATATATTTTGCGAATTGACATTTTTTTTTAAAAATGTTATAACCGCCGGAAAATACGTCTAATTATGACATTGATGTATAGTGGGCGTATCCGTTAATGAAATGAAACCATTTTTACATACTTCATACTTATTTATGTATGCACTAACAATCCAAAGTTTTAAGTATATAGCTCTTCTAGTTTTGTTCTTACCGTGTTTTCCATTTTCAAGCGTACAGACGCAAATTATGTGAAATTGATGTATTTTGGGCGTACCCGTTAATGGAATGAAACTATTTTATACTTCATATTATGCACTAAAAATCCAAAGTTTTATGTATATAGCTCTTCTCGTTTTCTTCTTAACGTGTTTTCTATTTTCAAGCGGATGGGCGCACATTATATGAAATTGATATATAGGGGGTGTACCCGTTTAAATAATGAAACCATATTCATATATTGTATACTTATATATAAAATCACTAAAAATACAAAGTTTTAAGTATAGACCTCTTTTAGTTTTCTTCTGAACGTGTTTTAACATATAACAGTCTACCATATAACAGTCGCTTAGACGTTCCAGGTTGAGACTCTTCAGACAAGCCAATAATCAAAACACTTGCATTGTAGTTGCTTTCTTTTTTATTTAATATAATTATAAAGTCAGATCAGATCTCACAGGCCTCAAATTAATAACATTTTTAACACTTTTTGTACAAAAAAATCATAGAATTTTTAGGAGCATATTTTACTATAAGAATTTCTAAGGAACTCAACTCCGTAAAGATGTGCCTGAAACTATGCAATCCTTTTTTGGG
Source organism: Dryomyza anilis (assembly GCA_951804985.1). Classification (NCBI taxonomy): domain Eukaryota; kingdom Metazoa; phylum Arthropoda; class Insecta; order Diptera; family Dryomyzidae; genus Dryomyza; species Dryomyza anilis. The sequence goes on from OX638130.1 coordinate 70,163,857, forward strand.
TCAGTAAAATGCTCCAAAATTTGTCTGTTTTTTGGGTTGAGACACAAAGGTGGTAACAATTATAGGGTCACAAGTGCATTTTACAGAAAAAGAAGTAGACATCTACACTTTATTTTGATACCAATTAACCTGGATAGGTCAGGATAGCTAACAAAGATTAATTCTACAAAATTTTGAGAATTTTTGTGATTTTAACTGTTATAAATAATTTGCATTTTATAAATATTTACAAATAATTTTGAATTTATTTTCTTTTAATATGAAAGTGCAAGGGTCACTTACGAAAAAAATAGTATAAAAAGGTGAAGGTAGGTGTTCCAAAAAAACATTATTCATTTTTTTAATTTTTTCATCAATTTTTACAACACAAATTTTATGCAACTTTGGCGATTTTTATAAAAAAAAAACTAAACATTATATTTGTAAACAGCGAACAGATTAATAATATTTGGAGTTTTTGCTACACAATAGTTTGTTCAGATTTTCAAAACCATATATCAAAAAGGGACTTTTTCCTAAAATAAAGCAGTGTGCTGATATATTTACCGTGCGCTGAGATCTACGTATCTTGTAGAAGTTTTCGTTCCTCTCCAAAACCTCGCACGGACCTTCGTATGCAGCTTCTAAGGACTGTCGCACGCGATCCAGCCGCACAAATACGTATTTGCAGGTCATTAATGCTGGTAGAATATACGCTCTATCAGCAGCGTGACGAGATGACGGACTGTATTTTAGCTTAACCATTGCTTTTCGAAGTTTGTCCACAAAATCAGATTCGTTACAGTTACAGCTGCTCTCTTGAAAAATTCTCCTGGTATTCGCAAAGCCATAAACCATTTCCGAAGGGCAGGCGCCAAGGTCCTCTTTAACCGTTGTTCTCAAACTAAGCATTACTAATCGTAAGACTCCAGTCTCATGTAGCATGATATTATATGGCGGCCTTTAACGTACGGTGCCAGCGCTCGATCAAGCCGTTTGCCTGTGGATGGTACGCGATAATACGTAAATGCGTTACGCCCAGTAATTTATTTAATTCGCGGAATAACGCCGATTAAATTGTCGTCCCTGATCTGTCGTGATGCGCAAAGGTAAACCGTAGGTCACAATCCACCCGCTGAGCAATGCGAACGCAATAGTATCTGTTGAAATATCAGATATGGGTAATGCCACTGGCCACCTGGAGAATCTTTCAATATACGTCAAAAAATATCGGTTTCCTCTATATTGTTATTTTCGAATCGTTTATTTTGTGGAGGATAATTAACGCTGTGCTATCAACTTTTGTGTTGCCTTACTCCCTGGATGTGACAACCTGTGCAACGATTGCATTACTTGCTGTCGAAAACTAAGGCACATATGGTCGAATCTTTTCGTAGGAAGTGTCGCAGTAGATTGAAGAAGTCGTTTCAGAAATTGGTAATTTTATTTAAAAGAAACGTACTTTGATTGTCTGAACTCAATAACATTTTTAGTTCATTGTCTTCTCTTTGCGCTCTTGCCAGTGATTCGAATCAATTGCATCGTTAAATACTGCGCCTATGCATGACAATCAATCAGCAACATTATTATCTTTGCCCGGCAAGTGTCGCATGTCAGTAGAAAATAGACTAATATAATCTCCGTAATATAGCTCCCTAATATAGCTCTCTGTGGCGATGCTTTCTCGCTCCTCTGTTGAAACGAAAATGTCAGAGGCTTATAATCCGTGAATATGACAAATTATTTTCCTTCTAACGCGTGTTTAAAGTATTGAGCTCCTTGATAAATTGCGACGAGCTACCTGTCATATGTGCAGTTTTTTTTTTGATTGCGCACCTGTAAGTTTTTTCGAATAAAACCCTTGAGGTTTAACAGTACCATTTACCATCTGATGTGGAACGGCGTTACAGCTACGTCGGATGCGTCTGTACTCAATGACCGTACGTAGGTGTTGCTCGTGCTCTGCCATATTCTCTGAAGCGACTAATACGCGAATGTAAACTTTAGCCCTCACAGAACGTCATGTATATGGCGCTCAAACGTTTGAGCGGCGTTTCCAAGACCGACAGTCATGTAAGAAAACTCGTATAAGCCAAATGGCGTAGTAATCGCGGTCTTTTGGATGTTATTCGGCTCGATGGCAATCTGGTGATATGCGCTTTGTAAATCGATAGTGGAAAATATTGTTACGAAAATTCAGTCTACGGAAAACTGTTCTACGAGTTCGTATCGCTGGATTGTGTACAAAATAAAAACACTCTTATGTTTGGTTTAAATTATAACAATTAACTTTATCAATTCACTTTAATAAACAACTTTACTAATAACAAATTTTAACAACTGCTGCATGTCCACAATTTAACTTGACAATTATCACACGAGATGCACCTGACCACTTTACAATCACTACTGAAGATGGTTTCGTTTCTTTGTCGGTGACGGTTGTTTTTGTTTTAGCGCATGCATTTGTGATTAGAACAGTGTTATTTAAAAATTAAAACGAAGTAATATAAATTTTATAAAGTGTAGTGTACAGTGTTCTACATTATTGTCTAACAATTGATTTAACCAATACTTAATTGCACACATTTTTTTAAATAATTGCACAAAATAATTCTGTTGCATGTAAATTGTTATTGTTAATTTATTTTATTTGTGTTTTCCAATTCTTCTTTGTGCTATATTTGTTTACGCTAAACTCTTGTTTTGTTGTTAGTGTGTTCAAAATCAGTAGCATTAACCTTTCAATTTTTTTTTTTTTTTTAGCACTAAATTCTTAACTTTGTGTTTTTCGATAGTTTTATACTATGGATTTCTTATCAGTTGAAAACTTCGCTGCCTGCTCACTGAGGGACAAATGTAAAAGTCAGAACATTTTAAACTCAATGTTTTCCTGTTCTGGTCCCTGTGGTCAATTGTACCACGCTACATGTGCTAATATTTCCATTGGATGCACTGAATTTTTATGTTCAGTGCATTCAGGTCTACAGTGGTACTGTCCTACATACCTCTTTCTCCATCTGTTTTTTTTGTTAAAATTAAAAACTTTGGTGAAAAACTTAGTATTTTAAATTCAAACTACAGTGAAATATTAAATTCGTTAAACGAATTTAGCTCAATAGTAGAAATCAGTGATACCGCAAATAAGCCATACTGTGTTAAAGATAATACAGCTCTTATCAATGAATCAGTCTCTGATAATGAACCTTCAACTAAAAAAGTTGAAAAAAAACGCAAACGAAAATATAATAACAAATCTTTAAGTCCTCCTAAGGCTAAACGTAGTTCCCAAACAACTTCTGCTACCCCTTCTGTTCCTTCTATTAGTCCATCACTAATAGCAGTTACACTGCCCAAAACAACCACAAGTAGTATGACACCAGTTAGTTCAACGTTAGAGGCAATCCCAAAATTAACCAGTTGGGAAGGTAAGATCACATGTAATTATGATAGTTAGGATTATCAAAATTATAGTCGGTCTAAGCCGACTATAAATACCCTACACATATGTGTGGTTATCACTCAAAGTGATATATAGATCACCAAGGTATACGAATCCTGAAAATAACTACAAACATTCAATCGCTGAAGAATTTCCATTCATTTGATACCCATATTTACAAATGGGTAGGTGTACCGAATTTCGATTTTTTTTTTGTGAACCACAAGTCTTTTCGCCGGAAAACATTATTATCATGTATTTGAGCATGATGTCAATATATATTTGACCAAAAAAGTTTACCTAAGCACGTATACATAAAAATTGATCTTTATATGTACATTTTATATGAGGTATTTGAACATAAGTGGTCGGATCATAGGTCACAATGGACCGATCTCGCCAATTTATACAGCGTAGGTATATTAGTAATCTAAGTTATAAGTTTCATTTATCTAGCTCTTCAATTTTAAAAGTCTTAGGGATTTCAACAGACAGACGGACAGACAGACGGACAGACAGACAGACAGACAGACGGACAGACAGACGGACAGACAGACGGACAGACGGACATCGCTAAATCGACTCAGGAGGTCATGCTGATCAAGAATATATATACTTTTCCATACCGGAGATGCTTCCTTCTGGGTGTTACAAACGGCGTACCAAACTGAATATACCCTTTCACTCTTAGTGTAGGGTATAAAAAGAATTTTTTATCTCGGTTGATGCCTGACACAACAACAGAAAATATTTCCAATTTTATAATAATGAATAAACTCGTGCCAACTGATACTTACATTTCTTGTAAAAAAATCGGAAACAGGCCAACACATTCATCTTTTACTTTGTCAATTGCGGAAGAACATGCTGCGGCCGTTATCAGTTCAAATCTGTGGACTGATACCATCCTTGTTTCTGAATTCAAAACCAAAAGAAACAATAGACCAACTAAAACAGTCCACAAAAATCCAAAAAACTTAGCGTATCTCCCTTTACTACCAAAACGTAAGGGGATTGCGTTCAAAGACTCGGGATCTCTTTTTATCTACTCAGAATTTCGCGAACGATATCATCGCGTTAACTGAAACATGACTAAATAAGAGCTTTTCAAACGTTGAATTATTTGATAATTCATTCAATTTTTTTAGAAAAGATTGATTTGACATCGAAAAATCTCCAGTCGGTGGTGGAATATTAATAGCAATAAAGAACAATTTAATAAGTTCCTTATTAGAAATTCCAATTGCTGCTTCATTAGAGCTTATTTGTGTCAGGATTGTACTTCACAATTCCTGTATATATGTCTTAAATGCTTACATTCCTCCGAAAAGTAGCGTAGAAGTCTATGAGACCTTATCTAAGTCCATAGATTTTGTATTGGAAATGCTTAATAGTTCTGTTGATATTATACTTTTAGGTGATTTTAATTTACCAGATTTAATATGGAATATCTCTGACGACGACACATATTTCTGTGCGTCTAATTCTAAATCTCGACAAGAACAGATTTTTGTTGACACTATATCATCTGACATACAACAAGTAAGTTGTATTACTAATTGTCGGGAACGACAACTTGACTTAGTATTTACTACAGATAGTAACAATGTTGTAGTTACAAATTCGACGAATGTTCTAATGGACATTGATGCATATCATCCGCCTCTAACAATATTTTATCAATCTGATAGAGCGAATATCATTAATAGTAAATCTGCAGACAAGGCTTATGAATTTAATTATAAAAAAGCCAACTTTTCATTGTTAAATGATTTGTTGTCTGCTAAAATTGATATAATATCAGACTATATTAATGATAATGAAATTGATGTTGCCATAAACTATTTTTACCATGAACTCTTTTCCTGCATAGCACTATATGTACCATAAAGCCTTAAGTTCACTAAGATCTCATCGTATCCCTGGTACACTAAGGATTTGAAGATGCCACGTAACTCTAGGAATAGAGCATGGAATAGATATGTCAGCAGTCAAGACCCAAGTGACCTAGAAACATACAACAAATTGTTTCTGGAATTCCAGTCTAGGTCTAAAATTCTTTACACTGAGTATATTGATAAAATGAAGATACCAATTTTATCAGATCCAAAAAAGTTCTGGGGTTTCATCAATACTAAAAAAAAGAGCGATGGTTTTCCTGCTTCTTTTAAAAATAATGATGGATTCACTAGCGACCCTAATGTCATATGTGGCCTATTTGCAAGCCTGTTTAAACAATCATTCTCTAATGATTCTTTTATAACCGATGTTAACTATTTTGATTACATGTGTTCTGCTCCTAAAACTTCATTAGTCTCTATATAATTTTCTCCGGAGCAGATTTTGCAATATATTTCGACGATTGATGATGATTTTAGTTCTGGACCAGACGGTATCCCGGCAACAAAAAAATCAACTCAAATGTAGACTAAAACTATAATGTAACAAATGCATGTGTTGTTCACGAGCCCAACTAATTTAGTGGGTAAATATTTTCCAGCATTATGCTGTGAAAGTGCAAGCTAGCTGTATTAGCTAAAACTCGATTATTATTATAAGTGCTGTACCTCAGATGCGACTCCCTTATATACTGCATGCATCAGTTCGACACGTTTCGACAAGCTTCGACTTGTTTCGAGAACCTTCTACTCGTTTCGTGAATGACGCATGCTATTGGCATCTCATTCGCACTCATTCGCTATTGGCATCTCATTCGCACTCCACCTAAATCTGTTCGTCCCGAACAGATGTTAATCCTCTCTCACTATATACGGCACCAACTTTTCTAAATGTACTACTTTCATTTTTCGTCTGACGCCTGTAGTATTCTGAATCCGATACACAATGTCATTTATCCTTTTAATTATCCTGTACGGTCCTTCCCGGTGTGTTTGTAGTTTTGGATTTATCAAATTCACTCGTGGCGGGCTACAAAGCATACGTTCGCAATGTGCTCCTACGTTGTATTGATTTATCTTACCGCAACGTCTACTGGTTTTCTTTTTGCGGATACACATTGCTTACATCTGTGAATCCAATAGGCGACTGACTTCTGATATCCGATCCAATAGAAACGTTTTCTGATTTCTTCAACCGTTTTATTAATGCTCAAGTGACATCCATTGGAACCACAATGGCATTTCAGTACTATCTCTTTTATTTTTGATTTGGAAACAACAATTAAATTTCGTGCAGATCTGCCATTTTCTGTTTCCCAAACACGATACAAACAACCATTTTGTAGCTTCAGGCGTTGCCACTGCGCCGAAAAAGCCCTGCTTATTGGACTGTTAGATGCTAAGTCTTTCCATAATGGCTTTCTTTGTTGTTTCTTGAACGTCCTAATTTTTGCGATGTCGGGGTCCTTTTTTTGATCGTTTCGTATTTGCTCTAGAGTCCATTGATCATCTGCCATGACATTTAACGAACGAATGTGAATTATGTTCGTCTTTTCTTCTTCCGTCGAGCATTCTCTGGATTCCATTTTACACACTCGTGCCGACACAGTGCACGAATTGCCATGATGTTCCCTGGCGTTATTTTGGCCATCCTCAGGTCTCTTTTCTGGTCGGTAGCCTTTAGGTGGTTGCAGATTTACACATTTACGTCTTTCACGACAGTCGCGTGCCATATGCCCATATTTTCCACAGTTGCAGCATTTACCTTTCAATTGGGTGTTTCTGTTGGCAGCATAATGTCCGGATTTAACGCTGGCTTTGGACGCTCTACTTACTCCTTGACATAAATTTTCTCTCTCCTCATCTAGTACACGTGTCTCCGTCGCTGGTCGGCACAATGTAGACGCTATCTTCTGCGTAAGCGCTGTGGTGACCGTTTCCATAAATGTCACCTTTGGGTTAGTCATTGTTGCCCGTTTTGTCTCAGGATCCCGTATGCCATCAACAAACGCTTCGATTTTGCACTTTTCTATGAAATAACTTGCTGAATCTGAATACGACAAATGCGCAAGCCTCTCGACGTCCGCTGCATACGCCTGCAATGTTTCACCATTCCTTTGCATTCGGCCCTTTAGTTCCATTCTGTAGATCTGTTTCATGTGATCACTTCCATATTTCCGTTGCAGTGCAGATATAACCGCTAAATAACTGTTTCGATCACTTTCTGGAACAGTCTGCAATACTTCGGCTGCGCCTCCTTTAAGCGCCACGATAAGTGCGGCTACGCTGTCCTCATTATTCCATCGATTACTTACAGCCGTGGTCTCAAATTGCAGCTTGAAAATGTTGAACGCTGTGGTTCCATCGTAAATCGGCGACTTTAACCTTGTACCACTGACAACATGTTGTGAGGGTCCATTTATTTGCAACACTTCGAAATCTTTTTGCATTTTCTGGAGCTTCTTGTCGATACCATTAATTTTATCATCAACGCTAACTTCCATATCCCTTACATGCTCCTCAAGATCTTTTACTTTGCTATGAAGAGTATTAGAAACTTCCAGAAGCTGTTTCGAATGTTCCTGTATTTGTTGCTCCATTTTTACTTGATGTTGGTTAGAATTTTCCAGAAGTTCTGTTTTAAGTTGATTAGAATTTTCTTGAAGCTTCTGTTCCATTTTGTTGGCATTTTATTGAAGCTGTTTGGAATTTTCTTGAAGTTTCTGTTCCATTTTGCTGGAATTTTCTTGAAATTCTGTTTTAAGTTTTTCTTTAATCCGGTTCGAATTTTCTAGAAGCTGTTGTTGTATAGCTCCGAGAAACTGGCTCATATCAAAACTTTGGGACTGTACTTTTTGCTCCGTGTCCACATTTGTCGATGACGCTGTTGCAGCTTCCACTTCAAACTCGTGCTCTGCGAGGTCAATGCCTTGGTTCTCCAATTCTTCCATTAGGCGCTTCTGCAGCTCTACTTTCGTACCAGCAGTTGCAAGATTACGAATCTTCCATTAGACGCTTTTCTAGCTCTACTTTCGTGCCTACAGTTGGAAGATTATGAATCGCCAGCTCCTTCTTTAGCTGGTCGACTTTGAGTTGATCGAATTTAACCATTTTGTATCACAATCCCACTTCTGACACCAATGTTACGAAAATTCAGTCTACGGAAAACTGTTCTACGAGTTCGTATCGCTGGATTGTGTACAAAATAAAAACACTCTTATGTTTGGTTTACATTATAACAATTAACTTTATCAATTCACTTTAATAAACAACTTTACTAATAACAAATTTTAACAACTGCTGCATGTCCACAATTTAACTTGACAATTATCACACGAGATGCACCTGACCACTTTACAATCACTTCTGAAGTGCTGTACCTCAGATGCGGCTCCCTTATATACTGCATGCATGAGTTCGACACGTTTCAGCAAGCTTCAACTTGTTTCGAGAACCTTCTACTCGTTTCGTGAATGACGCATGCTATTGGCATCTCATTAGCACTCATGTGTTTTAATGTGCAGATCTTCCATCTCTTTCTCGCACATTGCTCAGTACGCTGAATGATCTTGCATCTCTTTCTAACACATTGCTTAGTGCGCTGAATTGTCTTGCGTCTCATTTATTATTGTTGAATGCTTGCACAGTGGGGCCAATTACCTCTTTTCGTAACAATATTTTTTTTCCAAATAGAATACTGGTAACATCTTGTATGAAGGGTATCGGATAATAATCGAGTTTTAGCTAATACAGCTAGCTTGCACTTTCACAGCATAAAGCTGGAAAATATTTACCCACTAAATTAGTAGGGCTCGTGAACAACACATGCATTTGTTACATTTTTTGACAGATTTATATTATACTGTGGACAATTATTAACTAAATTACACATTCGATTGAATGGTGAAGCAGCAACATAATTAGTTCTACTATAAGGTACATAAAAAAGAACATCACGATGTCTGCTACTTCTACGATTATGATTAAAACTAATATAGTTAAGAAGCTCGGGTAAATCAAGTCTACCGGTTAATAATTGATGTATGTAAATGATATCGGCAATTTGTCTGCGCTCTTCAAGAGTCTTTAAATTTAGTAGTTTCAGACGATCTACGTATGGAGGAAGATGTAAGTTATCCATCCAATTTAAATCCTAGAGAGCGAAACGTACGAAGTTTTTTTGAATCCTTTCGATTCGGTAATTATGTACCTTGTTTAAAGGAGACCATACTTGACTTGCATATTCTAATTGTGAACGAACCAGAGTGCAATATAGAGTCAATGTTGTAAGGGGACTATTAAATTCTTTAGCCCATCGTTTGATAAAACCAAGTAATGATGAGGCTTTTTTACATATATTTTCAATATGTGAATTAAACGACAAATTTGTATCGACAAACACACCAAGATCTTTCACCACGTGCACCCGATTTATAATTTTCTCTTTTAGTGAATAGTTGTATTCTAGTTTATTTCTTTTGCGAGAAAATGTCATGGCTTTACACTTTTCTGGATTAAGAATCAAGTTATTCTTACAACACCACGTTTCAAATGATTTTAAGTCGGACTGAAGTATATGAACATCCTTATCGTCATTTATTGATTTATATATTTTCATATCATCGGCAAAAATTAATAAATGCTTAATTATATCATGTTGTATATCACATCATTAATAGCCAGTATAAATAACAGTGGGCCAAGATTACTACCCTGGGGTACCCCAGATGTTGCAATAAATGGTGAAGATAAATTATTTCTGAATCGTATTTGATATGACCGAGCAGATAAATAGGATCCTATCCACTTAACAAAGAATTCGGGAAATCCCAGTACTTTTAGTTTGAATAAAATTAAGTTATGAGGAAGTTTATCGAAAGCTTTACTGAAATCTGTGTAAATGCAGTCGACTTGTTTTCCTGATTCTATTGAACTTATTGCAAATGAAGTGAAGTCTAATAGATTAGATACTGTGGATCTTCCGGTTACAAATCCGTGCTGACGTGAGGTAATTACATCTCTACAGTGGATTTTAACTTGATCATATACAATACGTTCAAACAATTTCGGTATTGATGACAATTTAAGGATTGGCCTATAGTTATTTATATCATTTTTACACCCCTTTTTAACAATAGGGCTTATAAATGAGTTTTTCCAAAATATTGGGAAATTACTTTCATTTATTGATTTATTAAATATGGAACAAAGTGGTTTACATAACGAAGTACCAAATTTCTTTATAACTGTTGCCGGAATACCGTCTGGTCCAGAACTAAAATCATCATCAATCGTCGAAATATATTGCATAATCTGCTCCGGAGAAAATTATATAGAGACTAATGAAGTTTTAGGAGCAGAACGCATGTAATCAAAATAGTTAACATCGGTTACAAAAGAATCATTAGAGAATGATTGTGACATTAGGGTCGCTAGTGAATCCATCATTATTTTTAAAAGAAGCAGGAAAACCATCGCTCTTTTTTTTAGTATTGATGAAACCCCAGAACTTTTTTGGATCTGATAAAATTGGTATCTTCATTTTATCAATATACTCAGTGTAAAGAATTTTAGACCTAGACTGGAATTCCAGAAACAATTTGTTGTATGTTTCTAGGTCACTTGGGTCTTGACTGCTGACATATCTATTCCATGCTCTATTCCTAGAGTTACGTAGCATCTTCAAATCCTTAGTGTACCAGGGATACGATGAGATCTTAGTGAACTTAAGGCTATATGGTACAGATAGTGCTATGCTGGAAAAGAGTTCATGGTAAAATAGTTTATGGCAACATCAAGTTCATTATCATTAATATAGTCTGATATTATATCAATTTTAGCAGACAACAATTCATTTAACAATGAAATGTTGGCTTTTTAAAATTAAATTCATAAGCCTTGTAAGCAGATTTACTATTAATGATATTCGCTCTATCAGATTGATAAAATATTGTTAGAGGCGGATGATATGCATCAATGTCCATTAGAACATTCGTCGAATTTGTAACTACAACATTGTTACTATCTGTAGTAAATACTAAGTCAAGTTGTCGTTCCAGACAATTAGTAATACAACTTACTTGTTGTAAGTCAGATGATATAGTGTCAACAAAAATCTGTTCTTGTCGAGATTTAGAGTTAGACGCACAGAAATATGTGTCATCGTCAGAGTTATTCCATATTAAATCTGGTAAATTAAAATCACCTAAAAGTATAATATCATCAGAACTATTAAGCATTTCCAATACAAAATCTATGGACTTAGATAAGGTCTCATAGACTTCTACGCTACTTTTCGGAGGAATGTAAGCGTTTAAGACATATATACAGGAATTGTGAAGTACAATCATAACACAAATAAGCTCTAATGAAGCAGCAATTGGAATTTCTAATAAGGAACTTATTAAATTGTTCTTTATTGCTATTAATATTCCACCACAGACTGGAGATTTTTCGATGTCAAATCTATCTTTTCTAAAAACATTGAATGAATTATCAAATAATTCAACGTTTGAAAAGCTCTTATTTAGTCATGTTTCAGTTAACGCGATGATATCGATCGCGAAATTCTGAGTAGATAAAAAGAGATCCCGAGTCTTTGAACGCAATCCCCTTACGTTTTGGTAGTAAAGTGAGATACGCTTAAGTTTTTTGGATTTTGGTGGACTGTTTTAGTTGGTCTATTGTTTCTTTTGGTTTTGAATTCAGAAACAAGGATGTTATCAGTCCACAGATTTGAACTGATAACGGCCGCAGCATGTTCTTCCGCAATTGACAAAGTAAAAGATGCATGTGTTGGCCTGTTTCCGATTTTTTTACAAGAAATGTAAGTATTAGTTGGCACGAGTTTATTCATTTTTATAAAATTGGAAATATTTTCTGTTGTTGTGTCAGGCATCAACCGAGATAAAAAAAATTCTTTTTAATTTTGGGATTGCCTTTAACATTGAACTAACTGGTGTCATACTACTTGTGGTTGTTTTGGGCAGTGTAACTGCTATTAGTGATGGTCTAATAGAAGGAACAGAAGGGGTAGCAGAAGTTGTTTGAGAACTACGTTTAGCCTTAGGAGGACTTAAAGATTTATTATTATATTTTCTTTTGCGTTTTTTTTTTCAACTTTTTTAGTTGAAGGTTCATTATCAGAGACTGATTCATTAATAATAGCTGTATTATCTTCAACACAGTCTGGCTTAATTGCGGTATCACTGATTTCTACTATTGAGCTAAATTCGTTTAACGAATTTAATATTTCACTGTAGTTTGAATTTAAAATACTAAGTTTTTCACCAAAGTTTTTAATTTTAACAAAAAAAAACAGATGGAGAAAGAGGTCTACAAGTAGGATAGTACCACTGTAGACCTGAATGCACTGAACATAAAAATTCAGTGCATCCAATAGAAATATTAGCACTTGTAGCGTGGTACAATTTACCACAGGGACCAGAACAGGAAAACATTGAGTTTAAAATGTTCTGACTTTTACATTTGTCCCTGAGTGAGCAGGCAGCGAAGTTTTCAACTGATAAGAAATAGTATAAAATTATCGAAAAACACAAAGTTAAGAATTTAGTGCTAAAAAAAAATAAATTAAAAGGTACGCAGGGGTTAATGCTACTGATTTTGAACACACTAACAACACAACAAGAGTTTAGCGTAAACAAATATAGCACAAAGAAAAATTGGAAAACATAAATAAAACAACAATAACAATTTACATGCAACAGAATTATTTTATGCAATTATTACAAAAAATGTGTGCAATTAATTGTATAATTGCACATTAGCTATTGGTTAAATCAATTGTTAGACAATAATGTAGAACAATGTACACTATACTTTATAAAATTTATATTACTTTGTTTTAATTTTTAAATAACACTGTTCTAATCACAAATGCATGCGCTAAAACAAAAACAACCGTCACCGACAAAGAAACGAAACCAACGACCAAGAAATGATAACGCCCCGGTACTGTCTTAGCATTTAGCTCGCGGTAATCCCCGCATGGTCTCCACGTTCAATTGTATTTCTGCACCATATGCAATGGGCTGGCCCAATTGCTTTTAGATGGGTGGCATATGTCATGTTCAATAAGAAACTGGAATTATTTTTTCGCAGCTTCTAGATTTTCTATTATACGTAACAATGCTTACGCCCCCTCTTTCAGTGAAAGCGCCTATTGACTTTAAATTCGTTTTTCCGTCGATCAGAATGCCCCGCTCACATCAACCAATAAATCAATTTTTTTAAAAAATCCGATCCTATTATAGGTGCACTGACGTCTGCAATAACGAAATTCCAATTAAAAACCCCAGGATGTCCTAATGGCAACCGAATGCATCGTTCTCCATAAGTTCGTATGGGAGATCCATTAGCTGCAAACAGTTTAATTGAATGTGGACAATTTAATCTCTCTGTATTACGTGGTGGCAACACAGAAACGTCTGCACCTATGTCGATTAAAAATTTTAATTTTGTATTGCTGTCGCTGCAGGAGGCGTGATACATTAAGGTGCAGATTTTCGTGTAGGCCGTCTGACGAATCAGACGGCAAATTTAGTTTTTTCACTTATTAATAAATGAGCACGGGTCACGGCACTTGAGCCATTATCGCCTTGTGATACCAACACAAATCGACTGTTTTTCGAGCTTGCGTCGATGCTCTACGTTATTGACTTCTGCCACGTCGCAAATATGATTGATCCCGTGAAGTGTGCCGTTTTTCACGCGCATCGCTTCTGCATAACTCATCGAAGCGCCGCTCCATTCATTCGATTCGCATGCTGATCTTTTTGGTCGTTCTGTCCAAAATGGGGGGACTTTTACAGTAACTTTGTGCACCGTCACCCCAACGTTAGCAGGAGCGGGCTCAGCCGTGTTGGACGTTGTCTCCTCATTCGACATTTGGAACAATCTTTTCGTGCCAAAATTTCTGAACACTTTGACAAATAAGAAAAAGAATAATGTGGCAAAAAAAAACTTTAAATTTGATTAAATATATCTAAATAAGTATAAACCTTATAATCATGAAACTTTTATAATAATAAATACTAATTTTCTGTACCTATGCTTAATTAAAACATTTTTAAGATTATATATATATATATATATATATATATATATATATATATATATATATATATATATATATATATATATATATATCTATATATATATATATATGAGTTAATACACGAATAATGCACGCAAGTAAAAAGTGCATTAAAGCATAGACATTTCTGTTAAATAAGCAGTTACGAAATGCAAGCAGCGACGTCGCCGTTGCTGTCGCTTCTTTCAATTTAAGTTTAGTCAGCAAATTGTTAAAGTAGCAAGCACTACAGTAAGAATGCATGTAATAATAAAAATCATATATATTTCTCAATCAAATCAGAACTTTTCGTATAATTAATAATTGGCGCCCAAACGTGGATTTAAAAGCTAAAATATATATTTTTTAATCAAACATTAATCGAAGGAAATAAAATCATTAGAGAAAAAAACCCGCTTTAAATTGATCATCGAAGGGAATAAACCCTTAGAAAAAAAAACAACATTAATACTTAACTTAAAAAAAAAAAACAATATAATCAAAGGAAATAACCAAGACACATGATGTTAATGTAAGATAAGAAATTAAATTAATTAGCATTAAAAATAAGTAACATAAAAGTAAAACCAGTTGGGAAGGTTAGGTCACATGGGAAATTTTGAAGTAGGGACATTGTTATATTTGGTGTGATGAAGTTAGTAAGAATTTTGAAAGTTCTAGTCAGTCTAAGCCGACTATAAATACCCTACACATATGTGATAATGTGCGTGGGTACTATTAAAAGTGGTGCATATGTCACGAGGGTATAGGAATTCTAAAAATAACTCAAAACTTGCAATCGCTGAAGAATTACCTTTCATTTGATACCCATATGTACAAATGGGTAGGTATACCGAATTTCGATTGTTTTAAGTAATCACAAGTCGGTTCGCGTGAAAGCATTATTTTTAAAAATTTGAGTATAAATTTTAATATATATTTGACCAAGAAAGTTCACTTAATACCGTACACTAGGAATGCCCAACTCGCCTGCCCGCGGCGGACTGCACGGGCAATCGAGTGCTTGGCGAGGGGTATCTACGGGCAGAAGTGTGCGGGGATTGCAACGCTGAAATGAGCGGGGGATTTTAGTGTTGCATTTTTAGAAATTCCGGGAAATTTAAATGTCTATTTAAGAGTTTAATTATTTCAGATTGGTTTTAACGGACCCATTTATATTGCTTATTATTTTGAATTACTAAATACAAATTTTATCATTTTAAATAATTATAATTTTTTTCTCATAACATTTATATAATTTTCGCATGCAAAACAAAATTTAATTATTTGTTATTATTTTGTAAAATGTTTAAGGATATAAAATGTGATTAAAATCTCAAACTTAACTAAATTCTAAAATAATTATTTATTTCACATTTCTGCCCTATTTTACTTAAGAAATGATGCAACACTGAAGAGAGTAAGAGTGCGGCAAAGGAAAACAAAACCTGACAAAAAATTAATTCGTGGTTTTGGAAAAAAAATGTAGTAGAATTATCCAGAAATACTGTATTTTGTGAAAATTTATTATTTTTGATAATACCAATATGTTCTTCTTCCGTTCATAAAACAGGACAAGTGGATAACAAATGCTATTGCAAAAGTGTCAAGCTAATTATTAATTGAGGTTTTTTAATAAACAATATTTATTATACTATACATTAATCGTTCTTATATACAGTATTCAAATATGAATAATAATATAAATATTTAAATCATACTTAAAATAAAGGGGTTTTCAACAGGGACGCTACAAAAGTATAGCGACAGAGACAGCAAACGACACCATATTTCTTGCCGCTCTTTTGACATTTCTCTTCAGTAAGGTTTGTCATTTCATGATGGAAAGATATACGAGCCAACAACGAGTCGAAATTATTAAAATTTACTACCGAAATTCGGAGTCAGTGGCCTCAACGTTAAGAGCGCTACGTCCAATTTATGGTCGTCATAATCGTCCTAGCAGATCAACAATTGAGCGTCTAGTGGACAAATTTGAATCCACAGGCACAGTACAAAATGTTCCTGTGCCAGTGAGACAAAAAAGTGCCCGTAGTGTCGAGAATATTGCTGCCGCTGAGGCTTCAGTTGAAGAAGCCCAAATGTGTCTCTCACACGTCGTTCTCTAGCGTTGGGCATCTCTGTGACGTCCTTGTGGCGAATTTTGCAAAAACCCCTAATAACCCCTAAAAACCCCAATTTCAAACCCCTAAGGCGGTTACATATCTCCCGGTTGCAATAATACCAGGAATTAATTAATACTAACATTGACTTAGTCAAATCGTTCCCACATTTTAAAGGGGATACTACGTCATACCCTGCATGGCGATCTGCGGCTCATTTCGCTATGCAGTATTATACCGAGCGATGGGTATTTTAAAAAATAAGATTGTACATTTTAAATTTTCAAGCTATTATTTCCCGTTTAGATCAAATTTATTCCGACAAAAGACCAGTACATGTACTGAAAAACGAATTAAGTATCCTTCTCTAGGGCAGTCAAAGCATTAACGAATACTATGATATAGTTGACAAACAATTACCTCTCATAATTATGTTCTCTACAAAATCTGACGATTTACTTTAGGCCTTGGCAACAGCTCAAGAACTGGGATCGAATCAAAAACGTCACAAATTTGCTCGCACGTTTGCAACCGCAAATTTTATGAGACCAACAATACCCCAAATCAGAAACCCTATGACACCCTTAGGCCGTTATAATTCAACATTTCAACAGAAACACCAACACACACACAGTCCCCCATGGAAGTTGATCGTGGAACATCCTATTTTAGACGTCCAACACAAAACGTTTTAAATAATCAAAACTTAACATTCACTAATAAACAATATCCAAATAATAACGCAATAGCAAAACGTGAGTTTAATAATACAAACTCAGCTCAATCGCCACTTCACAAATTCCAAAGAATAAATTTAATGTCAAGAGAGGAGGACCTAATTGAATTTAAAGATAAAGATGATCTAATAAATACTGAAGCCACATCGTTTGAGGGTGATAAATTATTAGAACATTTCGAAGATGAGATTAATTTTTTTAGAGTAAATTCCTGCTCCATTTATAAAATTTATAACAAAATTCAAAAAGTGGTCAGGTGCTGAAAATTTTAATAGACACAGGAACTTCAAATAATTATATTAGGGATTTAGATTTTTTGACAGGAATAATTCCTATCGAAAAATACTTTAATGTAAAATCAGTGAACGGAACCAACTTTATAAAAGAAAAATGTAGAGTTAACATTTTGGATATTACATCAACATTCTTTTTACTCCCAGCCCTTAAGTCATTTGACGCCGTTATTGTCTACGACCTTCTTATGGAAATTGATGCTAAAATTGACATTAAAAATGATACTTTGTACTACAAAAATGGTAAAGCACAACTTGAATATTGTTCTTGCCAGCAGATTAACTCAATAATAATTGACCAGGATTATGTTCCCAATCAATTTAAAATACAGTTCCAAGAAATGATAAATCAAAACGCAAATGCATTCGCAGAACCAGACAGGGCCTTATCATATAAGACACAGGTACAGGTAACTATTCTTACAAATACGGATGACCCCATTTACACTCAATCATACCCATATGCCATATCCGCAGTAGAATTTATAAATAATGAAATAAAGTCTTTGTGAAAAGACGGAATTATCCGACCATCATGTTCACCGTATAATTCTCCAATTCATGTAGTCAACAAAAAGGGTTTGGACGAGAACGGAAAACAGAAACTTAGGATGGTTATCGATTTTAGAAAAATTAATGATGTCACAATCTCGGATAGGTATCGTATTCCCGATACTTCTGTAATTTTAGCACACTTAGGACAAAATCGATTTTATATCGAAACTAATTTTTATTGATTTTTGAATTCAATTATTTAGATATTTTCTGAAATGTCTACGAGAAAAAAATTGATCTCGTTGTTATATCGAAACTAATTTTTAAAGATTTTCGTATTCAGTTGTAGGTCCGAACAGTTGGAACACCCTTTTGCCATCAAGTAATGTCATTGTCCGCAAGAGTTAGGTCAATTTCATTATTATAAAAACAACGATTTTCGTTTATTTGTTAATAAATGTTAGAATTCATGATTGCGACTCGTTTCCGATTTTAAAAATAAGGTCACCAGGTGTCCATTGACCTATTCTTTATGGCTGTATATACTTTTGTTTAAAATAAATAGAGTCGACATTATATTTTTAAGTTAATTACACTTTATTTCATTAAAAATCAATGTATGAAAATAGTGAGCTTTGAATTTTCATTTTTTATTTATTTTTGTTTTTGATGTCAGAAATATTTTCGTTCAGAAATAAAAAAAAAATATAAACACATGCTAAGTTCGTAGACTCATTTTCGAAAACTATTTTGTTAAAAATGAAATTGAATATGAAAATAATGTATGACAAATTAACATAGAGTACCCAGTAGGAGCAACTGACAGAAAATAAAATGCAATGTTACAAGCTAGACTACCAACGCTTGGTATATCGGGCCAGACCCAAGGCTAGCACAATCGTTAGTCACAGACTCCACACAAGCCTTGATATATCAAGCTAGACGCAAGCCTTACACATTTGTCATTCACAGATTTCAAACAACCCTCATTAGTTTAGATTAGACACAAGCCTGGGACATGCGTCATTCATAGATTTTACACAAGCCTTGTTAGTTTAGGTTAGACACAAGCCTGGCACAATCGTCACTCACAGACTCCACACAGGCCTTGATATACCAAGCTAGGCACAGGACTGGTACATTTGTAATTCCCAGATTTCAAACACGTCTTGTTAGTTTATGTTGGAAACAAGCCTGGCAAAATTTTCATTCTAAGACTCCACACAGGCCTCGGTATACCAATATTGAAACAAGTCTGACACAATATTGAGCCACACTAAGAAAACAAGATGTTTATGAAAGTCTTGCTGCAACTATCCTTTTTAATTTACGCCTTGTTGCAAATATTAAAACATCCGATAAGTTTCAATAAAGTTGTAGCAAAACTCTTAATATTTTTTAAATAAGACATATAGGCAGATAGTTACGAGATGTTTGTCATGTTTTTGGACATTTGCAGCAAAACTTTTAAGGTATTTTGACATTTAACTACCATAAAAAGGAAAATGGCGTACTTTTTCCATACGCTCGAATTATCCACAACAATGAAGTAAATCAAATGGTGTAAAAAAGTGCCAACTTAAATATTACATTTTAATGGTAAACGTGAAATTTAAATATCCTGTGATTTAAATTATCAACACGTGATGGAAAATATTTCTTTTCAGAGTTTACTTTGATAACAGCATCGCCGGTCGGACTTGGTTCTTCTGCGAAGAAATTTCAAGTCATTGTACAATTTTACCTTCGAAGGATATATAATGGCGATGGCGATGTATACAACCAGGATACTGTTTTAATTCTATAAAAATACATTTGATTAATTGTCTTTCAATTCAATAAAAATTACTCCGCGAATTCTAATGTCCTATTTGTAAGATGTTTAATTGATGGTTGCTATGCATAATCGTAAATTTGAAAAATGGTTGCTAGCAATATTTATCGTATTTGACTGATGTTTGAGAGATGGTTGTCTCAAATATGATCTAAATAATTTGTAAATAACTTGATATTTAGGACTGTGATATTTCTGGTAATCATCTTTGTTTCCTTAGTGCACATATAGAAATTGTCAAATTATCCAAACCGCATATGCTGAAGAAAATTCAAAATTACGTCTCGACAACTTTTCGTCTCATGCCTAATAATGCATGTGTACCGACTTTAACTTGAGTAAATTAAAGTTTACTATGGTGACATTTTTGTGTTGTTTCCATGTTAAAGAACACTTATGTATCTAATGAAAAAAAAATGTTTGTTGACAATTTTTTAAACGTCAAAAAATATATTCTTTGAAGTTGTCTGAACAATAAGTCTGTAAATTAACGTAAGTATTACGGTTAAATTGGTTGTTAACCTCTTACATATTTATTGACAGACTCAACTCTCAAGTGTAATGACATGAATAATGAATGAAATACTCATGACAAATTATGCCCAATAGCCTGAATCTTCAGGCGTATCAGAAGGATTGTCGCAAGTTTGGGGCATAGGTCTTGTTTCAAGACTGAGGCACAAGCATTGGTACAAGCCTGGGACACAAGCCTTGGTACAATCCTGAATAACAGTCTTGGCACAGGCCTAAACACAGTGTATGCACAAGACTGAGAATTAAGTCTGGCACAAAATGTATCAACGAGCCTGGATACATACCTGGGATACAGGCTTGTAACATAGTTATCATTCCAGTCTTGACACAGTCTTGGAACGAGCTTGGATAACAACGTTGGCACAGGCTTAAGTAGCCTGTGTCTGGCTTGTGCCGATCGTTATTTCCTACTTGGGTAATACCTAAAACCACATGTTCTGTTTATATTTTAAATATTAAGTGGTAATGAATTCCAGAGTCGAATTGCGAATTGTAGATAGTTAAATTATGGCAAAATAAAATTGAGGCTTCTATTTCAAACGCAAAGACGTAGCTATGCAGAATGATATAATGGAGTTTTGGATTATAACAACTTTTGCAGAAATATGCAGTTTCTTATATCCAGATTTTTATTGTGTTTTTTGTATATATATATATATATATATATATATATATATATCTATATATATATATATATATATATATATATATATATATATATATATATATATATATATATATATATATATATATATATATATCTATATATATATATATATATATCTAATATGTTCATATCTTAATATGTTTTTATTATTCGTCAATGAAGTTTAATTTTAAGTTTTCTATCGCACCCCCTTCGCAAACTTTAATAACACGATTTTTCTTGTTTGGCACCACAGCATCCAAAAACTGACTTTATAAAATTCAGAAAAAATGTACATGAATTCTTGACATTGAACAAAAATCATTAATATTAATAATAAAATAATTTGTAAATTGACAGCAGAGATAGCGGTGCAGTCACTAACAGTGAGCGATTAGTTACTGAGTAGTTACGCAACTGCTGAGGTCGCTGAATGCAGCCATTGTTTCCAAATAACAGTCTTTGATCTAAAGTTGTTTTTTTATACCCTACACTAAGAGTAACACCCAGAAGGAAGCATATCCGGTATGGAAAAGTATATATATTCTTGATCAGCGTTAGCGATGTCCGTCTGTCCGTCTGTCTGTCTGTTGAAATCACTACTACTTAAACAATTGAAGAGTTAGATTAATGAAACTCATAATTTAAATTACTTATATACTTACTACGCTGTATGTGCGAAAAAATTATACATATCGGTTTATTGTGACCTGTGGTCTGACCATTTATATTCAAATAACTCATATAAAATGTACATCTACAGTTCAGTTTTACTGTATACGTGCTCAGGTAAACTTTTTTGGTCAAATATATATTGACTTCATGCTCAAATACATGGAAATAATGTTTTCCCGCGAAACGACTTGTGGTTCCCAAAAAAAAAATCGAAATTCGGTACACCTACCCATTTGTAAATATGGGTATCAAATGAATGGAAATTCTTCAGCGATTGAAAGTTTTTAGTTATTTTCCGAATTTGTTTACCCTGGTGACCTATATACCACTTTGAATGGTAAGCACACATCTGTGTAGGGTATTTATAGTCGGCATAGACCGACTATAATTTTGATAATCCTAACTATCATAATAACACCAAATTTAAAATTTCCCATGTGATCAAACCTTCCCAACTGGTTTTTCATTAATTTGTGTAGCGGTAAATCGAATTAACAACAAAACACCAGCAACTCCAAGAACATTTTTTTTGTTAAAAAATGATTAAATTTTGACTGATATTGTTTTTTTTATTTATTGTATTCGTAAAATAAAGTGGAACAAGTTATGAAAAGTTCATTTGAATAATTTTTAAATTCTTTTAAAGGATCTATTCAATAGAATACCATTTTTAAGTCTGAGTTTATTGATTTTTGAATGATTTTTTCAAAACACATAAATTTCGGAAATATATATTATGGATACTTATAATAAGATAACAAAAAAACAATGGTGATACAAGAAAAAATTAGTAACTAATACGAAAAATAAAGTGCAAGTTCGAATATTTGAAGTATAAAGGCAGATATTTATTTGCAGATATTGCAGTTCCCTGAATTGTTGAAATTTAATTTCTTTGGTTTTATGGATGGAAATTGTACATAATTCTTCTTCTTTTCATGAAGTTTAAGAACATTTACCGATGTATTCTTCTTGCTTTTATTAAAGGTTCGCTTCTCGGCTCACCTCTTCAATTCAGATCATATCTCAGTTGAAGTCAAAATGTTACTTTTCATTGACTTGTGGTCACGATTGAATTTTTTTCTTGGCGAAATCAATTAAATAATTCATATAACATAATATTTTCACTAAAATAACAACAAACATTGTTAAATTACGTTTCCCACATTATCCCAATATAACAATTAGAAACCTATAATATCACTATGTATAATGAACAAAATGCGAATTCTGTTCTGCACAAAGTGAAGAGAAGCAAAAACTGCACCAAGTTTAACTTTTGTCAATTACTGTTGTTGTTTGCAGCAAGTTTGTAAAAAAACATTTAGATAAAAATTAAATCAATGGATTTATGTATTTTTATGCGCCGTGCCCTTGCGTCACAATTTAATGTTGTTTGTTTTTAGTCGACCTTAAAATAGAGTAATGCAAAAACTAATTTGTCATATTTAAATTAACGAATTTTTAGTTTTCAGATCACCCTGTCATTTTGGAAGTGTTCCGAAACTGTAGAAAACTATCAGTTGAGCCAACATGACGATATAGATCAGCTGGAACCACGTGCTGATACGTCACCCACGCCAAAATGGAGAATCAGCTACTTAACGATGGGACACACTCAGCAAAATAAATAGGGTTGCTAACGTATCAGTTCAGAATAAGACATTTTAATTATGTTTTATTATTTAAAATATAGATCGACCACGAATGTAACAATTTTTAACCGAAGTAAGGAGAGGATGTGAGGACACAAATTTGTGTGTCCCAAATTTGTACCCACATATTTTTATCTGTATTAAATTAGATTAATAATTTAATTAATTGCAGTTATTGCTAAGTACGACAACAACAATTCTACGTACGCGCAAAAATACCTTAAACAAGAACAATTCCACGCACATGCAGCAATCCCGCAAGCAACAACAACGCTACGCATAAGCATCCAGTATACGCAAGCATAGACTGTAATACAACAACATCAAATGAAGCAACAACAACGCTACGCATAAGCATCAAGTCTACGCAAGCATAGGCTGTAATGCAACAACATCAAGTGAAGCAATAACAACTGCACAGACTACGCAACAACAAAGCACACGGCGATCGACACAAGAAAGAGTATAAAAGGAGACACAATTGCAGCAGTCAGGGAGTTCGATGCTGGCGACGACCTCGTACACATCAAACTCGTAGTAGTAACGGTTGGAGACATTAACTCCCCAAATGTAGTAGTAGCGTTTGGAGGCATTGACTCCCCAATTGTACTTATAGTGGTTGGAGGCATTAACTCCCCAAATGTAGTAGTAGCGGTTGGAGGCATTAACTCCCCAATTGTAGTTATAGTGGTTGGAGGCATTAACTCCCTAAATAGTAGTAGTAGCGGTTGGAGGCATTAACTCCCCAAATAGTAGTAGTAGCGGTTGGAGGCATTAACTCCCCAATTGTAGTTATAGTGGTTGGAGGCATTAACTCCCTAAATAGTAGTAGTAGCGGTTGGAGGCATTAACTCCCCAAACTAGTATTAAGTATTTTATTATAACGGCTTGAGGCATTAACTCCACAAATAGTAGGAAGTAGTGGTTGGAGGCATTAACTCCCCAAATAGTAGTAGTAGCGGTTAGAGGCATTAACTCCCCAAATAGTAGTAGTAGCGGTTGGAGGCATTAACTCCCCAATTGTAGTTATAGCGGATCGAGGCATTAACTCGCCAAACTAGTATTAAGTTACTTTAAGATTTAATAAGTATTTTATTATAGCGGCTGGAGGCATTAACTCCCCAAATGTATTAAAGCGGATCGAGGCATTAACTCGCCAAACTAGTATTAAGCTTGAATAAGTATTATAAAATAAGATATTAAACCCACTGAAGGGACAATAAAGAATCTGAATAACAATACTTAAATAAAACTAATCTTTTCATTTATCTATTTTTCTGTAAACGAACCCTGGACAAAACCGGCGAGTATACCTCAGCCCAAGAAACTTCGTTACATAGTGAAGGCTGCGAGTCTTTCCGGAGGGAGATTTCCCATTTCTGGAGGGCATGGAATAGCTCGACGATTACGACACTGCTGACAGTTTCTAGCTGTGACGCTTACAACAGCTCTCAACCCACGGATACAAAAGCGTTGTCTCATCTCGTTGACCAATATCTCGTGAAGGTGGTGATGGAACTTTCTATGATAGAAGTCTGTAAGCAGATGAGTGACTCTGTGCTCCCGTGGAAGAATTATTGGGCGTTTGACGTCCAATGAGACATCATTTGATGCGTCAATTCTACCCTTGACTCGTAAAATTCAAAATTCGTCGATGTATGGAGAATACTTGAAAAGTTTACTTTTACGTTTTACCCTGCCGGTAGTCGACAGCAGTTGCGAAAATTCTTCTTTAAACGACTCTTGTTGACAGTTACGAATTATGATAAACGAGTTATGATGCTCAGGAATTATGATGCTCAGGTCCTATAAACTTTTCAACAGGCCATTCTATTGTCGGTCGACGCAAAAATCTAGGTCCAGTGAACCATCGGAGTTTACCGTTCAGTATCTCGTTACCGTGCCACATTTTCGGCCGAGGGAACCCATCACCACTAATTTATCTGCGAGTCTTCCAAGATTTCGTCTGTACAAACAGCCACAAATTGATGAAACTTTCTGGAATCCGACCTAGAAAGTTCATTTTGTATAAATTATGCCAATCACAGTTCCAAAATTGCACCCATCAGTTCTAGTCTTGGGACCGAAATCGGTTTAAGAGGTGCCACACGTATCTTTGTTGCCACCAGGCTCAAGTGAACCTTATCATTGTATTCTGCGCGTAGGTAGGCGACCGCAGCGTAGACAGTTATGCTAGAATCAACGAAGATCTGTAATTGAACATTTTGATTACTACTCATCAAAAAATAACATCGAGGAATGCGGATGTCGTTTATACAAGGCAGCTTACGTTTCCACTGCCACCACGCTGATCGCTCATTTTCCTTTATACGCTCATCCCAAGAAACACCCGAACGCCATATATCCTGAAGAATCGCTTTAGCTTGTATGAAGAAAAAACCAAGAAGTCCCAAGGGATCGAAGATGGTCATCACGGTACGTAGAATTTGGCGCTTCGTGGGAAATGTGATTTCGTCAAAAACATCACTTATAAATGTTTGCACGACCAGTTTAAGATTATCTCTCTCAGTCTACATTTAGACAAAGTTAGGTCAATCACTTCCTGTCTTCTAGCAGTCAGAAACGTAGGTTTATTACCAGTGTTGTGAATGTTCAGATTGAAGGTCATGATGAAGTCAAAGAGTCTGGCCTCGTGCGTTGCATTTACTACTACGACAGGGTTGAGCCCTGCTTTTCCTCTGGACCTCGCTCTGGTTTATGACTATAGGTTTTCCATTCGTTCGTTTCGATGCCCTTGTTCTGAGCATGTCCGCTGATTTCCGCTGATTTCCTGTTAGGACTATGTATCCAGGATATTGCCCGCCTGCGTTTGGGTAATTTTAGCAAATCTCCCTCCTTGCCCAGGGGGGATTTTAGCAACGGCTGTGGTAATCCAATCGAAATTGACTTGAGACGAACGTAGCACCTTCATGATGCCATCACTCGTCTCATAACTTTTTGCGTTTGCACTGACACCGCCGATGCTGACTAGCCGCCAAAGATGATCGGTGCAGTGTTTTACTTCTGCATCATTCATCTTTTGCTCCTTCCCCTGTTTGCCAATAATCGCAACCGGAAAAACTTTGCGAGCAGCATCACGATATGATACTGCTTGCTCACATCTACCAGTGGATGTTGAAGGCAGTTCATCCGCAGCCAATCCGGAACATGAAGCTTCAGTACTCTTTTCTTCGACTTCGAGTTCTGGGAGCTACGGGATTTCTTAGTAGCAGTAAAGATTTTAAACTTCTTACCCTTGCTCTTCTCAGGAGCATTGGCAGCCACCAGAGCAGCAGCGGGTCCGGCTTCAGTCGGAGTAACCTCCACCAATCTATCGCGTTTTGCTGTGGTTGCTGGGGAAGAGAAAGCTCCAGAGTCGTCTTTGGCTTTTTCAGCCTCTTTGCGATCTTTCGCTTTATTTTTGCTTATTCTACTCACCTGGGCATCGGACAACCTGACCTCTTTATTCAGAGATCCGGATCCGGTCTCCAATGGAAGTTTAGATTCCAGTTGGGCGTCGGTCTCTCTAGGATTAGATGCTTGTAAGACACCACTTTTCTTGGATCGACCCATGTTCCCAAATACGTGACGTAAAGGAGCCCTGAGAGGAAACAACACTGTCGAGCAGCCATGCAATGGTATGAAAAGCACTGCGTTGTCATTATCCTTCTCTAGATTCTTAGCTATCTCATATATTTGGAAGATGGAGGGGCACGATGAATCCTCAGCTACAGGAGCAGAAAGGTTCATCGTACCAGGGTTGGTTGCGTCGATTAAGGCCTCCAGAATCCTTGCCTCAGACGCTGAAGTGGGTAGATTGCCACTTTTGTGGGTACAACCTAGAGTAGTTAAATCTTTATGTTGACCCAGCGCGGTGGTGTGGGGTTTTTTTAGAGTCTGTAACCCCACGAATAAAAAAGACTATGGTAGTATTTAGTTCTTTAGTCATTACAAGCCTGTCTGACAAGGATGACCCTGCCAGAAACTTAAAAAAGTTTCCGTCAGCTTAGCCTCATTGAGTCATTGTTTTTTTGGAAAAGCCCATATGTATATATGACATATGGTTTGTGACATATTTTATGCAATGTCCTTTATGTAATTTTTGTGGACATATTCATCAATGACAAATTTTCCAATGTGTTCGAGTCATCATTGATGACTTCGTCATCAATTTAAAAGTTTTAGACTGAATCAAGATATCCAACATCACGAAAGACAATAAAATATATTTAAATTTAAAAATTTTAAGAAATTCAATATTTGTTATTTAATCTTGCAATTCAGGGGTGCTAGTAGCTTTTTCTGCGCTCTTTGTGTCCCAAACAAATTCATGTTGTACAAAAACAATCAAAATGTTTTTGAAACAGCATTTCAACAACGTTCTAAATATTTGGTCTGAACCAAAAACAAAACACGCAACTCTAAAGACAAAATAGACAAAGTTGAACTGTTTCTGTTCGTTCGCTTCGCTCATGTCGATCGACTTTTGTGCAGCACACTTATGCACTGAAATTTAATATTTTGATATTAAAGTGGTATTATGTATATAAGTATAATGTTTTTTATTAATTGTAAAATCATGAAATATTTATCTAAAGTTGATTTATATGTTTTTAATATATTCATTTTAATAGTGTACCTGCAATTTCTTTTTGTGTTTTTGTTTTTTTCTGATATCTTCTGCATCATTTGAAACTGAAACAACAAAAATATGGAAATTTAACAACACAGAATAGTCAATCCAAGCTAGTGTGCGAATTTTTCGCACATTAGCTGAATTCGTGGATGTTGTACAACAAGATAATTTTATATTATAAATATAAACTGAAAATTCTAGTATAAAAATTAACTATTAATTTTTAATGTTAATACAAAATTTAATTACCATACAAATTATTGTTGGCTTCATCAAAAATCCCATTACAATTTTTTATAATAAATTACATAAAAATAAAAAATATCGAATTTGTCTTTACAACGACCAATAAATTGTACTTATGTGTTTCTGATTTCCATTTAAAAAAAAAGTTTTCCCAATATATTTTTTACGCATATTAATGAAACATCGCACTTTTCTGGTCACCAATAAATAATTAAAATATAACAACTAAAATATTGCTATATAAAATTAGGACTTAACTAAATTAAATTTGCATTCATTTTTATACCCTACACTTATGAGGTCTGACCGAATACAAGGTAACTTAATAAATAATGGTCAGAATATAATGAAATTTGGTTTCAATGCGTTTTAGCGAAAAAACAGTTTGGAGTTTGGATTTGAAAAAAAACAGTCAACGGACACGCCCACCTCCCATACAACTAACTTATATATTACTATTTAGGAACCAATTAATCGAAAAGTATTACATATATGGCATCAACAACATATATCAATATGTGTGTTGTTGCAAACTGAAATCAACAACATACATCAATATTTGTATTGTTGCAAACTGAAATTGATATGGCTGTGGGAAAAATCGCCCAAAGAGAATGGCCCAAATAATAAATGAAAAATGAGCCATATGAAATTTGGCACAAAAATAAATGAAAAATATAATAAAAACAAAAATTCAAAATAATAAAAAAATGACGCAAAATTAAATAAATCTGGACCAAAGAACAAAAATGAAAATTCGACCCAAGGATAAGTTAAAAAAATACCTCAAATTAATATTCGAGTTCAATTGAATTAAATTTCATAAAAATAAAAGTTAAAACATATCCTCAACAACAGCTTTACAGTGTGGAAAAAAATATGAATTGCATTATTTTAAAAGCTTGCAAGGCAATAATGCAGTACGGATCGGTGAATCCATACATAAAGTGCATTTTAATGAATTCGTCTGATTATTGTAATATGTATGCGCCGAATGTGAGAAAATATAAGCAAACATAGCGCTGGTTAAAATTGGTCATCTATTTTGTATTCTTAGAATTTAAGTGAATCCATATGAAAGATGATAATTTCGTTTGTATTGAATATGAAATGGAAAAAAAAGTTTATGACTGTTAGAAGACATTATTTTTCATTCTGCCATAATTTACTTCATGTATTTGTTACGGCACTTGAGCAAGTTGTTCTATCAACAAAATAAATGATAAACGGCAACGTCATATCAATCAGCAGTTAGGAAATTGATAAATAAGTAGTTATGAAAACTAAATATATTCATATTATTAAAATAATAAATTTATTGCAAAAATCTGGTTTTTGCGGGCTCAAGGTCTTGCCAGATACAAAGTGCTATGTACTGGGGAGTGAAACAAACAACAATTGACAAAAACAAAAAGTTGTTATCAAAAAAAGCTTACTTATCAGCGGTCTTCTGCACAACTTCTGCATAGCAAAGCCTATAAGATCATTTTGTGCAATGAACTAAATGCGAATTTAGTACAAGCACAAAAAAACCAGGCAAAACATGCAAAAATTGCACCAACTTTATGCTTGTCAATTGTTGTTGTCGCATTGCAGCAAGCATCATATAGGCTGTAGTGTCACTACAGAATCAAATACGACCACTGCACGCTTATTAAAAATTAAAATCTCACGATTTTATGATATTTGTATGCGCTGTGCCCTGTATATATTGTTGTCTGTATAAATTGTTGTTTGTTTTTCGACCTAAAACAGAGTTATTGCAAAAATATTGTTTTTGCGGGCTCAAGATCTTGCTAGATACAAAGTGATATGTACTGGGGAGTGAAACAAATAACGATTGCCAAAAACAAAAAGTTGTTGGCTGACCGTACAGCTGTTCCGGAAGCTGCCAAGCTTTTTACCATATGTCGTACTAAATTTTTGTTTTTTATTTTAAAATACATCATTTACAAAGGGGCTGTTCGCGAAATGTGGGACTTACAACAAAAAATAAAAACGTATTTTAATAGGTGAAATATTAGAGAATGCGATGAGAGTGAAAACAATAATAATAGTTTGGCACTACGTCCATATAAGAACATAGGCCGAGCGCTCTCACTATTTTGAGATGTGCGTGTTATATTTGTACTCAAAGTGGTGGGACCTACGTTGTAGCGAAAATCCGAATCTCCGCTACGAAAATGAATTTTTGGCTATCTTTAGATTCGTGCGGAAGGAATTCAGTATGGCATTAAACAAATGTAACTTCAAAAATTCAAAATCAGCTGTTTATGTCATATCAGTGAAAATTTACCAACATAAATTACAATAATTTGTGTTAAATTTGCGACAAATAAATTGTTTACTTTGTCTGTAAATATTGATGTAGGCGATTCATTTAATTGAAATCGATAGACCTATAGATTAGTATCTGATCTTTGGCCAGCTCCCACTTGCAATTCTCGAGCGATACGGACGACTAAAAATATGGCCAGAGCGAAATCTCATAAAAAGTGTGCAAAGCAGCAGTGGGTTGTTTGTCTCGTCCTCCTCGAGCATAACCAGCTACAGCGCCTGCTGAAAATGTGAAAGTGAGCGACACGATTGCGATCTCACAGGCGTTGTAGCCCAGAATAAGCTTGATCAACTTGTGCTTGATCAGACAAAAGGGCAGCGCGTTGCTGTCGTAGTAAAGCGTCATCTCATCCAAACATAAATGAAATGAATTAATTTTATGCTTCAACATTTTAACATTTTTATTTGCAATGTGTATAGTTGTTTCTTGTTAATTCGTGAAGTTCAGATCTTTGGCCAGCTCCCACTTGCTGTACAAGTCTCCAGCACCACGGACTTAAAGAATTAACAAAAAATAATTCTGCGACATTTGTAATTATTTCACATAATTGTGACAACGTCAAGCAGAGTGAACAACAATCAAGTGTCGCCGTGTTTAAATCAAATTCTAAGTGTTTATATTGTGTTTTTAATTGTTAATTGTTATTAACGTTATTATTAATAATTCAGTGTTTAATTTTACTGCAAAACATTTTAATTTTGTCTTATAGTTTATTGTAAAATTTAATTTCAATTTTAATTGTGTTGTATTTATATATTTGAATACATTTGTGGCAGAGTTTTAACAAATTGGCCCAATTTTTTGTTTTGGCCATGTACATTTTATAAATAAATATTTATTATATTTAAACAATACCAATATTTGATTAAACGAGAAATAACGTTTCCAAAAGTTTTCAAAAAATAACCAAAAAAAAAAAATAATCACTTTTTGTATTACTAAAAGAAGAACGAAACGAATATTTTCAAACTTTGAAATTAATATAAAATTACGTCACTTTCGTCTAATAGTCATTCGTTTTCAAATAGAGAACGAGGCATTTAATTAAACTTATAATGATAATTTTTAAACATTTTTAATGTTTAACTTTAACTTTTTTAAAATAAGTTACAGTTCTTAATTATATAAAATAATTGATGTATCGAAAATATTGTTGATTTTGTTTTGTTCGCGATACTTCATTCATTTCGAAACAAATCATTTGACTTTGGATTGTAATTGAATAACAATTAAAAAAAAAATGTTATCTGAATTAAAATTTTATGTCACTTGATTTTGAAACTTTTAGATTTGTTTAAAATTACGTCCCTTTCGTCTAATAGTTATTTTTTATAAAATATAGAAATAGGCACTAAATTAATAAATAAAAACAAAATGTAAAATATTTTAAGTGAAATAAGTAATTTAAGAGTGGGTAAAATAAGAAAAAGTAAGTTTTGAGATATTTGAGTTTACATTATTGGAATGTTTGTATCTCATAAATTAATGATCCGATATTATTAGTTCAAAATTTTCATCAAAAAATACTATATTAAATAAATAAAAAAAATTTTACTTGTTAAATTTAAATATACAAAATTTACAATATCAGAAAATTTAAATTTAACAAGTAAAAAAATGTAGCTTTTATTTAATTTAGTATTTATAACTTTTTAACCAAGAGTCGTAATTGGGGTTAAAAGGGGATACATGACACTACATAACAATGCATAGAAATTCATTATTCTAATAGTCTTTTATTCATACAATATTTCACTTTTGAAAAAAAATTAATTTATTTTGCTTATATTTCGCAAATAAATTTTTTCACGCATAAAAGCAAATTTGTTTATTGTAGCGCAAGGTGTTATGTATTTTATTTTGTTGAATTTTTAAAAATACAGGAAGACCAAAATAATGGTTTATTAAAAAATCGGCTATATTTTGAAAACTAGAGCCAAATTTTGAAAACTTATACCATTTTCAGAATCAGTGCCATAAATGTATCCAATATTTGTTGAAACTATTACTACACCAAAATTATTGTAGGGCAGTTTAGTTAAAAAGAAATTATAAGACGTAATTGATTCATCCAACGAAGGTGGAAGCATTTAATTTATGTTGTTTTTAATAATGCATACATAATTTACACTTATTTTATTTCATATTTAGAAAAGAAATAATATAGGTAAGTGAATCAAAATAAATGACAATAAGAATATTTTAAAAATTTGTTAGTGCCTTAGTTTAAAATTACTCATTGACACAGTGAATAAATGCATGATTGTTTATTTTATTTTCATAAATAGCAGCACTTTTAAAACTATTTATAGCATTTTTCTAATTCCGAAAATCCCGCGATTTCATTTTTGAATCCCTGGATTATTTCGGGACTGATTTTAGGCTCAATCCCGGGATCGACATACCCAGTTCTCACCCAGCGTGTTCCACAAAAGTTGAAGGAGAGCGCCAAATATTGTATTGGCTATGTGATAAACCATATCACATAAAGTGTGTAGGAATAAGTGCTCGTGTCGCTGACGTCTTTTGTGACAATAAGGGCATTCGCTGGTGCTGTTCGAAATGCAAACATATTGACATCAGCTTTTATAAAATTTTCAAAAACACTAAGCAAGCCTTCATTGGAATTAATAAGGACCTTGCCTCTCTCTTTGATAAATTTCAAAATTATGAAAAATCAATTTCTGAATTTAATGAGTTCGAGCAAGTTATCAACACTCCGTCTGATTCATCGCCGAAACGGAAAAAGGCAACAACTGCTTTCGAAAGCCATCTCCTGTGTTCCGTATATAGCTTTAACTTCTCCAAACTTAATTGAAATTGACCTGGATTCCCATTTTAAAATCAATTTAAATTCACAAAATATTATAAATCTACCGGATAAGCCAGAAATGGTCCTACCTAATCAATAAAATTTAAAGACATTAGAAATGGTCCTTACTGAACAAGAATATTTAAAAAAGGTCAATCCTGACCAGCCTAATTCAAAAAATTTCGAAATGAATCGTTATGACCAACCAAATTTAAATGTGGTCCATCATGACCCACAAAAACCTAAGGAATTGAGAATTATTCCTCCCAAAAAAACTTTTTTTATATCACGTTTTGCACCGGATACTAATGCAAAGGACTATACTACATTAAATCATGATGTTATGACTTCACATCATATGACTTTACCTATGATATAATAGCATTTACCGAAACTTGGCTACGCTCAAATATATTAAATTCCGAAATACTAAGTAATAAATATCAAATCTATAGTCGTGATCGCGTACATAAAATTGGTGGTGGAGTTTTACTTGCAATATCCATTTCATTAATAGCTGAAGAAATAAATATTATATCCGAAATAGAATCAGTTTTTGTCTGTGTTAAAATAAATAAAAAATTGATTTACATAATATGTTCCAACATACCTCCTGGTTCAGATTACATATTATACTTAAAACATTTGGATTCAATACGTTTAATAACATCATTACTTAAATCTGAAGATTCTTTCTTCATTTTTGGAGATTTTAATCTACCATATGTTTCCTGGAATTCATCAATTGACTCCTCATCTTTGATTCCTACATCTCCTAAATTGGAACATACAATTATTGGACACTATGGCTGAACTGTGTTTAGTCCAAATAAACAATATAATGGATTCTAGTAATATAATTTTAGATTTAATATATGTATGATGTTATATGTATGATTAATATATGTATGATATAATATGATGATCCTTCTAATTCAAATATTGTACCTATTTCAATGCCTGAGGATCCATACCATCCAACACTAGAATTAACTACAGTATAACCACAGAAATCCATTGAATCATCAAAAAAACAAGATAAATACATTTACTGTTTTCAACGTGCAAATTTCGACAAATTAAATATGTTATTAAAGAAAATTAATTGGTCGAAATTAATATTAAACAAAATAATTGTCCTATACAAAAAATGGAATTTGCAAATTTTTATAACCGGGTTTTAAAGTGTATTTCTAAATCCGTATCCAGAATAAAAATTTGTCCGAAGGAATGGAAATGGATTAATGTTGGAAATTACATTATTTTAAAAATTATTGCACTTTTAGACAAACAAAAACTACTGTCATGTGTTACTCAATATGGCATCCACTTTTTCATCCACGATTTTAATCAAATTAGTGCCTTATTATTGCTTTACGGGAACAAGTGAATAAAATGTATTGAAAAGTTTTCTAGAGTGGTAGTGTTTGCTTTCAAAAAATATGTAATTTGGACGCTTTCAATGAAATAAGTATATTTAAAATTAACGTATGTTGTATCTGTTTAAAAATACAAAAATAATTTAACGCAGATTAAATAATACTAAGCAATTTCTTTTTTTTTTTTTATTGGGATAGTGAAATACATATTTAAGCAATTATAATAGTGAAAGAGTATTTTTTAATTTTAGAATGTTATTTTGGGCAAATATTTCTGAATATTCACTATTTTTCCTTCACATTCATTTGTATTTTTTTTTTCATTATCATAAATATTCTTGTTCATTACATATTAATATGTTTTATATATTCCGAATGTATTTATACTGTTTATGTTGTAAATATGTTTTAAAAATTTTAACATTTCCCACTTTACCCCAGTATTTTTTTAAAAGGTCAAAAAATTAACGGTTTTTAAAAAAACGTCAAAAAATCAATTAAAACTTCAGTCTGTTAATACAAAAAGTTATATTACGAATAGGGAATACAATTTGTACCCGTTTTCGTAATCCCGGGATTGAACACTTTTCAATCTCGGGATCAAAATTCAAGTAATTTAGAAAAATATTTGTTTTACTCCATATTCAAACCATAATTTGACTTTTTTAGTTATTTTTAAAGCATTTAAGATATAATAACTGGAACGCCAACGGTTATATTTTGAGTAAACTTGACAGCATTCGAATTAACTGGATAGAACTAGCTTTTGACCTGGTTCTAGTTGTTTCTTGATGTTTTTTTTTATAGAAAATAGAGCTTTTGCTCTAGATCACACGCCACAGTTAATGATTAACAGGAACTTAGTTTAAAGATAAAAGATATTGTCTGAACTAACGATAAAAACAACTAAACTTCTGGTAGTTTTCTATATTTTGAAATTTGCTATTTTAACCATTTTTAACCATATTTCTGTATATATTAAAATGTTTTTTGAAATTAAAAACAATAGAAAATTGATTATTTTAAAAATAATGATTTACAAATTGTACAGTAGAACAATTAAAGTTAAAGTGTTTAAATAATATAAATAATGAATATAATGAACACCACAACTACCCCCTTTACAGTGCGAAACGCACGATAGTTTTACTCGGCAGATCAATTGTAGAGGACTGTAGTTGCAGTGTTGATTGATTGGAAACATTTTCAATGAAAGCAGGCTTTAAACGATCAATAGATATATAATCATCTCGAGTACCCATTTTCAATTTAAAAATCTTGGAAGTCCTTTTTAAAACTAAGTACGGACCAGCATATTTAGACGCAAGAGGCTTAGTGGACATATCACATCTAACCCAGACGTGAGAACAGTTTTGTAAGTCTTTATGAATAAAAGTTGAATGTTTGGCATGATTTGAACCTGTGGTTGGTCTGAGTTCTGAAATTGCGTTGCGAATATGAGTTAATGCTTCATGTGGATTTTGAGAACAGGTTGTCGTTCGAAAAAAATCGCCTGGTAAATGAAGTGCTTCGCCAAACACCATTTCTGCTGAAGATACTCCTATATCTTCTTTAAGAGTTGCACGAAGACCTAGTAGTACAATATGAAGTGTTTTAGTCCATTGCTGCTTGCGATGACAAGATAATGCTGCTTTTAAGGTGCGGTGGAAACGTTCCACCATTCCATTTGTTTGAGGATGGTATGCAGGAGAGTGCTTTATATTTGCTCCGAGAAATTTAGCCATGTCATGAAAATTTGCAGAAGTAAATTGTGTTCCGCGATCTGCATATATTGTATCAGGACACCCAAAACGTGCTATCCAATTATTGAAAAACTTCTCACATACTAAAGTAGATGTTATATCTTCCAAGGGAACAGCTTCCACCCATCGTGTGAACCGGTCAATTATGGTTAAAATATATTTAAAGCCTTCGGACTGCGGCAAAGGTCCCACAATATCGACATGGACATCTGCAAATCTTCTTGTGGACAATGGAAAATTGCCAAATGGTGATTTTGTATGCCGAACTATTTTTGATGATTGGCATTGTTGACAGTTTTTTGTCCATTGGTTAATATCACGATTAATTGAAGGCCAAACAAAACGTTTTGTTATAAGTTTTCGAGTGGACCTTATACCTGGGTGTGCCAAACCATGTAACACATCAAATATTTTGCGCCGGAACTGTAACGGAAGAAATGGACGTGCGCGTGATTTAGAAATATCGCAATACACAAGATCCGTGGCATTCGGCAGCTGAATCTGCCTCAAATTGAGATTTGAGTTGGATGAAAGTATATTTTGCAGTTCTTCATCTGTTTGTTGCGCAAGTGAAAGTTGACTATAGTCAATTGCAGAAATTTCAGTAACTCTAGAAAGAGTATCAGCCACTATATTTTCTCGACCAGCGATGTGACGAATGTCCGTTGTGAATTGTCCAACAAAATCTAGATGTCTCCACTGACGAGGACTGGCCTTCTCCGGATTCTGATTAAATGCAAAACAGAGAGGTTTATGGTCAGTGTAGAGAGTGAATTGACGTCCTTCTAACATATGGCGAAAATGACGAATTGACTGATAAGCAGCCAATAGTTCTCTATCGTAGGCACTATATTTCATTTCAGTGGAACTTAGCTTCTTTGAAAAGAACGCTAAGGGTTGCCAAATACCGCTGACATTCTGTTCTACAACTCCACCTGTGGCATAATTTGATGCATCGACTTTAAGTGCTAATTGTGCGTTTGTTGCAGGATGTGACAATAGAGTTGAATTGGCAAGTTGAAATTTACATTTATTATATGCTTCTTCTGCTTCCTGAGTCCAATTGACAGGTCGTTTATCCTTTTTAGTGGCTCCTTTTAAATATTCATTTAACAAAGCTTGCGTTTGAGCTGCATTCGGTATGAATCTGCGGTAAAAATTGGTCATTGCGAGAAATTGCCTTAACTCTTGAATAGTTTTTGGCTTGGGAAAATTTTTAATAATTTTAACTTTTTCATCTGTTGGCCTTAATCCGTCTTTACTAATTTTAAAACCAAGAAAGTTAACTTCGCTTTGTCCAAAATTGCATTTTACTTGATTTAGTATGATTCCATGGTCTTTAAAACGTTGGAAAACTAAACGTAAATGATGTAGATGCTCTTCCAGAGTTTTCGACGCAATAAGTGCATCGTCCAAGTAACAAAAAACAAAGTCAAGACCTCGCAAAACAGTATCCATTAACCTTTGGAAACTTTGGGCCGCATTCCGCAAACCAAATGGCATTTTAATATATTCGTATAGCCCAAATGGTGTTATGACGGCGGTTTTACCAATATCATCGGGGAAAATATCAACCTGATGATATGCTCTCACCATATCTAATGTTGAGAAAACAGTGCATCCATTAAGACCAAGATTGCAGTCTGTTATGAATGGAATATTATACCTATCGGGTATAGTTTTCTTATTGAGATTCCTATAATCTCCACAACATCGCCACTCACCGTTTTTTTTAGGCACCATATGCAATGCACTTGACCACTCAGACTTTGAAGGACGAATAATACCAACTTCTAACATGTATTCAAAATCCTTTTTCGCCGCAGCGAGTTTATTTGCATCTAGTCTACGACATTTTGTATGACAAGGTGGGCCATTAGTCTCTATGTGATGGAAAACTGTATGTTGTGGTAATTTCTGCAGAATATTAGATACTCTGTAAATGTCAGGGAACTCCAAAAGAACTTTTGTAAATGGGGAATCGTTTTTAAGAATTGCCGTAATTCCTAGTGATGGTTCTTGAGTCAGTTGTGCTTTGGAACATATTAATGTTTTACCATCGACAAGAACTTTATTCTTTAAATCAGGAAGTAAATGATAATGTGTAAGTAGATCAGCACCAATTATCGATTTATCAACATCAGCTATTACAAATCTCCAGTTGAGATTACGACGAAATCCAAAATTTAAAGAAAGAACGACTGTTCCAAAAGTTTGAATATTAGTGCCGTTTGCAGCAAACAGATTTACGGGAACATTGGAGTCATCCGTTGCGAGAAAATGTTGTCGTTTGAAGGTTTTCGGCAAGACAGAAATATCGGCACCAGTATCGATTAAAAAAGTGCGTTTTGAACAACGATCGCGAATGAATAGACGGCAGGAATTTAAATTTAGATTTTCGGACGCCGCGACTTCCGAAAAAGCACTTAGTTTTTTGAGTATGTGCATGGAGAAAGACATTTAACAGCCTTGTCTTTGAAATTATTATGATACCAACACCATTCTTTTTTAACGTCGCGACTTTTTGATCGATGACGACTATTATTTCGAAAGCGATTAGCTCGGTTTTCTGATCGATTAGGTGATCTAGCTTGAAAATTTTGAAAGCGTTTTTCAAGTGCGTCAATTTTAGCTAAGATTGCTGTGAAGGGTGTGGGATCAGAAATAACGGAGATAGCAGGAGAAATTTGTTCAAGTATTTTATCTGCTTGTTCAGCAATATCATCGAGACTTCCTTTGTTACCGATGAGAATGGCGCGGACGTTTTCCGGCATTTGTTCAAGAAATAATGCTTTAAGAACGGTTTCACTCACCTGACCACAACCCGAATTGCGCATAAATTGCAAATAATGAGTTGGTTTTTGGTCACCTATGGAATTTCCATTTAATAGGCGTCGCAATTTCTTCTCTTCCGATTCTGCAAACGCTGCGATGAGCTTCTTCTTAAGAGCTTCGTATTTGCATCCTTCTGACGGTGGTGCTAAAATAATGTCACCCACGAACTCCAGCGTTGTTGGATCCAAATTGCACAGAATATGGTCAAACTTAGTGTCACCACGAGTGATCCTGTTAATTTTGAAGATGGCTTCCACTTGTGTAAACCACAGCCTAGGATTACCCTTCCAAAAAGATGGAATTTTACAGACTGCTGCAGTTGCAATTTGTTGGGTTGGTTGTTGCAAATTAGTTAATAGTGGAGTCGTTGCATCCTCTTGATTCTGTTGAACAATTGCTTGCGATCCATGTGCAGGTGAATGTTCTAGCGGCATTTTTGCGTTAATCAAGGTCACCAATGTAGGTTTGATGTAATAAAAAGAATAATTTTTATAAATCAAAACTATCTTTATTCAATTTTTAAATCGAAGTGAAAAATTAAAAATATTTTTTGAAATTAAAAACAATAGAAAATTGATTATTTTAAAAATAATGATTTACAAATTGTACAGTAGAACAATTAAAGTTAAAGTGTTTAAATAATATAAATAATGAATATAATGAACACCACAACAGTAACATAAGAATTGGATTAAAAGTTTTTATTTTTAAAAAGAATTATAATAAATCGAATCAAATAAAACTTATAATAATGCAATGTCAAAATTTTTCTAAGTAATTATTGGTATCTAGTACCTAATTTTTTAATCTTATTAATTTATCTCGTATATACACCCAGGAAAAAATTCGCTCAAATACTATTAAAATTGGTCAATGGGACAATTATTGATTTAATAGTATACAGAAAATAAATCATTTCATATAAACTCAATGGCAATGTCATGGTATTTTGTAGTATTTAATGGTATTTTCCGATTAAAATTATAATTTTTCCTATTGACTATTTTTAATAGTAAAAAACTATTATTTATATAGTATTTTTTCTGGGTGTAAGACTTTGGTTTTAGCTTTTCAAAATTGGGATAAATTAAATTCATTGATTAATACTAAATTTTATATCATGTTTTGTATTGAGAGCTCTGGAATGAATTTTATATCGTGTCGTTTGCAGTATTATTACAAAATAGTGATTTTCGGGACTAGAAAATGATCGGGATTGTATTCCCTAAGAGTGTTATTTTTAGATTCGGATATGAAATATTGCCATTAGAATCTGTCACTTAAAATTACCCTATATACCCGCTAAATGCATCACTGGACCTTACCCTCCTGACAGGGATACCCGGGTACCCGTAAATATCTACATATATTTTGTATGAAGAATGTCATAGGAAAATTAATTTTTAGTTTGTTTTTAAATATTTTATTAATTATTGAGAATTTTAATTAATTTAATATACTTTGTGGTATTATAATTGGTATAAAAGAAAAATAAATGGAAAATCATCAGATAATCCAGCGTGGTGGTATTATGATTTTGGGGTGTGTGTTGGACGCTTGCATGCATTGTAGCTTTCGGTCGGATTTTGGATCATTAGCCACGCAAAAGGTAGCGTAATGGTACCCGATGAAACTGCAGCGTCCAGGCAAATGTTTTTGCCTGATCATAAACTCAAGAGCTACCTGGACGTGTACCAGGTTATTTGATTATGAGTGGCATTTTCGTTCATGTCCTTGAAATCTACGCCAATTGTTGGTAAATAGCCAATACGAGAGCTTCGTGTACTTCTATGGTAAGGAAACTGGAATAGATCAAAAGCACTTGACGCAGACCTTGTAGAAAAAAAAGGGAATATATTTGTCATATGTTTGGTGCTATATTTGACAAAGAGTTTATTTTTTATTGAATATACATTGGGATGTACCTATATCGCCTGTGGGAATGTAATCATTGTTTTGTCGAAGGATACTGACGTTACTCATTCCTCTAACTCGGCCATCGAGTGTTATGTAAAAAAATATTTTGTTGTCAGACCAGCTGGATTCTAAAATCAGCCAGAACTTAAACAAAATTTTATCCAACGTTTACATTTCGCTGACGACAGGTTCCTTTGCCCGTGTAAATTATTCCATCGGCTGTGTTTCACAACCAATATATGTGGATGCCAAATTTTACTGGCTTCGACGGAATGTATTGGATAAAACTTGTCCGTTCTCCAAATTAGAGTAACTGCTCATCCATGTAGCGTTTTCATCCAGATAATAATTTCTTTGTAGATTCTTCATTCAACTAGTGAGACCTTTTGAATTTCAATTTCGGATAATTTCTGCCGGTTAAAATCTAATGCCCTTGTTGTTGCTGTGTCTGAGGATCTCAGTTTTTATATATATGGCATAAAATCACCTTAGCTGTTACCATTCTAATAAATTCACGATGCGATCATCAAAATTCTCTATTTTTCCCTATAAAATACACACGGGTACCCGGGTACCCCTGTCAGGAGTCTACGTATGTAAATGTTGTCAGGAGGGTTAGGGTTAAAATATATAAAAAGGCTGCCGCTCTCTAATTAACTACACTATTTTATAACTACACTATTTTAAATAAAATGTGTTATTCAAATTATGTTTATAAAGTGAAATCAAGATTCAAACGTGATACAAATCATTTTATGAATTTGTAAACTCAAAAAGGAATTCTGTGTGTTTTCCTTCAATGATAAGATACAATGATACGGAATTCACAAATGATGAAGATATAGGTAATATGTTTGCAGATTTCTTCAAGTCAACATACACTTCTGATTCTTGTGATGCGGCTGATTACAAATATCCATTACAATCGTATAGTTTTATTACAATTCCACCAATAAGTACAATTTCAGTGCTAAATAATATAAATTATTTGAAATCATCTTTTTCACCGGGCCCTGATGCAATTCATAACTATCGAAAAATGTTCAGAACCGGAACAACGTATGTGTGGAACCAGTATCGCAATCGCTGTTATATATAATCTTGGATCCAGGCAAAGCCATCACTTCCACTTCGAGACTTAAAGGTTCATTGTGATTCCCTTCCTGTGGATTGCCAGAACCTA
This sequence comes from Dryomyza anilis, assembly GCA_951804985.1. Classification (NCBI taxonomy): domain Eukaryota; kingdom Metazoa; phylum Arthropoda; class Insecta; order Diptera; family Dryomyzidae; genus Dryomyza; species Dryomyza anilis. The sequence goes on from OX638130.1 coordinate 70,206,371, forward strand.
CCACATTAATTCCGACAGATCTTTTTGAACAGTACTGACTATTTCATTCAATTCAGTTTTCGTGATGTCTGCTGTGCTATTCAGGAATATTTGTCCAAGGTATTTTTGGCGACGCTCCTGAAGAGCGTAGCAGTGACAAAGTAAATGTGGAATCTTATATAATTTCTCCTACGTGACAGGCAAAATAGTGACAGTAACTGGTGTTTGTTCTATCCCAATCAAATGAAAAGTACTATTAACTTTTACTAACTTTGGTGACGAATTGACCTGTCCTTAGGGGAACAGTAAAGAGAATGAAGAAAATAAACCTGTCACAGATACCGTCTGAAAGGTACTAGACCTAGATATGATACAAGTATAATTGTAATTTAAGTCTTGGTGAAGACATGGTCAAAGACTAATTACCCAAGCCTTGGGCGACTCGGGTAATTAGTCAATGAACCTCAGAAGATAGATTACTTGTATACCTACGTTATCGGCTATTGCAAATGGACTGATCGGTTTATTATGACCTGCGATCCGCTCAATTTGTAAATATACCTTATATAGAACTAAACTCTACACGAGTACCTCACTTTACTGATTTTACTCGCCTAACTCATTTTTTTTAAACAATCTACTTTTATAATGATTCGAAATTCATAAATACATATGGGTACACATATGAGAATACTTAGATTCAATTAAAATACGTTCATGATATTGACATAAAGCAATGAATAAAAATGATCAGTTATTTTTTTATATTTTACATTTTAATTGAATATTAGCTGTGTTTTTTTCATTTTATCACCAGAAATGAAAGTTATATATTCTTATGGATTTGGACATTCTAAGAACAATTGCGTTTTCAGTTTTTTCCCTACACGTCCAGTTTCAAGGATATTCGACAAAAACGAAAAACCATGTTTTTGAGGATTCTATTGGTTGGTAAGCGTCAAGGTGAGGAAAGTAAAAAAACTGCTCTCTTTGTTTATTTTTAATATTTATAATATTAACGGACATAGGACAAATAGATTCAGTGATCCCATCCTTTATCTATCGACAGTCATGGAAATAAAACGGAAATAATACATTTTTTCACGTTCCTAGCGATCCCCATAAGCGAAAGCTGTGGAGCGATTCATGTAGACAATTTGTTCGGGGATTACGCAAAGGGTCTTGGTATTTTTCAAACATCACCTAACTTTTAAAAGATATAATTGCTGACTATTTTAATACAGCTTGTCTAAGCTTTACCAACGTCGAACACTCGTACACTTAGGGCAGGATAAGTTGTCTTAAGCGAGTGTGAGGATGTGTTATTGAATTGAAAACAACACATTTATTTTTTAGGAAAATTTTATGACATTTTAAAAATTTAATAAAAAGAAATCGGAAAGAAAAACATTCCCTTTATAAACAAAAACAAATTAATTGACGTTATTATACAGAAAATTTCAATAAAAACAAAAACCGCACTGACTTTTGTGTACTGACAAATATTTCAAATTTGAAATATGTGTACAGAATTACGCTCCAAATTTTCCTCACCTTCCTTAATACACCTTGTGTAAGCGTTAAATACGAAGTCAGTCTTATTTTTATAGAACACAAATTATACAAACATATTAATTTTCCAAATTCCTTTAACAGGACCTGAGATATGAAGCAAAAAGGACTCATTTTTGGTCTAAAAAAAGCCAATTTTTTGTACTTTTTTTCTCAATTCCCAGGTGTGGTCTTTACATTATAAATTAGCAAATCTCATCAATTTCAATCCTGTTTTATTCAAAAAAAATCGTAAACGTCACAATTGGGCATACGAATTAAAAAAGTGAAAAGTTATGCATGTTTTAAATAAAAAAAAAAATATATATTAAACACTTACCAACCAATAACTTCTTCAAAAACGTGGTTTTTCGTTTCTGTCGAATATCCTTGACTCTGGACGTGTAGGGAAAAAACTGAAAACGCCATTGTTCTTAGAATGTCCAAATCCATAAGAATTTGTAACTTTCATTTTTGGTGTCGAAAATTTTTGTCAAATGTGCGCACAGTGTAATTTAAATTTGAGCTAAAACAAATTTTATACGTAAAACAAAAACAACATTTGAACCAGATAAATTGCTGGTGTAGCTATCCGGCTCAACTCATTGAAAATGTGTACTGAATAATACGTATACTGCGAAGATTGCTGAATGTTGCTGACAAAAATTGACAGAAAATAAATTTGAAAATTTTTCTAAACAAAAAATATAGCTGCAATTTCTTTTCGTGACGACAACCACAATTCCAACCACTCAAAAAAATGGTATCAAATTATATTGGACCTTGGGACACTGCTGTCGGAGAACCTGCGGCATCCCCAGTATTCACAAGAAAAAAACGTGCGTCTGTGTTTTTTTAGTATGTATTAGTGTCACAGTTGTAGCTACCATTTGCGGTTCTGCAAGAACCACTTTCAATAGAACAGTGCCTTCCACAGTCACTCTTATCTGTTGGTATTTTCAATCATCATAATCGCCGCTGCTTCAATCATTTAAAATATTAAGTGTCATACCAACGACACAAAGCTTTCAAATATTAAGAAGAAAGGTTTGTGTATTATTTAAGAAAAGCCACATTGTTTTTTTGCTTTGATCCGGACATTTTTTTTGTTGAAAAAACGCACTTTTGGAACGAAAACGTAAATTTCATCTTCTTTTCTACGTGTGAGCCGTGGCTTGTACACTCTCAGAAATATATTGTTGCTTTTTAACAATATGAGATTGTCATTTCATTATACAGTAATTATGTGGCACCTCTATCATCTGGCAGCGAGATACATGTCAGTTTATTTTTGTTATTTATTTTTAAAATCAAGCAAATTGTAAGTTATATTTAATAATTTTATAATTTAGTAATTATTATAGCTTTATTAATTTTGTTCAGATACGGCAGTCACCAACTACAAGGCTCGTCAAGGGCAATGTGTTCGGACCCAATTGGATGGCGATTTATATGCAAAATTAATAAATCTATCTGCCTGTGTACGGGCAGATAGATGATGTATGCCAGCAAGCAGTCCTTCATGCAGCTGTACCAGTGTTGTTAATATTTTGCTTGCAGAACATGACCTTTTTTGTGACACATATTAAATTTATTTCAATTAAAAATTTTAAAAACATTTGAGTGACATTTCATTTTTATTCATTGACAATCTCGATTGTTATCAACAACAATCTCATGACATTTTCAATATTAACAATCAGAATGTCAAGCCGACAATAATATGACAATCTGATCATGAGATCTATTTTGAACATCAAGATTGTTACAATATTGTCGGAAATGACAATATATTTCTGAGAGTGTATCTAATGAATTATTTTGTATCCAATTTTTAATAGAAGAGGTAAATATCAAGATTTTAATATATGACTTGTGAATGTAAATAAATCGGTAAAAATTTGCACATTGGAAAGAATCGATATGTACTAGGGATCATTCTGAGAATTTGTGCAAATTTAGATCAATTCGTTTACAGTTTTTATTTGCATTTAAAATGCAAATTATTTAAATATATAAATTCCAATTATAAAATTTTAGAAAAAGTTGGATATACTTCATCGCTGACACATTTCTGAGTATGAATATGAAATTTTTTTCCGATGTAAGTTTGTTTACAGATTTTATTTGCATTTTAAATGTAGTATCAAATTTTAATTTAATAAATTTATATTGATTTTTAAAATCTCTCATAGTAGCGTTATCAGATTTATACTTAGAGAGACCTTAGCTAGATATGCATCAACTATTATTTAAATGTGCACGAAAAATAATACATTTTTTAATTAAGAAATTTATATGCATTTGCATTTCAAATTCAAATAAAAACCGCAAACGTATTGATCTATAAAAACTGTTTTCACAGAAATTCTCACAATAATTCATAGTTTCACGTACATGTCGATATTTTCCAGTGTGCAAAGTACTGTCGCACGGTGTTATCGAACGTGTGAGGAGCGGGTTTTGAGGAATTGTTGGTTTGATTTATTTTATTGTAATAGCAATGATTTTAAAGTATGCCACTTGAATGTGTTCTAGTATCAAACCAGTTGGGAAGGTTAGATCACATGGGAAATTTTAAAGTAGGTGTAATTATGATAGTTAGGATTATCAAAATTATAGTCGGTCTAAGCCGACTATAAATACCCTACACATATGTGTGGTTACCATTCAAAGTGATATATAGGTCACCAGGGTATACGAATCCTGAAAATAACTACAAACATTCAATCGCTGAAGAATTTCCATTCATTTGATACCCATATTTACAAATGAGTAGGTGTACCGAATTTCGATTTTTTTTTTTTGTGAACCACAAGTCTTTTTGCCGGAAAAAAGTATTATAATTTATTTGAGCATGATATCAATATATATTTGACCAAAAAAGTTTATCTAAGCACGTATACATAAAAATTGATCTTTATATGTACATTTTATATGAGGTATTTGAACAAAAGTGGTCGGATCATAGGTCGCAATGGACCGATCTCGCCAATTTTTTCGCACATACAGCGTATGTATATTAGTAATCTAAGTTATAAGTTTCATTTATCTAGCTCTTCAATTTTAAAAGTCTTAGGGATTTCAACAGACAGACGGACAGACAGACGGACATACAGACAGACGGACAGACGGACATCGCTATATCGACTCAGGAGGTCATGCTGATCAAGAATATATATACTTTTCCATACCGGAGATGCTTCCTTCTGGGTGTTACAAACGGCGTACCAAACTGAATATACCCTTTCACTCTTAGTGTAGGGTATAAAAATACAGGAACACTTTAAAATTCCACAAATGTTCAAAAAAATCACAATTTCTTCAAAATAATTATTTCGTTATATACTAATTTATATGATATTAAACTGAAATATATTGAAATATTATGTCATGAAATATAATTTCATTTCACTTTATCAATAGTTATTTTATAAATAAACAATTCTGAATCAATTTTGAACCAATATAGCGTTACCGACCTCTATCATTGACGGATTTTATTAAAAGTGAAGTACGCAAACGGATTTATATTACATTAGGGCCTATAAGCATATATTCAAAAGTGCTAAGATGCGCCCACAAATTTTTTTTATGAAAAGTTAAAGGTTTTATGGATTTGCTGATATGTGTAGTGATGGCCTCACGATAAAATGTTTGTTATCCGCCCCTAAAAATTAAACTTGGTTTATTTTATAGAGATTCCTAAAATATTTCGGATCTACCGTTAACCGTTCGTGAGCTGGATCATTGGCTCAGCTCAGTACACATTTCAACCAGTTCTTTGACAGATAATAGCAATTCACAATGCTATCCCGGTATGGTAAGAAACAATCAATTTTATATAATAATAATCCGCAATTTGTAAATTTAAAAATCTAAAATTTGACTACTCTTAACAATTTTATATTAAATTATTTTCTTCGAAAAGTTAGGTAGGGAGGATCGTTTTGAAGAAGCTCTACCTAAAATTATAACATGCAGTTGGTGTCAGACCGCACTCTACTAATATGAAACCCATAAATAAAAAAGAATGTGTGATCAAACCTGGTAACATTTTATGATAATTATGTCTGATTGGTTTTTCCCACGATAAGGATTTAAACCTGGTAAAATTTTATGATAATTATGTCTGATTGGTTTTTCCCACGATAAGGATTTAAACTGTTGCTTCCACGAGATAGGGAATAGCTACCATCATATTTTACGAGAAGTCCGCTTGAATGCCATACAATAAAGCACCTTGTATTGTATACAGCCCCTGGGAAAATCCACAACACTGACGGACTAAGGTGTATGCGTACGTCATAAAAGCATCAGCAAAGGCAAATCATTTCTCACATTGTCAGTTTAGCACATGCTGATGCTTATACTTTCACTCAATATATCTGTACATTTTCAAAAGAAAATATTACAGGATTTAATATTTTTATATGATTTGGAAAAAAAGTATAGAGTATGTATTAGGGGTTCCAATCCCGAAGCATTTTGGCAATCTCGGGATTACAAACAAAATCCCGGGACCCCGGGATATGTCCCGAATTATTGAAATTTGTAGTACAGGTAACAAAAATGTAAATTTTATACATAAGGAGTACACGGAACCAAATAGTGACGTAAATACAACGAACTTGTACATCAATACGACAAACAAATTAATCAAATTTCAACCGATCTCATTCGTCAATATTACGTATCAATCAATCGATATTTAGTAACACATTGTCAGATTTTGAAGTAATGTGTACGTTAATATTACGAATGCGTTTATCAACCTTCTTTAATCAATTGATGTACAACGTACGTAGTATTGACAATGTTTTTAATCAAAAGGAATAAATGAAACACATTCAACATAATTTATAGTCAAATTAATCCAAATTGTATTTAATTCAATTTGATTGCGTATTTGGGAAATACATTTTTTGTTGACTTGTTGTTGTTTATTTATTTAAATACAATAAAATAAAAAAATAATTCCATTAAATTCAACATATTTATATTAAACATAAAACTGCATTAAATATATTTATCGCACTATAATTTTTTGAAAATAAAACAAAGTGTTTTTATTACTTTTTATAGCTTTGTATTTATTGTTCACTTCACTAAATGATTGACGGCACAACGGCTTGTTTGTTTTCCGCCATTACACAATGCTCATATGTTTTTAGTGTATAACCTGTGTATATATTGTGGCGTCTTTAATATTAGTTTATTTTAAAAACACTTTGTTAATTTTAACTTTACGTTAATGTTTAAAGTATTATTAAGTTTTCATTGAGAAGAAATTTTATTTTGAAAATTTTCTTGTTTAAAATTTTTAGTTCATTGTGAAATCTTGGAGATTGAAGTTAAAAAATAAATAATTTAAAATTTTTTATAAAACTCATTCATTAATTATTTTACAATTAGTGACCCCTGACTCAACTGGAGCAAGCATCCAGTTCCGTAAATCAATCGAACCCTACCAATTCTGTGAGTGAGACGCAATTTTCGCCAAACGTTCAAAATGATGTTGTGATTCCTCCAGCAAGATTTGCAAAATTACCACCTTTTTGGAAGGATGAACTAGTAATTTGGTCTCTTCAAGTGGAAGCAAGTTTCCATATTTCATATATTACTGAAGACACCACTAAATTTCAGCACCTGGTGACTAACCTGGATCAGTCTATTTTGTATCTAGTGAAGGATATCATCTTAGCTCCATCCGATACTGGAAAATATGATGCATTGAAGAAGCGAAACATTGATTCATTTGCTGAATCTGCAGAAACGCAATTAAAACGGTTAATGAGCGGTCTGGAGATAGGAGATTTAAAACCATCTCATTATCTTCAGCGAAAGAAATCTTTGGCTGCAGGAAAAGTTAGTGCAGATGTTTTAAAAACTCTGTTCCTTGAGCGTTTACCGGATAAGGTCAAGAGCATTTTGGCTGTGTGTGATACAATTTAGCGCTCCAAGCAAACAAAATTCTGGAAGCGTTTACAACTACGACGTCGATGTTTGTTTCTGAGGTATCACAAATGTCTGTTCCGGCTGCTGCAAATGATGTTTTACAAAAGTTGGACAATATTGTATGCAGAATTGACGCGTTGGAATCCCGTTCCAGATCAATTAGCCGAGATAACACTCTGCCTAATTGATCACGTTCGAAGTCTCGAGGCAACTCTAGTAGCAGGAAAAATTCAGGCTTGTGTTGGTACCATTGGCGTTTTGCTGAAAAAGCATCAAAATGCATTTCGCCATGCAATTTTACACAACCAAAAAACTAAATTTGCCATCGACTTGTGTAGCGACTGCAAGTTTCGATGGAATTTCAAACGGTCAACTATTTATTACAGAACGAAATTCCAACGCGGCGCAAAGCTTCTAGCGATTTATTGATGAAGTTTGCAGAGGTCTGGACTTCATATTCGTCTACATTGATGACGTTTGTATATTATCACGAACTAAAGAAGAACACCTGCAGCATCTCGAAACCTTGTTCAAGCGTTTCAATAAGTTTAGAATTAAAATCAATCTTTCCAAATGTGTTTTTGGAGTTTCTCAATTGGATTTCCTTGGACATCAGATATCAGTTGCTGGTATGAGGCCGTTGCCTGACAAGGTCAAGACAATCGTCGAGTTTCCCCAATCTGAAACCATCAAAGTTTTGAGGCGTTTTCTGGCTATGCTGAACTTTTATCGCAAGTTTTTATCAAGAGGTGCCATGTACCAAGCAGTCCTCAACGATTTTCTGAAGGGCACAACGAATAAAAACGATAATCGCAATATACCTTGGTATAAAGAAGCAATCACCGCTTTCAATCAATGCAAACAAGAGCTAGCTGACGTTACATATTTAGCACACCCAGTACCAAATGCAAAATTAACGCTGAAAGTGGACGCATCAAGTTTTGCTGTTGGTGCAGTTCTTGAGCAGTTCGTTGATGATTCTTGGCAGGTACTTGGATTTTTCAGGAAAAGATTGAGCACTACGCAAATGAATTACAGTAACTATGATCGGTAACTACTGGCCATTTACAAAAGTTGTTGTGTATCATAATCGTAGAGTTCACAGCTTACATATGATCCACAATTGTGTATCATAATCGTGGAACTTACAGCGTGTTTATGATCCACAACATAACATAACCAGTATATTTTTCGTTATGGCATACTTTTAGGGTTAAGCATTATGCATGTTACACACAAACAGCATTTAATTGTCTTGGCGCACACCGCTTAACATAGCACAGGTTAAATAGGTCACTCAGATCACACAAATAAATGCTGACTTAGTTATTTTAGAATGATGAAAGTACTCAATTTATTGTGAAATTATAAATACGCTGACTAGGTTATTTTAGCATGATGAAATTACTCAATTTATTGTGAAATTATAAGAATACGAGGTGTTAAGTAGAAGTTAAGTATAGACTAAGAATCAATTGTTTCCGATAAGTTGAAGTGTCTACAAATAAGTGTTAAGTATAAGTGTAACCAAGTTTTAAAGCGAAATAAAGTGTCTTAAAGTAAAAAAGACCCGGTTGTTTTAAATAATATAAAGAAAGTAAAAAGGACTCAGTAAGTATAAATAGGATTGAGTTAAAGTCCTAGTAGAAGGACTTTTAACATACAACATTTTGGCGCAGCCGGTTTCTCAAACAACGCTCTCAGGGACCGAGAAGGACGATAGAAGGAAGAAGAGGACTAAAAATCACAAAATAAATGGTGATTATTTAATTTTTCTTTTGAAAATACGTGATTAACAGCAGAAGATTTAAACAATTATTACAGTGTTTAATAAAGTAATAAATACAAATTGAATAAATAAATATACATATGGAAATTAAATAAATAATGATTAAATAACAAACGAAATAAAAAGAAAATTGGAAATTTATTTAATATTAAACTCAGATAAGTAAATAAATTTTTTTCTAAAATTAATATGAAACGGAATTTTTGATTTTTTTTTAAATTTAAAAACTTTTAGAATATTTAAAATATCATTTTCATTTTAAAATTTAAAAACAATATAAAATAAAAATTTAAAATAAAATAACATTTTAAAGATTTTGAAAATTTGAAATATTTTTTTTATTTTTATAACATGGTCAATTTAATTAAAAATTTTACATTATTATAAAATATCTGATTTTAGTCAACAGATTTAAAATTTAAAAAATTTTATAATATATTTTTTTTAACATTGTGGAGCTACGTGAACTGTTGAGTGTTCTAGGAAATAAATTGGGATTTTTTTTTGTCGTTAATAAATATATGGCGGAATTGGAACAATTACAGTTAGCATACGGAAACATACTAGGGCAATTGGACAGGTTTACGGATAAATTGTGGGCTCAAATTAGCCTCGAAGTAAATAATAAAGAACATTTACAATTAATAAAAAATAAAGTTAATAACACAAACGTTTTTTCTAAAGTAGAAAGAGTAGATGTCGTGTTCGAAGAATTAATATATTTCTTGGAACACAAAAGTGAGAATAAAATAAAAGAGATAGAAGGCTGGAAAGGCGACTTTGCTGCATTAACTAAAAAAAATAAACGATAAATTAGCAGAAAAACAGGAGTTGTTAGACCACGCCTGCGGTGTAGAGGCGGAAAACGAAAAATTAAGAGCATTGTTGAAAGATAAAGATATTTCTGATGAATCAGTAGCTAGGGCACTACGTCAACAACCAAGGTTAGAATTCGAATCAGCCGAAGAGGAAAATAACAAAGTAAGGGAATTGGATTCGAAAATCAGATTTTTAGAGGCAGAAGTAAACTTAGCACACGAAATATCGTTATACCATAAAGAAGCTTTAAGAATAGAAGAAAATTTAGAAAGCATAACAAAAGATATAACAATAATTGAAATGCCGACAGACGATATTTCGAAATGCGTACGAAATCTGGTCCCGGTGTTCAAGGGCGAAGATTCATCGTTCCTAAAAACGGAGCTTCTTAGATTTATAGACGGTTGTAAGGCAGCGAACCTTAAAATAACTGAAGAAAATCAGGAGGAATTCATGATTTGTATTAAACTGCGTCTTGATGGAGATGCATACGAATGAGTGAGGACCTAGAAAATAGATGATTTAGATGAGTTGTTTGAATTACTTAAAAGCACATATTTAAAAGTGGCTACATTAGATTCAGTTCAATACAACATAAGACAAGCATATCAAGGTGGAGGGGAAAGTTTAAGGGCGTTTGCAAGGCGTTTAGAAGTATTGCAGTCGAACGCAAACGACATAGCCGATACAATGTATAAAAAGAAAAACCTGCCAACGGACATTTTAAACACGGAACTATTAAATTCTGTGCTAACAGCATTTAAGGTGGGAGTGAGTGATACTACTGTATCACTCAGTAGTATCTTTACGGGACTGTAAAGATACTACTGTTGAGTAGCAAGGCAGATAACTTAAATGATTTATTAGACGAAGCGTTAAGGGCAGAGGCCACAATACTGAGGGGGCCGAGATTACCGGAGGAACTGTATAGTTTTGAAAAAAGACCGAATGGAACCTCAGTTAGTAAAAATAATCAAGAAACTGATATCAGAAATTCACGACAAGATAGGGGTAAAAGTCAACAAAATAGAAATAATGGGAATACAGGGGGTGCCATGAAAAAGGGGCCAGTCTGTTCATTTTACACAAGACCAGGAAACACAAGTGATGACTGTTATTTGCGAAAAAATACACCATTTTGCAGAGAATGCGAGAAATACGGACATGAATCGAGTTGGAGATGTGGATCAAATAGACTGGAAGGACGCCAGGAGAACCAACAACAACCATATCAGAATCAGCAGGACAATGGGGGTTATGGAGGACTTCAGAATAACGGCTATCAAAACTAACTGCAGCAAAATCAGAATCCGCAAGACATCAATACTCGTAATAATAGAAATAATAATATTAATAATGGTAATGACAATAATAGAAATAATAATCCGTTTAGAAATAACAACAGTAATAACAATAACGAACATACAGAAATAATAGGGCATGTTATGGGTGTGGTCAAGTCGGCCATATGATAGCGGATTGCCACGCCAAGAAAAATGTTGTGCCAAACGGTAGTAATGCTCACAAAAGGGGAAACTACCACGGGCCCAGTCAAGGCCAATAAGCTGGGGTCCTACCTAATTAAACTACCTAATGTAAGTGATATTTTCATCGAAGTACCTTGTGAGGATGCTAAAAATGGAAAACTCATATTACTGGTAGATTCGGGAGCAGATGCTAGTATAGTAAAGGAGAGGTCGATGATACGACTTCCAGGTTTTGATAAAAATACTCAGAAGGACTATAGTGGTGCTTTTGGGGGATGCGTAAGGACTTTAGGGACAATAAATATTCAGCACAAAAGTATAGAGTGGTTCTGCTTAAAGATGCATGTAGTGGCACTTGAACAAGGAATACCCGCTGATGGAATAATAGGACGAGATAATATATGGAATAGGTCCATAATAAATGCCATAGATAAGAAGTTAATATTTTATGATAAAGATAAAAACCATACTATACAACTACCCATTAGGACACGGGCAGACATGGAAAATATTTTTCTAAATCAGGAATTAAAAGTAGAACCTAGAACCGCAAAGATAGTATCATTACGTTTAAAAACAAAAATTCCAATCGTCTTAATACATAAACAAGAAATTTGTCCAGGAGTATATTTGAGCGAAAGCATATCGAATGTTAGCAAAAATAGAGTTTACGTGTCCGTATTAAATGCTACAGAAAAAGAATTTATAATAGACAGTACTTTTAAACCAAAATTTTCGAATTTCAATCAGTATAAGGAATCGGATACCAACAATTCTACAATAAATAGCATAAATTCAGTAAACATTACGAACAGAATTAATAAATTATTAGAGGAAATAAAAATTGATGGAACCTTGAATAAATACGAAATTACAACTTTACAAAATCTGTGTATTTCGTATCATGATGTTTTTCATTTAGACGGCGATGAATTAACATACACGCCAGTGCTTAAACATGAAATAATAACACAGTGGAACCAACCACCAATCAATCAAAAGCAATACAAATTGCCACACACACATAGAGATGAAATCAACAGACAGGTTAATAAAATGGTGGATGACGGCATTATATCGCCAAGCATATCACCCTGGAATTCACCGATGTTGCTAGTTCCTAAGTAGAGCGGCAAGGACGGTAACAAAAAGTGGAGGCTAGTTATAGATTTCCGTAAATTGAACAATGTGACAATAAAACAAGTATTTCCGATTCCTCGAATAGACGAAATATTAGACCAATTAGGTCACAGTCGCTATTTTTCAACTTTAGACTTGGCAAGTGGTTATCATCAGGTACTAGTTGAAGAAGGGGATAAGGAAAAAACAGCTTTTAGTACAGGTCTTGGTCATTTCGTGTTTAACAGAATGCCTTTTGGTTTAACAGGGGCTCCAGCCACTTTCCAAAGAATAATGAATCACATATTAACAGGTTTATCGATTGCTTTGTTTATCTTGATGATATAGTGGTGTACGGAAAGAATTTAGCTGAACATGAGCTTAGGTTGAGTAGAGTATTGCAGAAATTAAGGGAACACAATCTAAAATTAAATACAGAAAAATGTCAGTTTTTTCGTCGCGAAGTTGTCTATTTAGGACATAAATGTTCGGAATTAGGTGCTCTGCCAGACCCCTCAAAGGTTGAATGCGTGAAAAATATTCCGGTACCAAGAAATAAAAAAGAAGTACAAGCGTTTTTGGGATTAATTAATTATTACAGAAAATTTATAAACAATATGGCAAAATTATCATTACCAATTAACTTAGAAAGGATGTTAAATTCACTTGGACCGACGATTGTCAACATTAAACTAAAAGAATCAATAATTTCACCACCCATTCTCGCATATCCAGATTTTACAAACCCTTTTTTACTTACAACAGATGCAAGTATCGAAGCAATAGGTGCGGTACTGTCACAAGGCAAAGTAGGGAGCGACCGAACAATAGCATTTGCTAGTAGGGCATTAAATGGAGCAGAAAAAAATTACTCCACCATTGAAAAGGAATTTTTAGCTATAGTCTGGGCAACAAAAAATTATAGAGCTTATCTTCTAGGCCGACATTTTCAAATTTATACAGATCATCAACCATTACGTAGCATAGCAAATTTCAAAGATCAGACATCAAGGTTAGCCCGTTTCAGGCATAAATTATCAGAATATGATTACGAAATATCTTACAAACCAGGTAAACAGAATTTGAACGCAGATGCTTTAAGTAGAATTCCACATCCAGAACCAGATATTACTGCGGTCCAAACACGGTCTAAGACCACACAGAAAAAATTGGATAATCAAATTTCAAAAACCAAAAAACAAGTGAGCACGCCAGTACTGGATGAAATAACAACAGACACCAAGAACGAATTAAACTCAAGTCTACTATTAACTGACCCAGAGGAAATTAAAACTGTTATAAAAGACTTTCATGACTCAGCATTAGGGGGTCACCAATGCGCAGTGAAAACATATTTTGGAATCAGAAAACAATTTAAGTGGAAAGGTATGCAGAAACAAATAAAAGATTACGTTAAGAATTGTCAAAAATGCCAAGTAAATATAAGTTCTAGGCTTACTAAAATGCCAATGGTTTTAACTGATACGCCTGTACGACCATTCGATAAAGTATACATGGATCTTGTAGGTATTTTACCGGAAACTATATCAGGAAATAAATATATATTAACTTTTCAAGATGATTTTTCAAAATATATGTGCTGCGTAGCTATCCCAGACGCAGAAGCAAGCACTGTAGCAAAAGCATTTTACGACGAAATTATTACAGGACATAACATACCAAAAGTATTGATAACCGACAATGGTTCGAATTTTGTTTCAAAATTATTTTCGGACACGTGTAAATTGTTAGGAATTAAAAAGTTACATATTACGCCATATCATCCACAGGCCAACGGCTCTTTGGAACGAAGCCACCGACCATTAGCAGAGTATTTACGAAGTTTTGCGAAAGAGGATGGATCAAACTGGGACCAGTGGTTAAATACAGCAATGCATGTACACAATAATACAATGCATATGTCCACCGGGCAAACGCCTTTCCGTACTTTATACGGTTACGATTTTGAAATGCCAACCAATCTGAAACGCAAATGCTCACCAGTATATAATACCGATGATAGCAACAAGCTATTAAAATACCAAATTCAACGCACACACGAAATCGTGCGACAAAATCAAGCCAGAGCCAAAGAAAAAATCTAAGCAAAGCTATGATAGCTCAGTACACCCAATAATATTCAAAATAGGCGATAAAATTTTACTTAAAAATCAAAATAGGAAAAATAAATTTTCACCAGTTTGGGTAGGACCCTACGAGGTACTTTCAATAATAAGCCCTGTAACGACTGAGATTTGTATCAAGGGTAAAGCGAAAAAATTACATAATAATTTGTTAAATGCATACAACAGTATAGTTACGTAGTAGACATCTGCACAAATGGTTTTGAAGTTTCCTCTGCAAATATGCACTACTGCACTCTACAGTTTTGAATTCATTTCACAAATGACAATCGACAGTATTATAGTGAAGTCTCTTTGAGCGACTTCACTTCAGTATTTGTTTCATTGGTGTCAAGCACTGTCAAAACATCAAGCCATTCAAAGCATTGAATGTTTTGAAAAACACAACAAACGACAACAGTGTCGCTGAACATGCAACGAATACAGTAAGTGCAGCGAGTGAGCGCAACGAGTAACGAGTGAGAAGACGAACATTGAAAACAACAACAAATCAGACGCTCGTTCGACGGCAGTAATGTTGTTATTGGTATTTATGTGTTAATAAAAAATACAAAAAACAATATTTTAAAAAAAAAATTGTTAAAAAAAATTTTGTACGACAAAAACAACGCTTTGGTCGAAAAGCAATATATCAAAAAAAAATAAAATTAATTAAATAATGAAAAAAATGTTTTTCGATAAATAAAAAACTTAATATAAAATATTATGTGTTTTTCTTATACCGTTTGTTTTTTTTTCTATATTTAAATCTATTCCTTACTCTAGTAAGAATTATAAAAATAAAAATAAAAATGCACTAAGTACTCGGTGTCATAAGCAGTTCATTTTAGTATTTGAATGTTTATTGCACATCATCATAGACCTCTTCACTTCAGTTTTGTTTTGCTTATGTTTTGTTTTGACAGTACTTGGTTCTTTGTTGTTGTGAGCAAGACATTGTTTTGATTTTCAAGCATAGAGTTGACGACAGTAAATGTTTGAAACGAAGTGAATGTCTTGAAGTGGGTTTCAAATGGACTTGTGCAGATGTCTATTACGTAGAATTAAATAAACGCTGACTGCAACAAGAACCAATAATTTTTAACATCATTGAAATAAAGTCAAATAGTTAGCGCAGGACAGAATAGCTAAATATTACATGTTGAGAATGACTAGCAGTGTTTTATGTACTGACAAATAAAAATATAATTTTTTTGGAAATCTGAAAGGAAGAACACCTAATTTTGATGAAATAATAAGACAAAAGCAATATATTTTAAAATATATAGATGTATTTTATTCATTTATAAAAATTATTACAAGTTATTGTTCTTATTTTTATTTTAATAGCCATGTGTTGACTAGCAGTGTTGGTGGAGAATACCCAAATATTTCACAGTATTTTTGTATCGTGGCTATCTGAGCGCGACCCCAAACAGCCACTTCCGGAGAGTAGGGCTGGTTGAGACAACGAATTGTCTCATCCAAGCCATCTACCAGATGCGCCGCATCCCAGCATTCAGTGACAAAGGCATCTCGATACTTCGTTAGCGCATGGGCTAGCGCACCTCCACTCTTCGAGGGTTTACGGTAACCCCACGAAGAGGCGCTACAACATCCTTCGTCCAGGGAATCCTCACCATAACAATTGTCAACCCCATAGGCACCGTAGTAGGGGGCCCGTTCTTCGTTGATACTGCTGTGCAGAGAACCTTCACTAAAACCGCTACCAACTCCAGAGTCACCATAATAGGGGGAGTCAGCCATTCCACTGGCCGAAAAATCTTCACCATAGCAGCTAGAGTTATAACTACTGCTCCACGAATAACTGAAGTATGGACTATGGCCCCGTTGATCCTCAGAGTCGCCATCCGGTCCGGATCGCAAAGATAGAAGGTGCTCGCTGTTCTGGTCAATGCCTTTAATACATAAAAAAAAAAATATTATATAAAAAATTAAATTATTAGAGACAAGAAAAATTTAGAACATTTAAAATAATATTTTCATTTTAATATGAAAAGATATAATATATGTCCATTAATAAAACTGTACATTACCTGTGAGGTCGATCGACTCCTCGAGGGTTGGGATCAAGACGACATCTGCCTCATCCAAATCCGTGACCATTCGCTGCCCTCTTCAGGGAAGGGTGCATCAACAGAAAAGACCATTAGGATCTCATCCATTAACCCACCCTCTACTGACTCCTGGGCTTCCTCCAGTAGAAATTGCATCTCCTCTTCAAATACCTGCAGGAAGGCCGAATTCGGCAAATCCTGAAGGAATTCTGCGGAGGAGATGGAATTCAAAGCAAACGAAGACTTTTTTTTTACTTTCTGAATTACTTTGGTTACACTTGTTTTAGAAAAACTTGACTGTTTTGCAACATAATCAATAAAAGGATTCCACAGGAATCCAAGAACAAATTTATGAAAGATTGCTAAGTAATCAGTTTAGTTCAAAGTATGTGTTTCTGATCGGGGGCGCTACTCATTTTTACAGAGGAGAGGCATCGTAAAATAAAAATAAAGAACGAGTACGAAGTAACATACAAAAACAATGCCGTGTAAAAATCGCAAATTAATCAATTTAATTTAAAGGTAAAGGTTTCTGATCGGGGGCGCTACTCATTTTTACAGAGGAGAGGGAATAATAAAATAAAGACTAGGAGTTGTTAATACAGCAACCAACCTCCAGCGGGTGGAGCTAAAAAAAAACACTAGGTCACAATGATGAACAATGAGCATAAAGACTGTTCCCAGGTTTAAAATAAATGTAGGATAAACTAATCCGTACATGAATCGATAGCTATGTAACTAGCATTGAATTATGGACTAAAATTAATTAGATAACAAAATCAAAATTATTTGTGAAGTATAAAATTGCGATAGGTCAGTACCTATATCAATGGCATTCTAAACAAACAAGTTCATTGCACATAGAGCACAATGCTCCCAGCTCATATTAAAATATAGAAGGCTTGAATATATTCATATGCCAAGCGATTAAATGCACTTCAGCACTTTACAGGCAGAAGCCACTTACGTTCTGGAACTGAAACGAGATACGGTAGTGCAGCGACAAAACTGCCTAATATTTTTTATCATTAACACAATTTTCATTCATGAAACTAAATATATTAATACAGATATGCATTAATATAGCAAACTAACAAACGTTTTAAATTCATCATTACACGGTAATGAAAATAAATAAGTACAATTAAGATGTACAAAATTAAATATTTAACAACTTAATATAGCAAATACATTTATGTAATGCTAAGAAGTCGCGCGCGCTTATTTCAAAATACTTAAAAAAATTATTAGTTGGTGCATGAGTAAATAGCTAAGTATTGTTGAATATGACTAGCATTTAACCATGTACTACTAGGACTCTAAATAAAACAATTTGTATTGCAAAAATGCAGAAACATATCCAAACATATATGTTTCTAAACAAAATCATATAGTACATGTTGACACATATGTAAATTCACTATTATAACTAATTAAGGTATAATTATGGCCATAGCCTTAACACGATGTATTAAGGTAAAATAAGAAATATTTATAAGAAAACTATATGATATGATCAAGGATTCCATTAAACATGTAAAAAAAATGGAATTTCTTCTCTTTCTCTTTACGATAGGCAATAAAGAGCGAAACCAATATAATGATTAGAATGGTCACACTGGTCCTGATGCAGGCAGCCAATGAAGCAGTCAACATCACACAGACATCAATTAATGATACAAGATTATTCTTTGAGAAGACAACTGATGCTTTGTTCTACAATGATGAATGGACGATAGTAGCCAAGTTTAAACCGCTACAACTGAACGATTTCCTGGAGCTGACAAACAAATACATAATCACGGCAAAAACAATGTGCGAACAAATGAGCACCAATGTAAACGGACCCAGCATAAAAAGATCATGTATAGCAGCAACACGGGAGACCACGGCAATAATAGCCACACTACCGAAAAATGAAGAAATAATTAAGCGCACAATAAAGAGTAACCGACAAAAGATATCACTCAATTTCATTGGAGAAGGACTCAACTGGGCTTTTGGACTGATGGACAATAACGAAAGAGAAACTATCTATAAACACCTGAATAATATTGATGAAAATGAACATAAAACATACGAAATTAGGAAAAAACAAATTACGGTGATTTCGTCAAATTATAACAAGATAGCAGAACCTTTATTGAATTCATTGAAGGAAGTCGAAAATCTGCAAAATGTATTAAACATAACAATAAGAACACAAAAATATATCAACGAAAAAATAAACCAACAAATTAGTCATTTACTATTCATGATGGATACCTTGGAAATTCAATCTACAATTAATGCAAACCTAATCGAAATTCAAGGACAACAGCTGATGTAAATGGCAATCATAGATGATCTATACAAGGGACGATTACACCCGACAATTATAGACCAGAGCGAGTTAGATGAAATGCTGACTAGCCTCACGTTAAGAGGAAAGGCGAAGTGGTTCATAAAAAAATCATTCGAAATACACCGTGCATCAACAGTACGAGTTTCCCAGACACAGACGGCCTAATAATAGTCATCAAGACACCACTTCCTGATGATTTGTTGTTCACATTATATAGAATTTACCCAATACTTACAAATATTAATGAAGAATGGGATGCATTGGTTAAAACAACATATGACTACATATCAGAAGCAGAAGACCGGAGCAAATACATAGGTCTAACGAATGAAGATCACAGCAAATGCATTTTGGTTAGCCAACATACGGACAAAGAAATTACAATATGCAAAAGTCCAGGAACCATGCTAACAACTAGCAACACACTATGTGAAGTCCCGCTGATTCAACACAGAACAGATATTAAAGATACCTGTGAACATGTTGCAATCAAAAGGAGTTCTGGCCTAGTAGTTAAACTATGGACAACAAACACATGGTTGTATAAATTCAATACACCAGCCTTTTTTGAAGCAGTTTGTGGGTCAAATATAGCCACATTGACACTATCCGGCCTGGGTTAGATGTCCATAAATGAAGCTTGCAACATACACAACAAAGAAATGATACTGATATACGAGTTTACACATCAAAGCATTAGGAATATAACATACAAGAAGGAAGAACATACGGTTATGATAGAAAATTTACAAGGCAATTGGTCATCATTACCATATTCAAATATATCACAAACATCGTTACCGATCTTGGTGTCAGATCACAGCAAAATAAGATCAGCATTAAGAGATGGGCATCGTGATTTCGACGAAACATTACTACAATTAACTGATAACCAGGAACACAAAGAATTACTAAATCGTCAAAATGAAATAACTAAAACCGGTATGTCGTACGGCATATTAATGCTTATATTAATAATAATAGCAGCATATGTATTATACATACATTATTACTACATCTACATATTTGGTAATATAGGTACGCAAATGAAAGGTAATAATGCCACATTTGTAATTATATGGTTATTTTTATGATCTAATAACCATAGCGATTAGGATTTGTAATTATGCAAAAAATAAAATTAAAACCAGTTGGGAAGGTTAGATCACATGGGAAATTTTAAAGTAGGTGTAATTATGATAGTTAGGATTATCAAAATTATAGTCGGTCTAAGCCGACTATAAATACCCTACACATATGTGTGGTTACCATTCAAAGTGATATATAGGTCACCAGGGTATACGAATCCAGAAAATAACTACAAACATTCAATCGCTGAAGAATTTCCATTCATTTGATACCCATATTTACAAATGGGTAGGTGTACCGAATTTCGATTTTTTTTTTTGTGAACCACAAGTCTTTTCGCCGGAAAACATTATTATCATATATTTGAGCATGATGTCAATATATATTTGACCAACAAAGTTTACCTAAGCACGTATACATAAAAATTGATCTTTATATGTACATTTTATATGTGGTATTTGAACATAAGTGGTCGGATCATAGGTCACCATGGACCGATCTCGCCAATTTTTTCGCACATACAGCGTAGGTATATTAGTAATCTAAGTTATAAGTTTCATTTATCTAGCTCTTCAATTTTAAAAGTCTTAGGGATTTCAACAGACAGACAGACAGACGGACAGACAGACGGACAGACAGACAGACAGACGGACAGACGGACATCGCTAAATCGACTCAGGAGGTCATGCTGATCAAGAATATATATACTTTTCCATACCGGAGATGCTTTCTTCTGGGTGTTACAAACGGCGTACCAAACTGAATATACCCTTTCACTCTTAGTGTAGGGTATAATGAAATGCTGATTGTTGAGAAATATATTTGATTATTTATCAAAATGACGAAGAAAATTTTGAAATGAATACGGTAACGCTGAAACGCTTTTTTTAATTTTCTAGAAGTGGCCCAACAGTTAATTATAATATGTCGTTGGGAAGTTATATGGAAGAAGCGCCGCAGACGAAATTTTTTTATAAAATATTAAATTTTTTATTTTTTAAAACATAAATACAAAAGTGTATAATAGACTCCTATATATTATATTATTCGTGTATAAAATGAACTCAGTAGTTAAAACTAAAAAGGGTCCTGAGGTTACTGTGGTTATCGGATCATGAACATAATAACATATCAATCGTGAGATCAATATCTTTCATTTCAGTACCTACATGTTCATATAGGTAGGTGTATAAGGTTTCGATTTATCTGGGGTACCATAAGTCCGACCGCGACCCAATTTAGTCTGGGACCCAAACAGAGGGGATAGTTTGAAGAAAAAATATTTCACTTCATCCGGTTATCTAAAGTTCAGCCAATTTGTTTGTTTGTTTGTTTGTTTGTTTGTTTGGAGATTTGTTTGGTAGGAGTAACGACTTTTTTTTCATATATATATCAAAAAAATTAATTAATTGTGATTTTTATAAATATGTATCTAAAATAAAAATTATATTTGAATTTTGAAAGTATTTATCAAAAATAATTATTTTTGACTTTCATAATATTAATCAAACTTTTATTTATATTTATCAAATATAATTATTAAAAAATATTTTAAAATTTAACAGTCCTATAATAAAAATAAGACCATAAATTAAATATGTTCATCGAATGTTATCTAATGGTAACCTTTGTTTTACAGTGCCATAATTTCTTAAAATGACTTTTACATATAAATTTGAAAAAAATAATTATTTTTGGTCTCTGATTTTGGGAAGGTACCCTTTGAAAACAAAATTCAATTTGTGTATTATATTGAAGGTGATCAATACCGACATCTCGTTGGAAAACTACTTCAGATATACACAATGTTTTTTTAATGATTATTTTCACTTAACAAGTCAGCATATTTCGAAAACCAAAAATATTTGAATTGGATTTTTTTTTTAAAGTATAACATTTGTACCAATTCTACCATTTGTACCAAACTTAAGTTTGATATTTAACCTAGTTTTTTGTTCCATTTATTCAAGAATTAAAAGATAATAGTTACTTCACCAATTATTAAATTAATTTACATTGGACATACTTAAAAACTATATTTTGTGAATATTTGATTTTTAATTATGAAAAATACACCAACACATCTAAAACTATGAATTGTCGAACTTTTATCGAACTTTCAAAAACGGTATTTGGACTTATAGTTGTACAACGAAGATATACAAAAAAATATGTAAATTTTTTAAAAACTATGGCGCATTAGTATAGACAATTTAAAGTCAAATTTAAATTCAAAATCATCTATTTGATAATTTATTCTATACAAAAATTCTAAAAAAGTCGATTTTAAGTCGAATTATAAAAGTTGTCTAAAATTGTCTATGGTTATGCGCCTATAATGTTTAAATTCGATTTAATATTGATACCCCGAGACAAAATGTATGTCATTTTTCAGGAATATTTCCGGCCAACACAATATTTTGGGGAGTGTATAGCATGTTGTAAAATTTTGTGGAATTTTAATGACAGATTCACGGCATATTTTGGGATCGGGCAGTTCAAGCAGACAGCTTGTGATACAAACTCCGCCTATCTCTTTTTAAAATATGTCGAAAAAATGTTTCTAAACTGCCTCGACCCTGCCTAAAATTTTTGTCTTGGGACATTTTGATATAGATCTCAAAATATTTAAAACTCGAATTGTGTATTCTTCAGAATATTTGTCAAAATACAATGGCGCATATTCGTAGACAATTTAAAGTCAACTTTAAATTAAAAGTTACCCGCTATTTTGGGCAATTTTAACAAAGATTAAAATGTCACAAAGTTTTTTTAAAGTCGCAAAATTAAAAAAAAAGCGAACAATTAAAAAGGTAATTTACAGAATATTAGTAATTTTTACACAAACGCGCAATGTAGAGAGACAAGCTCAAAAAGGCGAAAACTATTCAAATAACAATCAAAATTAAAACAGCGCATAACTTACAGAATTTTATCGTCTTTACAAGCGCAAAATTATAAAAACAAACAGAAAATGAAAATGACGCATAATTACTCTGTAAATTAATTGTGTTTTTATTTTTGAAAACTTTGCGCCTTTTTCTATATTTTGCGATGTTTTTAAAAGCGGCAAACATTCTGCATTTTAGGCGCTTTTTCCATTTTGTGTTTATCTTTTTGAAAATTTAGCGCGTTTCTCTGTAGTTTCCGGTCTTTTAAAAAAGCATACAAATTCTGAATATTAGGCGCATTTGCAATTTTATGCTTTTTGAACATTTTACGCCTTTTTACGCCTTTTTGCGCCCTATATTTTGCGCCCTATATTTTGCGCCCTTCTGTAGAGGCGCAAACATTTTGTAAATTAGACGCATTTGCAATTTTATGCTTTTTTGAACATTTTGCGCCCTTCTGTAGAGGTGGAAAATTTGCAATTTTATGATTGTTTGCAAATTTTGCGCCATTCTCTATATTTTGCGACCAAAAAAAATTTGTAAATTAGGCGCATTTGCAATTTTATGTATTTTGGAAATTTTGCGCCTTTTTCTATATTTTGCGTCCTTCTGTAGATGTGGAAAATTTGTAATTTTATGATTTTTTGCAAAATTTGCGCCATTCTCTAAATTTTACGCCATTCTCTATATTTTCTGTAGAGGCGCAAAAATTTTGTAAATTAGACGCATTTGCAATTTTATGCTTTTTTGAACATTTTGCGCCTTTTTCTATTTTTTGTACACTTCTGTAGAGGTAGAAAATTTGCAATTTTATGATTGTTTGCAAATTTTGCGCCATTCTCTATATTTTGCGCCCTTCTATAGAGGCGCAAAAAATTTGTAAATTATGCGTATTTGCAATTTTATGCTTTTTGAAAATTTTGCTCCTTTTTCTATATTTTGCGCCCTTCTGTAGAGGTGGAAAATTTGCAATTTTATGATTTTTTTTGCAAATTTTGCGCCATTCTCTATATTTTGCGCCCTTCTATAGAGGCGCAAAAATTTTGTTAATTAGGCGCATTTGCAATTTTATGCTTTTTTGAACATTTTGCTCCTTTATATATTTTTCGCCCATCTGTAAAGGTGGAAAAATTGCAATTTTATGATTTTTTTAAATTTAACTAATTAACATTTTATAATTTTTATATTTTTGTTAAACCAAACACAAGTGAATTGAATTAATTTTATGCTTTAATATAAAAATACTTTTTTTTTTAATTGCAATGTGTACAGTAGTTTCTTGTTAATTCGTGAAGTTCAGATATTTGACCAGCTACCATATTGGTATAAGTAGGTAGCTGGCGGCCATCTCCAGCATCCCGGACTTAAAGCATAAAAAGCAAATAATTCTGCCGCATTTGTAATTATATCAAATTTTCAAGAACTACAGCATAAATTCATTAATTAATGCAAAACAAACAATTTTTTTCACACAATGAATTACATTCCGACAAAACAATGCATTCGTAGAGAAGGTGTCAAAAATCTGTCAAAAATCCGTTCCGACGAAACCTGTGATGCCATAAATCCGAACTTGATTCGGATCCTATGATAGATAAATCCGAATCCGAATGAAAATATCCGCTACGACGGGCTTCGACGGGCTGCTCTGTATATTGTTTAAGTTTAATTGGCGTTATTGGGTTTAAAAGTTACATAATGGCCAAGGATTCATTACAAACCATTTCAGAAAAAAATGTCTTTATGTTCGCGCATTGCAACCGAAGGGAAGAAAATAACTTTACGAATCGTAAACTTATGTTTAGGGTAAAAAAAATGTTTTTGGATCAGAATATGTTCTAAAAGTTAGAGTTTGAATATATTAACGTCCTCCTCAAATCAATTTTAAAGTGTAAAACACCAGAAAAAATCGTAATTTTCTTTGATAAACTTTATTTTTTGAACCTATTTAGGCCCAAAACAAATTTATTTAGATGATAAGAAAACAAAAATATGAATTTCTCTCACAGCATTATGTTATTTGTAGTCCCTATTACAATTTTATATAAAAATATAAGTTTCTAATGTATTGTGATAATTACTAGCAACGGTATCCTTACATCAGGCATGTCAATCACGCGGCCCCCGAAATTATTTTTAAAGTTATATTAAATATTAAAAATATACATTTTTAAGAATTGGTGTATTTTAAATTTATTTATTTCCTAAATGATTGTTATATATTGTTGTGCATTTTTGTGCAGCACCATGTATCTAATTTAACATGGCATATAAGAAATTAAATTAATAATCTTGTTAAAAACTTACCATTATTTTATAAAAAAAAATCTATATATTTTTGTTCATTATTTTTCAAAATTTAATAATTAGAATTTGATACGTTTTTAATATAGAGTTAATTGTTAATTGTCATTTTAAATATGATGCATGGCGTTGTACAAATGGCATAACAATATTTTGTAACTATTTTTTCATCAAGTAATATTTTTTTTCTAAATAAAATTTTAAATTTATTGTAATGTTTTGAATATTCCTTTGTTATATTTCGCCGGCATATAAATATATATATATGGAAGCTTATGGTATGCTACGTCTAATACCGAAAAGTAATTAAATTCATGTTTTTGGTTGGACTATTAAAAATAAAAGGAAAAAAATAATAAAAACTTTAAAAATCTCAAAAACTGGACCACATTTAACAAAACCATTTTCGGAATCAGTTCCGGTATCAAATAATGGCGCAATCAGAATAATTTTATCTAACAAGAAACAAAAAATTTGAATTTTATTTATAGAATATCGACAAGTTTTTAGCCAAAAATCTTGCTTTGCACAAACTGGAATATGAATCATTTTAACATTTTTTAGTAAAACTTTTTGTATTAGAGTCATTCCATACCAAATCTACCAGAGCTTTAGACTCACCTTCTTTGATTGCAAGTAAATTTACGCCTTTTTTTTGAAAACAAAAAAAGTTGCAACAATTTTGGATGATTGTCAGGTGTCTGTTTTATAAAATGTTCTCTAGTTTTCAAAATATGGATTACCATTGTAAATTTTTGACAGGTTCAACGAAGTTGGGACGAAATTTCGCCTTGCGGTGGAAATTAATGGAAACAACCGAAGAACCAAATGGAAAAAACAGCGGTTTTTTTTCTTATGGTAAACAAATGCGGCCCGCCTCATCTTTTGAATTGCCAATGCGGCCCGTGATGCCAAATGAGTTTGACATGCCTGCCTTACATGATATCAAACATTTATCATCAAGTTCTATTAAAATATTTACAAAATAAGCTGACTGTAAATTTTAAATTTAATAGTTTTAATTTTATCAGCACTTTATTATGATTTGGAATTCCGGAATTTCATTTATGGTTTTCGGTAACCGAAATTTTGGAATCCCGTGATTGGAAGCCATAGTATGTATTCATTACTCAAAATAGACACGTACTACCATAGTAGAAATTTAGGTAGGACTGTGAATAGATCATGATATTTTTCAGATAATCGGATAGTCACGAAGCGATAAGGAATCAAATGGCAGACTGGGATGCTTTCCATATTCTGATTTCATTATCTTTAAAGTATTTTTAAAATAATTTTCTTGGGTTTTCATTTATACAATAATTAGTAATTGTATTTTGTTGGCAATCTTAATAATCTCTCTTCAGATAAAGTATATGAATTTAATTTTGCGAAAGCAGATTTTTCTAAAATGAAAGAATTGTTATTAGCAAAACATGATTTTTTATCAAACTATGTTGACAAGAAAGAACTTTTTTCTTGTATTGCACTATCAGTTCCTTACAGCTTGAAATTTCCTAAGCAATCATCGTATCCATGGTACACCAAATAATTAAAGATTTTATATTATTCTAGGAAGGGTCCATGCTCCCTAGATAGTTATGTTAATAGTGAATACCCTAATTACCTTGAAACATAGACTATCATGTTTCTGGAATTTAAAAGTAAATCAGCTTCACCTTATTCTTATTATGTTGAAAAAATGAAGCTTAAAATATTATCAGACACTAAGAAGTTTTGGGGTTTTATTAATACTAAAAAGAAAAGTGATGATTTTTCCAGCATTATTCAAAAATAACGGGTAGTTCACAAGTGATCTTAATATTACATTTGGTTTACTTCCTAGCCTTTTAAAAAATCATTTAGTAGTGATCTTTTCATTATTGATAATAACTATTTTAATACATGCACTCAGCACCCAAAACTTCACTAGCTTCTATGTCCTTTACACCGGATCTAATTTTGCAATATATTTCGTCAATTGATGATAATTATTGCACAGTGCCAGACGGTATTCCGGCTACAGTTTTAAAGAAATGTGGTGCGTCATTATGTATGGCACTTAGTATCATATTTATTAAATCAATTAATTAAGGTCAAAAATTTGGAAAACTCTTTTATAATTCAAATTTTTAAAATGGGGAGCAACAACGCTGTTTCAAATTATAGACCAATTGCTAAACTCTCATCTATCCCGAAATGGTTTAAACGCATTGTGTATGATCAGATGGCGATATTAAATTTTTAGTGCAACATCTCAATTAACATTGCACTACAACTTTTCGCGAAACTTTAAAGTAAAATGGCCTTTAAACTAAAATGTACTCAAAAAAAGTTTCTCATTGACTTTTTCAAGTGTTGATTAGGTGGACAATTTAAATTATAAAATTAAAGTTAAATGCATTAAAATGTTGCTCTAATATCTTTTTATAATATAAACACATTATTTATCAATATTTGATGTAGAAAAAAATTGTTGATTTTTTTTCAGGTACGTATGTTGGGCCGTCCATTTTCTCAATATTAAAATCACTCACAGCGTTTTTCTTTGCGTAAAATTGCTCAGATACAAGTGTCATAGTGATTTTTTAAATGTAGATTGTCAAATAAAAACATTTTTAGTTAATTTTCAATGATTTTTCAATTTAGGGTTTTCGGGTCATATTTACGTGACAATATCAAAATAAATAACCATCACTAGTTCACGATTTTGTAAGTTCCATTAAATGAAAAAAATACAGATTAGTTGAAAAACGATAATATAATTAAAATAATTCAGTTTTGGTCTTTTTTGAAAGGTATTTAACGATTTTTTGTGGTGGCCCAACCTACGGACCAAATTTTTTTGTTGAAATTTTTTTTTTGTCCTCAAAAAGTAGGCTGTATTTTTTAAAATTTTTATGAAACCATAAAAGTTTCTTCTATAAAAGATTTAATGTACTTTGAATTTAATGTACTTTGAAATGTTATATATAAATACATTAAATTGTTGTATATAAAATGTTATAGACAAAACTATGTCCGACCTATGGACTGAAAATACCTATGGAGCTGAAAATAGCTGTGTAAAAAATTTCACACAGCTTATTCGATCCTAGTTTGAAATTTTATATTGTTAACTGGATTTGATCAGTTTCATTTTGGATACAGGTCTTAAAAGCATTTTTAACTTAATGTATTTCGAACATTAATTATGTAGTTTTTTCAAACTAGTGTTAATTTTTTTTATTTTGAGTCATTCCATCCAACATAAAATTAAGATATTGGCCAAATTTCAGTTTGAGATTTGGTTTAAAACTGAATTTTGGCCAATATCTTAATTTTATGTTGTTTCACCATACTTCCAAATTTCATTAAATTCTGAGATGATGCTACGAAACTTTGAATTTTTACGGTTGATTTAAAATGGAATTATTCTTTTAGAAAAATAAATTTTGGTTTGATTGTTTTATAAACATTATTTTTGCAATCAAATTTTTTATAAAAACAAAATGTTTAAACCACATTTGTTATATTATTTATCGAACTGTAATGATTTTTATCATTAATTGTCTTTATATCAAATCAAAAATAATTAAGTGTTAGTGTCTTAGTTTAATATTTTTATTATTTATTATTTTATTTTAATTTTTATTTTATTTTCATAAATAGCAGCATTTATAGCATTTTTATAAATCCGAAAATCCTGGGATTTCAGCGGGATCCCGAGATCCCGGTACTGAAATACCTAATATATATACTGACTTCAGTAAAGCTTTTGACAAACTTCCTCGCAATTTAATTTTGTTCAAATTAAAGATACTTGGTTTTCCAGATTTCTTTGTGAAATGGATTCAATCTTATATATCTGAACGGTCACACGGTAAACAAAATTATGATATTTTTTGAACAAAACTATATTTTTTTATTTAATTTTCATTTTTTTACTATTACTTAAACAAAAGATCCACTTAGAATAATCTGTAACAATTTTCTTATAACATCAATATTTTAAAAGATATAAGCCTTCAAAGATAGGAAAAAAATTGTATTCCATACATAAATATATGAAAATACATATTGGAACATAACTAAAAAATTCTTGCATATCTCTCAAATCTTTAAAATTGTATTTATGTTTTTATAAAATACACCTTCTGAAGAAAAAGTAGCTTCCGATTTACACGAAAATTGTAGTGAAATACTACAATTTTTGTTAGAAATTTATTAATTTGATTTAAAGCGTTTAGTGTTTAATATCATAACTCAACACACATATCAATAGTTTAAAAAAAAATATAAAAAAAAACCAAGATTCCATTAATTTATCTACATTTCGCAAATTTCACGTCAAAAATTTAAAGTTGAGTAAAATTATGTCAAGTTATTAATTGTATATCAATTAAACCTAGAGATATCCTTCATTCGCACTAACTTTTTTCTGATTACAATCAATGTGTAAAGCAATTAAAACTACATCATTCCGGTATTTATCCCGGATTAACAAAAATTACATGGCAAAAATTTTCATTTCTATTCTAAGTTCATACATTTGTGCTTTTTTCGTAAATTTATTTCACGGACTGCAAGCGATATCCTTCGTACGCACTAGAGATGTACATGTGATCCAGCGGGATTCACGTGATTGTGATTGAATCCGTATTTTGCTCACGTGATTGTGAGTAGACCAAAAAATACCGTGAGTGTGCGGGAGCACAATTTTTTCGTGACGAGTGTGAGTGAATTGAATATTTCATAAAATAAAAAAATCTCACTTTTAATTTTTTGCTATTTTTTCTATAATTTTGCTGAACTACAGAACAAGTAGGGCCAACCCTTGAACTCAGAAGGCTTTGTGAAGGCGGCTGCCCACTATTTAGAACTATAATAAATCAAACCCTTGCTAACCGACCGTCATATACCCACCCCTTCTTCAACTCAGAATAAGTTGCACGGTTTCAGTCATCAATTGATCTAACCCCTGCAAACCGGCGTACTTAGTATGGGCTAGTCAATTTTTGTGGTATCATGATTTGGAGTCGTAAGAATTTTTCTTCTATTTTTTTCTTAAATTTGAAAAATCCTATTTTTTTAGTATATAAATCGCCATAATTTTGGATTTGTTAGTATATACTCATATGTCTTAAGTTCATACCGTGTTACAAAAAATAGGCGGTTATTGTCAACTGCCACGTCTAGCTGCCATTTAACATTTATAGTAAACACGCTATAACTCTGAAGATAGAAGAGGTATATTATTGAAATTTTGTCCAACATCATATAATATAAAAACAAAACGTTGCATCAACTCAAGATTTTGCCAAAGTTGTTGTTGCGTGCAGAAATTTGCTACGTTTAGGCTGCAGAGTTTTCACAGAATCAAATACGTAGGCTGCACTTTGTATAAAAAATGGGTTTTTTATTATTTTTAAAAAATATAAAAAATCCTTAAGATTTTAAACGCCGTGCACTGCGTTAACAATTTATTGTTTTTGTTTTACGACCTCTTTTGATACTTTTAAGATATTGTCTTAACGTGCTCAAGGTCCAGTCGGTACAACCAACAAATAAAACAACAACAAACAATTGGCAATTTGCATTGAGTGGCAGATCGTACAGCTGTTTCAGAGGCAGCCAAACCCCTTCATCAGCGATCTTTCTCTGCAGATTCTGCATTTCAAGTCGCATAAGTTTCCTTCTCCAATAAACACAAAAAGAATTATGTGCATTGAAGAAAGAATCAAAAGCAAAAATGCAAAAATTGCATCAACTCAAGATTTTGCCGAAGTTGTTGTTGCGTGCAGCAATTTGCTACGTATAGGCTGCATAGTTTTCACAGAATCAAATACGTAGGCTGCACTTTGTATAAAAAATGTTTTTTTTTTATTATTTTTAAAAAATATAAAAAATCTTTTAGATTTTAAACGCCGTGCACTGTTTTGATTTTAAATGGAATATCCCTATAGTAGAACAAATTATGCTACATCATCACACTTTTACAGTATGTGTAATTTAGTGCATAATTGTACACATTTTAATGTATATCTGTCAAAAAGTCAACTCAAATGTAGATGCTTTAATAAAAATAATATTGTAGTTATTTTAACACTGCATGCCTTTGTTTTCGAGCCCAACTACTATTAGTGGATACATTTTTTCGAACATTTATGCTTAGAAGTGCAAGCCAGCTGTAATAGATACAACTCGATTAATAAGCTTTAAATTCAACTGTTCTTAGATTATTTTAATATGATTCGGTTTGACGTCAGATGAAACCGCATTTTCAAGCAAGGATCGTTTCAAAAAAAGAAAAATTCAGGCCAGGGACTGAAGGCAATGAGAAGCTCGTAGCGTTAGCAGCAAAGGGTTCTGTTTTATGAAGGATAGAAATGGTGCCAAAAATGCAGATCAGAGAAAGGTGATGAATCGCTTCTAGCTAAACAAAGTAGAAAAAAATAGAAGGATTAAGTAATGCAGGCACATAAATCGAGATGAACGACGTACTGTAAAACCCGAGTTAAGAGATAATCTCTTATCCGTGCGAAATATACGAGTGCAATTATGGTATTATGGCAATACCATAATTTACAATAGCTTTAAGTGATTGGCTGTAAGGCATATGCATTGATTCCAAACCAGTGAAGAAGTCGGATCCGAAAAATCGAAAAGTTGTGATGCTGGCTATGCGCCATATGGCTATAGGCTGTGGGACATGAATCTTCCAAAGGTGTTTATGGTAAGAGATGTAAAATTTGACAAGAACTCTTTTACTTTCAATT
Source organism: Dryomyza anilis (assembly GCA_951804985.1). Taxonomy (NCBI): domain Eukaryota; kingdom Metazoa; phylum Arthropoda; class Insecta; order Diptera; family Dryomyzidae; genus Dryomyza; species Dryomyza anilis. The sequence goes on from OX638130.1 coordinate 70,238,660, forward strand.
TTGAAAAAGGGCATAACCATGCTGTTAAAGAGAAGCTAACAATTGTTAAAAGAAGGTCCTATATGTGTGAAAATTGATGAATCTACAGCTAGTGATGACTTCGAGGATGTTTTGCTAGGCAACGTTGATGCTGTGACTGGCGACGAGAATGTTCTGTCTGGCAACGAGATTCGTTCGCAATTAAACAATAGTGAAAGAGAGCACAGAATTCCAAACAAGTTAAATGACTACGTTACTGAATATAGAGCGAATTCTGCCGCAGGCTGTATTCTATTATGTGTTCCGGACCCATTTGATGAAATCGCTTGAAGATGTAATTTTAAATACTGGATGAGAGCAGTGGAGGAGGAGCTAAAACCAATGGACATCGACAAGGTGTGCCAAATAGTGAAGGCACCGTCGAAAGTTAAAGTATGGAATTGATTATGAAGAAACGTATGATCCAGTTGCAAAACTCACATGACAAAAACTATATACCACTCAAAGTGGTATATAGGTCACCAGGGTATACGAATCCTGAAAGTAACTACAAACTTTCAATCGCTGAAGAATTTCCATTCATTTGATACCCATATTTATAAATGGGAAGGTGTACCGAATTTCGATTTTTTTTTTTTTGAACCACAAGTCTTTTCGCCGGAAACCATTTTTTCATGTATTTGAGCATAAGACAATATATATTTGACCAAAAAAAAGTTTACCTAAGCACTTATACAGTAAAATGGATCTGTAGATATAAATTTTATATGAGGTATTTGAACATAAGTGGTCGGTTCTCAGGTCACAATAGACCGATCATGCCAGACAGCTCAGATATATAAGTAATCTAAATCTTAATTTCATTGCTCTAGCTTTTCTATTTCTTCTGTAATCGTGATTTCAACAGACAGACAGAGGCACAGACAGACGGACATCGCTAAATCGACTCAGGAGGTCATGCTGATCAAGAATATATATACTTTTCCATACCGGAGATGTTTCCTTATGGATGATACAAACGGCATACCAAACTGAATATACCATTTCACTCTTAGTGTAGGGTATAAAAATATTGCAATGTAATGTCTAAAAATAAATGTGTACAAATATTTAAATTTTGAGATTTTTTTTGGGATTTCCGAAATATTGATTACATGACGAACTACATTAATGAAAATATGCTTTCTTCAACACGAAGGACATCAGACCGAAAACTCAATATTGTAAATCTAAAATTTGAAAATCCTTTATATTCCTTTATATTTAGAAACAGATTTTCAGCTATCTGGATGGTTTTTACTAGTAATTTATAATTTATTACAGAGACATAATTATTATAGGTTTTATTTGAAAAAGTCAGATTATAAAATTATTTAAAACTTTTCCATTAAAATTTTTAATAATAATTATTTTTGGGTAATAGTCAAAGTCACTAATTATTATTTCCGATAAATATTTATAAAAGTTTGTAATAATTATTATTTTTGAATAAATATGTAGCCGCGGTAGCTCAGTGGTTAGTGCGTTGGATTGCGAGCCGAAAGGTCCCCGGTTCAAGTCTGGACTGGGGCTAACAACATCTTTTCATAGAAACATTTTTCTATACCGCGCTACCTCTCGGCAGTAAATGGCAAACCTACGAGAGTAAAACATTGCCTATGAACAGCTCTCACCCGCCGTTCGGATTCGGCAATAAACTGTAGGTACCACCACTTTGAGTACAAATATAACACGCACAGCTCAAAATAGTGAGAGAGCTCGGCCTAAGTTCTTATAGGACTGTAGTGCCAAACTATTATTATTATTATGTTTAAGAGTAAAAATTATTATTATATTTAATTTATGTTTTTAAAAGTCAAAAATAATTATTATTTATAAATAACATTTATATTTATAAAAGTCAATAAATAGTTTTGAGTAATATGTATAAAAGTCAGAAATAATTATTATATTTGATTACTATTTATAAAAGGTGTCAAAATGTCTTGCAGCTGTATCGATCTCGTGATTTTTTTTTTTTGGATATTTTGAGATTTATATTTTCGCCGCTTATTCTAGGGTTTTTTTCTATATCTCTTATAAATTATATATATTTTTTTACTTTTATAAATATTTATATAGAACAATAATTATTTTTGTTTATTATAAATATAATCAAAAATAGTTATTATTTTTGATATATATTTATAAAAGATAAAAATAATAATTTTTTTCAACTTTTATAAATATTTATCAAAAATAGTAATTATTTTTGACATTAGTTTTATTTTTGACGTTTATATTATAAATTGAAAATAATTATTATTTTTGAATTTTAAAAATATAAATCAAAAAAAGTAACTGAAATATAATTATCAAAAAAGATTTTAAATTTTAAAAGTCCAAAAATAAAAATAATGCCACAAATGAAACATTTTCATTGAATGTTTTCTTATGGTACCCTAAGTTTTGTCGTACATCATTCCTTTACAATCACTTTTTTAAATATCGTCGCCGTAGAACGATAAGTCACCAAATACATTTTAAAAATGCCAAATATTCATTTACAAAAATCTTTATATATCTGTCAATTTTTAATTGATGATCTCAATTTGTTTATCACATAATAAGAAAATGTATATCTATCAATTGACTTTTCAACTTTAAAAATGCATAAATTACTTTTTATAATATTAATCAACAAACTCGAAATTTAAGTTTTTCATAAAAATGTATTTGGTGACTTTTCGTTCTACAACAACGATATGTAAATGTTTGAAAATAATAATTATTTTTCGGTCTCTGATTACAGCGATGGTGATATTTTTATAAAATTTGATTGTTTCCAATTGACTTCAGTAAGTACAAAAACCCCGAAGCAGTTCTTCAAAGTTCTTCTAGTCTTATCTTCGAAAATATGTTCTGTAGATTCGAACTTCGAAAAAGTGGCTGACACCTGTATGCTAACTTCACCACGGTAAAAAAAAATTAATATATTTCATATCTTCAAAAAGAAAAATGATGAGACTTAAACTGAGATCTTTTAAACTTTCAAATAAAATCGAAAAAATGAATTAAAGATCCATGGACTGTTGAAACCCGTATAGTACAATATTATATAATTTGTTAAAAAGGATGTAACCCTCCAAACTGCCCTGAGCTTGGTCCAGAATTAAAATTTTATATAAAAATAAAATCCATTCTTCAAAAAATATTGAAATATTGTTAAACTAAAATAAAATAAGCGACAGTTGGATTAGTGTTATCGAAAATGTTAGAAGAAATGGTGTCCAATGGGATCTTATTTCATAGCACAAATATACACCAATTCTGGGGCCTTATTGATTTAGGGTCTTATTTCACTTTAAATTGTTATTAATAAAAAATTATATTAAAAAAACGTAAAAATAAACTAAAAGGAATTCGTTGGAATTTCTGACGCTTTTTTGACGAATTTATGTTTGTTTGGTTCTACGTTATAAGAGAGATATTATATATATATATATTGTTGCGAAAATTCAGTCTACGGAAAACTGTTCTATGAGTTAATATCGCTTGTATTGTTTAAAAAAAATAAAATTGTAAAAAAATTCCAACAATTTTTATTTCGGAAAAAAGTTTCTTCGAAAAAATAACGTAAATATTGTTCCAAACAAAAGTTTGAACACAAGAAAAAAAAATGTCGACAAAAATATTGTATGCAATGAAAATTATTTCCTCAATACGTTTTAACATCAATAAAATTTTATTAGAATTTAAACTTTATCACTTTTTTGCTCTCATCTTCTTTTATTGTTTTTTGATTTTAGAAAATATTTTTGCAAAAAAAAAAAAAAAAATCCCATGAAATTTTCAGCCATCCAAAACCAATTTAGTTTTACTCTATAGCCATGGGGGACAAGAATATGTTAAGTTTGTTCGGATATTATAACGCCCTTAGGAGACGTGGTAGGTATGGAATAGTAATATATTCTTTATCAGCATCAGTGCCCGAGTTTATTTTGCAATGTCGTATGGTAGGCCGTCTGTCTGTCCGTCAATATATCTGTCTGTCGAGATATACAGTAATTTGAAAAATAATTGTCCGAATGCGATAAAATTTCATTTCAATATTTTTTAGTAAAAAGCAGTTCTGAATTTAAAAATCAACCAAATCGGTCGGTGGACACGCTCACCTCTCTTACAACGCACTTACATGACACTGCACTGGTAGAAAAATTACATTAATTTAACAAATTGTTGCTTTGGAGTGACGAAGACATTGTTATCAAACAATGTGTGAGTTGAATCATTCATTAACCTCAAGCTTTTTTTAACGAATGTTGCTACTCGAATTTTTGTTTTTTTTAGACCGCCCTAGAGCACATATATGTGCATTTATAAGTTTTTAAAGGTAAATTTAACATTTTAGGAAAAATACAAAAAACATTTATAAAAAAAATCTAAAAAATAAAATAAAAATAAATCATATTATTCGCTGTAAATCTTCTTTAATATTTTTCTCGAAACCGATTCAATTTCTTACTTTGCTACACTAAGATTTTTTTAATATTTCATAATCAGCTAAAAAAACTATATATTAATTTTTTAAGATATTGTATATTACTTGTTCTTACATACCTCCATGCTCTGATTCTGAAATATATGTCAACCACGCTAAAGCAATTGAAACCATTCAGGATAAACTTAAGCCAGACGACTCCCTAATTGTATTATGTGACTTTAATTTACCTAATGTTATTTGGAATGACCTTCTTTATTTAATTCCTCCTTCCAGCACAAACTGGATTTTTGGGCAACTTTATGGAACTATCACTTTACCAAATTAACAATATTTTAAATAAATATGAAAAAAACACTTGATCTTACATTTGTGGATAATATATTTCTTGCATCCATAAATCGTACCCTTCCTTTGTCCTTGCCTGAGGATCTCTATCATCCGACAATAGAACTTAGTTTGCAAATACACAAAAACTCAAATAGTTCTACTGATAAGGAGATTGTCCCTAAAGAAAATAATTATTGCTTTAAAAGAGCCAATTATACACAGCTAATTAAACACATCTCTTTCCAAAATTGACTGGTCGCTGGTAATTACGGAGCTAGACTTTGTGAGTTCTGTTAAAAAATTAAATGCCTGTTTACTTGATTGTTTTAAATAAAATATTCCCAAAATAAAACAATTGCGTAATAATGCACCTATTTGGTCAACACGCGAGTTGAAATCTGTAAAAAACAGGAAAAACCGGTATTTTAAAAAATACAAGAAATCCGGTTGTATCAACGATTACATTTTATACTCCCAGACACGACATAATTACCAATATAAAACAAACTTTGCTACAATAATTATAAAATTAAAATATAATTTAAAAACCAATCCCAAACAATTTTATAACTTTATCAGCATGAAACGAAAGTCTTCTGTGTATCCTTGTCAAATGGCAAAGTATCCAAAACCGACATGGACATTTCTGATATGTTTTTTTTTTTTACAATTAACCAACGCTCAGGGGATGCCCCCTATTCATGCAATGCACAGTGTTGATCGTAAGAAGGGATGATAGGTTAAATGGAGGGGGGCAAGATGGAGTAGTGTCGGTGAATGTTTGTTTTGAACTTGCCAATATCAAAAATGTCGGGAAAAACAGACTCAGGGAGATTGTTCCACAAACGTTTCGTGCGACTGAAGAACGAATTCTCTCGGTAATGCGTGGTTCTATTGAGTGCCGAGTGAACTACGAAGGGGTGGGCTTGGTTCGATGCCCGAGTAGAACGAGAGGACACACGACCTGGTGGAATCAGGCCATGTATTTCCCTCGAACACTTACCATTGTAATACCTATAGAACAGGCTTACACACCCTACGGTCCTTCGGTGCTCAAGAGAACCAATAGAGGATGAAATATTTTCATCCCCTATTTAATATATTGCACGTTGTTGGATTCGATCCAGGAACTCCAAAGAAGATTTTGAAGCCCCTGCCCATATGTGTGAATTTTATTCCATCTTAGGCCGAAAATAGGTGGTGTAGACAGTGCGCAAGTCAGCTGGAGTGAAGTATGTCTTACACCGTTTTAAAAAACCGAGGCACGTGCTCCATTAACCGCTCGAATGTTGCTAGGGCATTTCATAGCCCAAACGACATTAACAGAAATTGCCATAGTCCATCGCCAGTACTGAATGCGGTCTTCTCTCGATTATTCTTATCGATTTCTACTTGCCAGTAACCGCTTTGCAAGTCGGACGTTGAAAACCACTTAGCATTAGATAGTGTATCCAAGGTGTCATCGATTCTAGGCAGCGGATAACTATCTTTCTTGGTGACATCATTTAGCTTTCGGTAATCAACGAAGAACAGAGTACTACCGTCCTTCTTTTTGATCAATACTACTGGTGAACTCCACGGACTCTCAGTTTGTTCCACCACGCCATTTGTCTTCATTTCTTCAACTTCGTTTCTTTTCGCAAGTGGTACTCTTCTTGGTGCTTGACCAATTGGCTTAGAATCCCAAGTGTCTATTCTATGTTTTACAATGGCAGTTCTGCCATCCTTTTGACCTTTTTCAGCAAATATACACCGATATTTATCAAGTAGCTTTTGAACTTGACTCTTATCTTTGACAGCGAAATCCCTCGTCCACTCATTTATAAATTTGTGAGTAGATTGTTTGTTTATTTGCGGTGAGACATAATTCTTTGATGGATTTGACTCGCAATTTATAATCGCTGATGCCTCTTGACACTGTTCCCTTTTTGATTAATTTTGACGAGTTTTCCAAATTTAGAACTCTTATATGTACAATTCTGTCTTTCTCCGTCTCAACAAGTGTTCTTCCTACAACTATGTTACTTTTATACAGCTCATCGTTTGCTTCAATAACCCACAACTTGTTTATCCCACAATCTCGATTTAATTTCGCCCAAACAATTGCTTCTGCATTAGGTGGTATTTTTCTATTTTTATGAACAATAACTTGTTGAATTTTCGGGCTCTGATCACAGTCAATGTTTAGTTGAAACTCCGTGTTGGCATAACTCAAAATTGTTCTTCTTAAATCTAGTGTGAAACCATTTCTTATCATGAAGTCCATGCCAAGTATTATTTCGTCTACTATTTCCGTCACTATAAAATCATGCTCAACTGTCGTAGTACCAATCGTGATTTTCTTGGTAATCTTTCCTTTGATAAGGGCCTCTTTATATATAGCTGTTTGCAATCTTATTCCTATAAGCGACTCTACTTCGTCCTTTACCAGGTTACTTCTTATTATAGAGTGTGAAGCTCCCGTATCCAATGTTACCATATATGCTGTACAATCAATGAGTCCTTCGATAGTTAAACTATTTGGCTTTCGAGCAATTTGTGAAATGAAGATTCTGGGGCAATCGTTTATGGGAGTCAGATCGTGCCCCGTAGAACTGACTCGTTTCAGTTTAAAGACTGATTAATATTTACGTTATTTTGGACATGACCCTGTCTTTCTTCATGTCTGGGTTCATCTACAGATTGATTTATTGAGCGCTTGCGTTTTTTACGACAATCACGGGACATATGCTCATATGTATCACAATTGTAGCATTTACCTTAACATTGGGTGTCTCTGTTGGCAGCTGTGTAATCTGGTTTAGCTCCACTTTTTAACGCTTGGCAAATTAATTGAAGTAGGTCTTCATTCTCCACATCTAGTGTACTGACCTTTGGAGCTGGGCGGCACAACGTAGTTGCTGTCTCCTGCATTAGAGCTATGGTTACTGTTTCCGTAAATGTCATTTTCGGCATTGTCACTGTTGCACGTTTTGTCTCCTGATCGCATATACTATCAAAGAACGCCTCTATCTTCACTTTTCTATGAAATTACTCGTTGAATCTGCATACGACAAATGCGCAAGCCTCTCGACGTCCACCTGCAATGTTTCACCATTTCGTTGCATTCGGCCCTTCAGTTCCATCCAGTAGATCTGCTTCATGTGATCACTGCCATATTTGCGAAGCAATGCACCCATAACCGCTGTGTAATTATTTCTATCGCTTTCTGGAACAGTCTGCAATACTTCGGCTGCGCCTCTTTTTAGCGCCACGATAAGTTCGGCTACGCTGTTCTCATTGTTCCATCGATTACTTAAAGCCGTGCTCTCAAATTGCAGCTTGGGAATGTTGAACGCTGTGGTTCCATCATACATCGGCGATTTCAACCTCGTACCACTGGCAACATGCAGTGATGGTCCACTTAGCTGTAGTAAATTGACATCTTCTTCTATTTTCTGTAGCTTTTTGTCGAAACCATTTTCCAACTTTTCAAATTTGTCATCAATGTCCACTACAATGTCATTACATGTGCCTCAAGTTTGTTTACTTTGCCATGGAGTGTATGGGAAACTTCCAGAAGCTGCTTCGAATGTTCTTGAAGCTGTTCGGTATTTTTCTGAAGTTTCTGCTCTATTTTATTGGAATTCTCTTGAAGTTCGTTCTTCATGTCTAATTTGAGCTGGTTGGAATTTTCTAGAAGTTTCCGTTCCATTCAGGTCAAATTTTCTTGTAGTTCTGTTTAAAGTTGATTTGAATTTTCTTGAAACTGTCTGCAATTTTCTTGATCCATTATCTGAAACTGTTGGTGCATAGCTCCAATCAACTGGCTCATATCAAAAACGAAAATGAAAATGCGCTTTTTCCTCAGTATCAAGATTTTTCGATGACGGTGCTGGAACTTCTACTTCGAAATCGTGCAGTGCGATATCAATATTTTGGGGCGCAAATTCTTCCATCAGACGCCTCTGCAAATCTACTTTGGTACCATCAGTTGGAAGATCACAATTCGCCAGCTCCTTCTTCAGCTGGTCGACTTTAAGTTGATCAAATTTAACCATTTTGTATCACAATCCCACTTCTGACACCAATGTTACGAAAATTCATTCTACGGAAAACTGTTCTTCCAGTTCGTATATCTGGATTGTGTACAAAATGAAAACACACTAATATCTGGTTTGAACTATTATTATTTCACCTAGTATTGGTTAACTTTATTTATTTAAATAACAACTTAAACAATAATCACTTGTATCAACTGCTGAATTTATACAATTTAGCATAACAATGTTCACTCACGAGACGCACTAGTTCTATATCAAATCACAATGGAACGGAGAACGAAACAGTTGTTAATACATATTCAACTTGTTTAATATTATGTTATAGATATACATTATGTATACATTATAAATTAAATACACAAATCAGGACAATCTATCGGCCGACGTCGAATACATTGACTGACTGACACATGATCTGAGATTACATGGACGGTAGACCAAATGCTCTATTCAATTAATCATTTGGTTTATGTGCGGCGATTCAATCAAAAACGTATAACAAAACGTCAAGCAGACTAAACAACATTCAAGTGTCGTCGTGTTTAAATTCAATTCTAAGTGTTTATATTGTGTTTTTAATTGTTAATTGTTATTAACGTTATTATTAATAATTCAGTGTTTCATTTTACTGCAAAACTTTTTAATTCTGTCTTATAGTTTAGTGTAAAATTTAATATAAATTTTTATTGTGTTGCTTCAACAACAATTTCGCGAAATTTATATGTGATAATTGTGTTTGTTTACTTATACACTTATGAGGTGCAGGGTATATTAAGTCTGTGCAGATATTGTAACGCCCCTTAGGAGGCGTTGCCGGTATGGAAAAGTATATATATTCTTGATCAGCTTCACTACACGAGTCCGTTTAGCTACGACCGTCTGTCTGTCTGTCCGTCTGTTTGTCTTGCTGTCCGTATACGAGAAAACTTGAGAAATACTTCTCAGAATGCGATGACACAATATTTTTTAGCCAAAAGTAGGAAAAGAGTTTGAAAATGAACCAAATCGCTCAACGGACACGCCCACCTCCCATACAATTAATTTTTATATAACTCTTTAGGAACTACTACCTCGAAAACTATTCAGGATATACTTATAAAATTTAAAACGTATTGTTAGAATTCACCTATAAATATGTGGTTCAAAAATGGGCGTGATCCGCACACATTTTTTTTACATTATTTCCCGGGTTCATAGTGGAAATTTTAGCCGTAAATTATTAAAATCAAATCTATAAAATATAAGTCTTACAAAATTGTAAAAATAGACGTGGTCCGCCCATTTTTATTTTTCTAAATTTGTTTTGTTAGTTTTTTTATACTTTTATATAATTTTTTTAAATTATAGGGATATAAGACGTAAATTTCTGATATGTGAATAATATTCTGAGGGTGGGGCGGTTCAGCATAATTAAGAACTTTAAAATTAAGGTGGGATATATAAATATCCCACATTAATATCCGCACCAAATGTGTAGGGCATTCCATAGTCGGGCCCAACCGACTATAAAAGTACGTCCAATGTGACCTAACTTACCCATGTGACCTAACTTTCCCAACTCGTTTGTTTCAACTTATTGACATAATCCAGCTGTTTGTGGTTCGTGTATTAGTTAAATCAACAGTCGTGTCTACAATAATTATTCTTGTTTTTAAATTTTTTAATTGCCTATTATTTTTAATATGATTTGTTTTTGTTCTTGTTCTAGAAAATTTTTCTATAAAAACGACCGCCGCGTTTGCCAAATCAGTCAAAAAACGAGTAACTAATTGCAGCAAGAAAATCTCCATGGCTTACCAAAATGTCCGAGGGCTTAATACTAAACTTTCATCTTTATATATAAACAGTTTTGACTTCACAACTTGTATACGCTCACATATATTAAATTCTGAAATACTAAGTAACAAATATCAAATCTATAGACGTGATCGCGAACATAAAATGGGTGGTGGAGTTTTACTTGCAATATTCACTTTATTAATAGCTGAAGAAATAAATATTAATTCCGAAATAGAATCAGTTTGTATCTGTGTTAAAATAAAAAAACTCGATTTACATAATATGTTCCTATATACCTCCTGGTTCAGATTACATATTATACTTAAAACATTTGGATTCAATACGTTTGATAACATCATTACTTAAATCTGGAGACTCTTTCTTCATCTTTGGAGATTTTAATCTACCATCTGTTTCCTGGAATTGACTCCTCATCTTTGATTCCTACATCTCAGCTAAATTGGAACATACAATTATTGGACACTATGGCTGAACTGTGTTTAGTCCAAATAAATAATATAATGAATTCTAGTAATATTATTTTAGATTTAATATATGTTGATGATCTTTCTAATTCAAATATTGTACCTATTTCAATGCCTGAGAATCGATACCATCCAACACTAGAATTAACTACAGTATAACCACAGAAATCCTTTGAATCAAAAAACACAATAAATACATTTACTGTTTTCAAAGTGCGAATTACGACAAATTAAATATGTTATTAAACAAAATTAATTGGTCCAAATTAATGTCAAAAAAAATTAATTGTCCTATACAAAAAATTGAATTTGCGATTACAAATTTTTATAGCCGGGTTTTAAAGTATATTTCCATATACGTACCCAAGGAATATGTCCTCCATGGATAATAAAGGAACTCAAAAAGCTAAAAAACCAAAAAAATCGTTTGTTTAAAATATATAAGAAGGCTGTCTCTCTAATTAATTACGCTAGATACACAACATCACGCTATAACTACACTATTTTAAATAAAAAGTGTTACTCAAATTATATTTATAAAGTTAAATCGAGATTCAAACGTGATCCAAAATCATTTTTTGAATTTGTAAACTCAAAACTGAATTTTGTGTCTTTTCCTTCAATTATGAGATACAATGATACTGAATCCACAAATGATGAAGATATAGGTAATATGTTGGCAGATTTCTTCAAGTCAACATCCACTTCTGATTCTTGTGATGCGGGTGATTACAAATATCCATTACAATCGTATAGCTTTATTACAATTCCATCAATAAGTACAATTTCAGTGCTAAATAAAATAAATTATTTGAAATCTTCTTTTTCACGGGGCCCTGATGACATTCCCAGCTGTGTTCTTATAAAATGTGCAGAAAACCTGCTCGTTCCTCTCACATTACTATTCAATCTTTCAATTAATACAGGGCATTTCCCTGTATCATATAATTCCATTGCATAAGTCTGGTTCGAAAACCAATATTACAAATTACAGGGGAATCGCTAAACTTAGCACAATACCTAAACTGTTTGAACAAATTGTTACTGAACTGCTTTCTCACCAACTTAAATCTATTATAACACCGGCACAACATGGCTTCCTAATAGGTCGATCAACTACACTGAACGAAAAAAGTACATATCTACAATGAAAAAGTACATTATCACAAAGAATATTTCGTTAAAATTGGTCCAATGTAATTGTTCATTGTCACAACGAATTTCCGGTAATACTTCAATGTACAAATTCATTGAATTACAATGTACGGATCATGAAACAAAATGACAAATATTCATAATTACAATGAATATTTCATTAGCTATATTGAATGCGAGAGTTCATTGTCGCAATGAATCGAATACATACTTTAATGAACGAGATCATAAACAAAAGTGAATTCAGAAAGTTTTTTCATTTTATTATTTTAATGTAAATTCAATTAATATATACATTAAATATAATAGTATAATATAAATTAAATGTAATTTCGCACTTCATTTCGCAACTACTTCTTACATTTGTCGCAGCTTTCTGCGAATTAATAGCAGCAGAGCGCAGCTAACGCTACTAGCAACGAACACGAAAAACGAACATGCAAAATGTCTACTGCAGTATTTCAATGAATATAATTCATTGAAGTATGAAAAAAAATCATTAAATTTATTTGTGCGTATTATGAACACTGATTCTTACTGAAAATGAGCTGATCATTAAATTCACAAACAAGTTACAGGACAATGTACATTGTCACAATGTATCTTGCATTAAAACGTATGAATTTGCCTCTATGAACAGCATTCGTTAATATTATGAACCCGTTTATTTTCTGTGTATTAGAAACATTCTGGAATTTACCACAGATGTCATCAAAGGATTCGTCGCTGGAAATCAAACGGACGTTATTTATATTGATTTCAGCAAAGCCTTCGACAGAGTTAATCATAAGCTTCTATTTGAAAAATTGACACACATTGGATATCCACAAAATATTCTAATCTGGTTTAAATCGTACCTAAAGTTGAGAACGCAAAAAGTTTTATATAAGAATTCCTTTTCTAAAATCATTAATGTCACATCTCGAGTTCCCCAAGGTAGTCACTTGGGACCGATTTTGTTTCTTCTATTTATAAACGACCTGCCTTTTATTATACAATATACACACATAGAAAATAATTGTTAAATTTGGAATATAAATATTATCAATTATTCAAAATGCTAAACAATAATATTATTTTTGTTTTTGAAAATAATATAATTAATTTCCTTGTTTGGGGGAAAAATAAATGTGTCAAACTATTGTTTTGACAATCAAAATTTTAGTAACAAATTGTATTTTTCGTCATAGCATTCGTGCCGGGAATGAAGTGGATAATAACGAATAGCATGCTGAAGTCTCCTTAGTATGGAAATCGAAATATTTCCCGAGGTAATGGCCAACAATTCCGCAACATAAACTTCATATAATTTGGAATTTGGATGCATTTTGCTACTCCTTCGCAGACACCAACATTGTCGAAGCAACTGCACGCTATTACGAATCGTAGCTTACCAACGGTTGAAGCGTGTGGAGAAATTTTGTGGCGTCAGCAACGCTCGTCGCCGCATGAACGACGCAGCCATTACTTCTGAAACACTTCTGAGTACGTCGACTTGTGCAAACTAATTTAATGTAAAATAAAAATGCATTTTATTAACAGTGTACAAGATATGGGCTCCAATGAACGTCTGTCTAACCACGAACGAGACAGCGCCTACCGAGAATCAGCTTTTGACAACCGAAGCACCCCATGTTCGACTATTCTTCTTTTTGCTCAAGCACAGATTATTATTGCAGTGCATTGTGCATAATCAGCGTGGCATTGTTAAACCATCTCACGAACGATACAATTGTGAATTGCAACGTTAATTTTCCAATAAAAATTACATACATACAATTTCAAAATTTGTTGTTTACTTTTTAATAATAACATTTCAAAATTTATAAATGCCATTCAAAGCAAAAATCAAAATTCACAATTCCAATTTTCAAAAACAATAATTTTATTTTTAAGTTATTTTTGAAGTTATGATTGAAAATTTGATTGTCGAATCCGACTTATTTGAAAATAATATTTGTGGATCCATTTTAACATGAAATATTATCAAAATATTGTCGGATTCGACAATAATTTTCTATGTGTGTAGTACGATTCTTATGTACGCTGACGATGTAAAAATATATTGTAGTTATATAAATTTGGATAATAGCATACTCTTACAAAATTACCTGAAACATTTTTTTAACTGGTGTAAGACTAATAAAATGGACCTTAATTTAAACAAATTACATTTTCTAGACTAAACCCGTTTAACGTGCAATATAATCTTGACAATGCTAATTTGGAAAATGTGACAACTTTTACCGATCTTGGTGTGCTATTGGACTCAAAGCTGACGTTTAATAATCACATAACTCTTACAGTAAACAAAGCTAAAGGTGTACTTGCCTTTATAAAAAATGGTCTAAGGAATTTAATAACCCATACATTACTAAACAACAATACACATCGCTTGTCCGGCCAATTTTGGAATATGCCTCAATTGTATGGGATCCACAATATGATATATATTCAAATAAGCTGGAATCCGTTCAAAAGCAGTTTTTAATTTTCGCTCTTCGCGGACTTCGCTGGGAGTGTACGGTAAATCTCCCTCCGTATGAGAATCGATTGAAATTAATTAATCTACCCTCGCTTAAGAGCAGAAGGAAAATGCTGAATGTATGTTTTCTTCATAATTTAATAAATGGATCCGTTAATTCGTCCATCTTATTATCGCAAATTGAATTTTCCATACCTACTAGAAATTCTCGACATTACCAACTTATAAAGCTTAAATATTTCAAATCAAACTACGCACTATTTGATCCATTTCGTCGTATAAGCATAGACTTCAACGACTTGTATTCGTTAATTGACTTCTGTGTTGATAGCTACACTAAGAAAGTCTTGCTGCAACTATCTGTTCAAATTTACGTCTTGTAGCAAATATTCAAACATCCCATAAGTTTCAATAAAGTTGCAGCAAAACTATTAGTATTTTTTAAGTATGACATATATGCAGATAGTTACGAGATGTTTGACACAACTGATAGCAAACATCCTGAGTTCTTGGACATTTGCAGTAACAATTTTGAGGTATTTTGACTACTATAAAAAAGGAAAATGGCGTACTTTTTTCTTACGCTCGATTTGTACACAACAATTAAGAAAATCCAATTGTGTAAGAAAATCCAAAAAAAAGTGTCAACTCAAATATTACATTTTAATGGTAAAAGTAAAAATAATATTCCCTGGTATTGAAATTATCAACACGTGATGGAAAATATTTCTTTTAAGAATTTACTTTGATGGCAGCATCACCGGACGCTTGGATCTTCCGCGAAGAAGTCTCAAGTCGTTGTACAATTTTACCTTCAAAGGATTTATAAAGACAATGACAATATATAACCAAGAAACTGTTGTAATTCTAGTTAAATATAAATACATTTGATTGATGAAAATTACTTCGCGAATTCTAATGGAGTACATTTTCCAAATATTCCTCAACTATCTTCCTATTTGTAAGATGTTTAATTGATGGTTGCTATAAATAATCGTAAATTTGAAAAATGGTTGCTAGCAATAATATTTATCGTATTTGGCGGATATTTGAGAGATGGTTTTCTCAAAGACGATCTAAATAATTTATAAATAACTTGATATTTAGGGCTGTGATATTTCTGGCAATCATCTTTGTTTTCTTAGTGTATATTCTAAAAAGTAATATAATACTGTTTTTAAATTCCGTGGCCACTTGATAAGTCTCTCGAAGTCTTCAACCCCAATATAAAAAAAAGGTCTATGAATGTTGTTAAAGCATCATTCCGTATGCACGAGAGCTGCTGTACTCCTGCGAGGTATTGCCAATCCAACTCTGTATATTTAATAATCTCGCCACCGCTTTCATACCAAGAGGACAAACAGAAAAAAAGAAAAAAAGATAGTTAACAACAATGTAATTAATGTATGAGTTTTTTAATTATTACCTTTATCTTTAAAAAATGTGTTAAAAAAAACGTTACACACGTATGTAACTATTGTTTTTGATTGACAATGTGCCTTGCTTTTTAAAATGAAAACAACTTAAAACAATGTTGTTCTAAAACATTTTTGTAATAAATCAAAACACTCAAATTATATTCAAGATACTGGAGCCTGAGTGTAACTTGAACTCTGGCTTTAGCTGGGTTGCCTCAGAAAAATATTCCCAATATGCCATTGCACTTAATATTCACTTGCGAATGCTTTGAAATCTATCATTACTTTCAAATCATAGTTGAGGTTAATGTTTGAAACACCTTTAATCTAAATTTAAGAATCATAGCTTTTTCAATAAAACTCTTCAATATCAACACTAAATCTTAAATTGATTTCAACGTTTCCTTCAAATCAAGATTTAGCCTTATTTTCAACTCGAAATCTACATTTAGTTTTTTGCTTTTAAATATTGAGTTAAACCTACAAAATAAGCCCCCTACAGCACAAACTGTTGCTGCAAGCTTCCAGTAATATTGCTACATTGCATGTATTTTATATTGCGCATATAATATATCTGGAATATTGTAGCAATATATAAAACTCAATATTGTACAAAAAATCTTTCTGCAATATTCCAGCAAGACAAAAAATATTTATTTGAAAAATTATTCAGATTTTACCAATAAATTAAAAATATTGTTACGAAAATTCAGTCTACGGAAAACTGTTCTACGAGTTCGTATCGCTGGATTGTGTACAAAATAAAAACACACTAATATTTGGTTTTAACTAGTATTAATTAACTTTATTTATTTAAATAACAACTTAAAGAATAATCACTTATATCAACTGCTGAATTTATACAATTTAGCTTAGCCATGTTCACTCACGAGACGCACTAGTTCACTATCAAATCACAACTGAAGTGCTGTACCTCAGATGCGGCTCCCTTACATACTGCTTGCATCAGTTCGACACGTTTCGACAAGCTTCGACTTGTTTCGAGAACCTTCTACTCGTTTCGTGAATGACGTATCCTATTGGCATCTCATTCGCACTCATGTGTTTTAATGCGCTGATCTTCCATCTCTTTCTCGCACACTGCCTCAGTGCGCTGAATGATCTTCCGTCTCTTTCTAACACACTGCTTAGTGCGCTGAATTGTCTTGCGTCTCATTTATTATTGTTGAATGCTTGCACAATGGGGCAAATTACATCTTTTCGTAACACTGCCCTCCACCTAAATCTGTTCGTCCCGAACAGATGTTAATCCTCTCTCTCTCTATATGGCGCTAATCTTTCTAAATGTACTACTTTCATTTTTCGTCTAACGCCCGCAGTATTCTGAATCCGATACACTACATCATTAATTCTTTTAATTATCTTATATGGTCCTTCCCAGTGTGTTTGTAGCTTAGGGGATAAGCCTTTCTTCCTTTGCGGGTTATAGAGCAAAACAAGCTCTGCTTCCGTAAATCCCTCTGAATTTGTGCGCAAGTCGTATCTGGCCTTCATCTTATCACTCGCAAATTGTGTACGCTGTCTTACAAATAGATGCACTTCGTTCATTTCTTCACTTTTTCTGGAAACATAATTGTGTATAGGAATTCCAGCTGAAGGACTCGCACCAAACTTTAAATCCGCAGGTACTCTGAAGTCTGTTCGAAAAACAATTTTAGATGCTGAAGCTGCTGTGGTATCATGAATCGCCATGAGGAATAGTGGTATGTGTGTATCCCAATCTTTTTGATTTTTATCAACCACTTTCCTGAGATACTCTTCCAAAGTCCGATTGAATCTCTCCACCGGCATGGTGTTTTGTGTATATTGAGGACTTTACATACTTCCTTAAAAAATGCAGACTCAAAATTTCTTCCTTGGTCTGAATGCAATTCCAACGGTACTCCAAAACGGCTTACCCAGTTGTTAACTAATGCATCCGCAACTGTTGTGGCTTCTTGATTCGGCATGGGATACACTTCAGGCCACTTGCTGAAGTAGTCAATGACGACAAGGACATACTTATTACCCGCATCACTGATTGGAAACGGCCCGGCGACATCCATGGCAATACGCTCGTATGGTGCTCCCACGTTGTACTGATGCATCCTACCGCGACTTCTGACTGTTGGTCCTTTTGCTGGTTCACATTGCGGGCAACTGCGAATCCCATCGGCGACCCAAGCGTCCTCCACTAGATCCACCATGGTATTCCGCTAGTATCTCTTTTATTTTTGACTTGGGAACAACAATCAAACTTCGAGCGGATGTGCCATCTTCATTTTCCCATACACGATATAAGCAACCATGTTGTAGCTTTAATCTCTGCCACTGTGCCCAGTAAGCTTTAGTTATGGCACTGTCAGCAGCTATATCTTCCAATGATGGTTTTCTTTGCTGTTCCTTGAACATCATGATTTTTGTGAGGTCGGGATCACTCTTTTGATCAATTTGAATTTGTTCCGGAGTCCATTTTTCATCGGGCAAAACATTTAGCAAACGAATGTCAATTATGTTTTCTTTTCCTTCAGCTCTTGAACAATGTCTGCATTCTAGTTTACATGGGCGTCGTGACAGAGCATCTGCATTTCCATGATTTCCTTCTTTACGATGTTCGATTGAGAAATCGTAGCTCTGTAATCGATCTATCCAACGCGCAATTTGGCCTTCCGGATCTTTGAACTGAAGTAACCATCGTAGTGCTGCGTGATCGGTTCTCAAGTGAAACTGTTGTCCAAACAGGTATTTGTGGACATTTTTCACACTTTCGATTACAGCAAGAAGCAGACCCGCATTTTTCAATCGAAGGAATACTTCCTCTAGATTTCTTAGATGTTCGTTGAAATCCTTGCCCATAACAATTATGTCATCAAGGTATACTAGGCATGTTTTCCAGTGTAAACCTTTTAATACGTGCTCCATTAATCGCTCGAATGTTGCTGGGGCATTGCATAGTCCAAACGGCATTACCAAAAATTGCCAGAGTCCATCTCCAGTACTGAATGCGGTCTTCTCTCGATCTTTCTTATCGATTTCTACTTGCCAGTAACCACTTAGCAAGTCCAACGTGGAAAACCACTTAGCATTAGATTGTGTATCCAATGTGTCATCGATTCTTGGTAATGGATAAATATCTTTCTTTGTGACATCATTAAGTTTTCGGTAATCAACGCAGAACCGAGTGCTACCGTCCTTCTTTTTTACCAATACTATTGGTGAACTCCATGGGCTCTCAGATGGTTCCACCACGCCATTTGCGTGCATTTCTTCAACCAAATGTGATACTTTGTCTCTTTTCGCAAGTGGTACCCTTCTTGGTGCTTGACGAATTGGGTTAGAATCACCAGTGTGTATTCGATGTTTTACAATTATTGAGCGCTTGCGTTTTTTACGACAGTCACGTGCCATATGCCCATATGAATCACAGTTGTAACATTTACCTTTTAATTGGGTGTCTTTTTGGCTGATGTGTGTTCGGTTTTAACGCCTGCTTTAACTGCTTGGCACACTACTTGAAATAAATCATCGTTCTCCACGTCAATTCTACGCGCCTTTGGACACGAGCGGCACATCGCATTTGCTGTCTCCTGTGTTAGAGCGATGGTAACCGTTTCCGTAAATGTTACCTTAGGCGCAATTAAAGTTGCACGTTTTGTCTCCTGATCGCGTATGCCATCAACAAACGCTTCGATCTTGCACTTTTCTATGAAATCACTCGTTGAATCTGCATACGACAAATGCGCAAGCCTCTCGACGTCCGCTGCATACGCCTGCAAAGTTTCGTCATTTCGTTGCATTCTGCCCTTCAGCTCCATTCGGTATATCTGTTTCATGTGATCACTGCCATATTTTCGCTGCAGTGCAGCCATAACCGCTAAATAACTGTTTCGATCACTTTCTGGAACAGTCTGCAATACTTCGGCTGCGCCTCCTTTTAGCGCCACGATAAGTGCGGCTACGCTGTCCTCATCGATTATTTACAACCGTGGTCTCAAATTGCAGCTTAAAAATGTTGAACGCTGTAGTTCCATCGTAAATCGGCGATTTTAGCCTCGTACCACTAACATGCTGTGTAGGTCTGCAATACGTGCAAATCTTTTTTTATTTCCTGGATTTCTTTGTCTATACCATTTTCTAATCTTTGAATTTTATCATCAACATTATTTATATGCGCTTCAAGTTCATTTACTTTGCTATGTAGAGTATTAAAAACTTCCAGAAGCTGCTTAGAATGTATTTGAAGCTGTTCAGAATTTTCCTGAAGTTTCTGTTCTATTTTGTTAGAATTTTCAACAAGTTCATGCTTCATGTCTAATTTGAGCTGATTGGAATTTTCTAGAAGTTTCTGGTCCATTTTGTTGAAATTTTCTAGAAGTTTCTGTTCAATTTTGTTGGAATTTTCTGCAAGTTTCTGTTCCATTTTGTTGGACTTTTCTACAAGTTTCTGTTCCATTTTGTAGGAATTTTCTACAAGTTTCTGTTCCATTTTGTTGGAATTTTCTTGAAGCTGTTGTTGTATTGCTCCGAGCAACTGGCTCATATCAAAACTTTGGGACTGTACTTTTTGCTCCGTGTCCACACTTTTCGATGACGCTGTTGCAACTTCCACTTCAAACTCATGCTCTGCGAGGTCAATGCCTTGGTTCTCTAATTCTTCGATTAGACGCTTTTCTAGCTCTACTTTCGTACCTACAGTTGGAAGATTATGAATCGCCAGCTCCTTCTTTAGCTGGTCGACTTTAAGTTGTTCGAATTTAACCATTTTGTATCACAATCCCACTTCTGACACCAATGTTACGAAAATTCAGTCTACGGAAAACTGTTCTACGAGTTCGTATCACTGGATTGAGTACAAAATAAAAACACACTAATATTTGGTTTTAACTAGTATTATTTGAACTAGTATTAATTAACTTTATTTATTTAAATAACAACTTAAAGAATAATCACTTATATCAACTGCTGAATGTATACAATTTAGCTTAGCAATGTTGACTCACGAGACGCACTAGTTCACTATCAAATCACAAATGAAGTGCTGTACCTCAGATGCGGCTCCCTTATATACTGCATGCATCAGTTCGACACGTTTCGACAAGCTGCGACTTTTTGCGAGAACCTTCTACTCGTTTCGTGAATGACGTATGCTATTGGCATCTCATTCGCACTCATGTGTTATAATGCGCTGATCTTCCATCTCCGCTGAATGATCTTCCGTCTCTTTCTAACACATTGCTTAGTGCGCTGAATTGTCTTGCGTCTCATTTATTATTGTTGAATGCTTGCACAGTGGGACAAATTACATCTTTTCGTAACAATATATAAAAAGTATCAAATATACATTTTATTAAAAAAATAGATTTACTACTGTTTTCAACAATATGAGACGTGCATGCAACAACATTACATAAGTTAAAACAAAATCATGTTAAAAAATAAGCACATAAAAAAATATTATATATATGGTGGGGTTTGAACAGGCATTTCCGGGTTTATAAGTCCCGAGCAGTGTGACCAGAGTGGAATATAATATTCCACTAGTGGAATATTTTACAACTGAAAAGAATATATTTTTTTGATAAAATATTCGAATATAAAAGTGGAATATATATTTTTTGAAAAAGAATATTTGTCTCTAAATATATTCTTTTTTAAATTGTATTTCCCCTTTCATTTTATAAGTAATTTAGTTATTTTTCATTTAATAAAGTTATGTGTAATTTTTTGTACTAATTCTGTTGTTTGTGGCGCGAGTTCTATTTTTTGGTATTAATTTTACAAATTTTTAGTAATTTCAAATATATCAGATCAGATCACTCTATAATTTGTATATAATTTTCTTATTTATTAGCATAAGGTTTGTGAAGTTCAGTTTATAAATCGTAACAAAATCGAACATTTAAAAAATATAACATAAAATTCTATAAATATCAAGGTAAGCGTAGAATCCTTTTTTTTAGATTCAAAACCACAATTTAACAGTCAAAACAAAATTTTAAAATTAATATTCATTTATTATTTGAGTTCAAATTTCATTTTTGAAAATTTTTCAAAAAACTTAAAAATTTGTCACAAATTTTCTTAGTGTCGAGTGATCGTTTTTATAACTTCTATATTATTGGAATTAGGTCTGTTTTTTGCTCTTTGTATACTGGTTGTTTTTTCGAAATTTTGCAAAATTGTGATACTTCAAAAATAAATAGTTTTTGTTGATTCGAATGCTGATCTCCAGGTCAATATAGTTGCAAAATATTTTTTTCTGGTGTCAATTATATAAGAAATTTAGCGATGTATTTTATTCAGGTTTACATTTTTTTTAAACTATGTTTATAATTATTAAATTATTATAAATTTTCCATGGTCAATTTATAATTTTTATATATTCATTTTATTTAAAAAATATTACATAAACATTTCTAACAAAAATATTGATATGGTATTAATATTAGATATTCTGAAAGTTGAATATAAAATTTGAAAGTGGAATATTTATATTGCATTTTTTGGTAGTAAAAGAATATTTTCTTATACAGCTTCTGGTCACACTGGTCCCAAGTTCTCACCGTTATGCTATCAGTCTCATTTTTCACAAAGCATTTATTCACAATATTAATACAAATAATATATTTGAGTTGAAACGGTAAGAAAATAAAAAAATCAAGTAGTGATTGAAAATATTGTTAGTACACAGAGAAAAAAAGTGCACTTTAAATTTTAAAGTTCACGCTTTCAATTTAAAGATTTGACGAATTTTAAGTGCAACATTTTAATTTGAAATTTATCACATTAAAATTCAATGTATATCATTTAACACAATTTATCTTCATTGCAGTAGAACATAGTTCACAAAGCACAATTTGATAAACTGTACGAATAAAAGGGATGTCGAAATGGTTAACAAATAAAACAAAGATCAATAATGAGAAAGAGAAAGGTTTAACGTAGGCAATGGCCAGACGATCTGACGCTCATTGAGAGAATTTTTTCTACTCTTACAAAAATTAAAAGTGACACTTTAGATGTAAAAGTCCAACTTTAAAAATTAAAGTGTCACATTAAAATAAAAAAATTATTTAAAATTTAAAGTAAAAACTTTAAAATTTAATATTTTCAAATACGGCTGACTTTCATACATCCACACTTTAAATTATAAAGTGTTTTGCACCGGAGTTTAAAGTGATTTTAATTTTCTCGGTGTACATATTACAGGGCTGCAGTAACAAATTCCACATTATCTGAAAAGGGCACATAAATTCATTTGTATTCAATAATTATTATAAATTCGTAAAAAACATTCGATATTGCTCTAAAATTGAATTCGCTTTGAATGTCAAAATCAAGCGAATGATAAATCAAAGTCCTTTTTCATTAAATTAAAGTATATGGACTATATAAAGTACACTTAAAAACGACTATTTTTTATTATCCCAACATAATTTCTAAATTTTGTTTAAAAGTGTTTGACTTTAATAGACTTGGGTTATAATGGGACTAATGTGGGAAATCGCAATATGGTTATCTTCATATGGTTATGTTGTTGATATTTTTTTAAATATTCTCTACGGAGTTTTTTCATGATTTAAATAACTTGAATAACATGAATTAATTAATAATTTTTTGGTATTTGATACAATTTTCCAAATTTCCCAACAGAATATATTCGAAAAATCCGCTAAAATTCAATCCAAAGAAAAAGATAAAATTGTAATAAATGTAAATGATTGTAAAATTAATTTACTTAATTTTATTCAAAATTGCTTCAGAAAAACATTAAGGCCCGGTTTCACAGTGCGCACGTAAAATTTGAGTTGAGGAAAATTTAAGATTTTTTGTTTACTTAAGTTTTTCTGCGTTTCACAGTCTCTGCGTACAAATATATTAAAAAATATGGCAGCACGACATATATGACAAATGTTTTTGTTACAAAACAAAATTATATTTAATTTTCTGTCGTACAATTGTTTTTTGTCCAAATGCAGTGCAAAAATTAAAAATTGAAATTTGAATGCAATTTTTATAACTTAAATAATTGCACATTCAGGTGTATTACAATTTTAAACAAATCTCAGTTCACAAAATCAGAATTGTGTTTTATGCAAAAAAGAAGTGAATTTCGCGTACAACGGCAGTAAATGGTGGTGGCCTAATAAGTTATGGCTCCGAAAAATTACTCCAATGATAGGATTCACTTTTAATTGATTAATATACATTACTCCACGAAAATAATTCAAATTTAATTTGTTGCTGTTAGTTTGTATTATTCTGTTGTCATAAATATTCAGTTGACAGAAAACACACTTATGTAAAACTTAAGTGGGGAATATCGGTCACTTAGGGCCCTATTATGATTAGCGAAGCGAATGGTTTTGGCGAAGCGAACGTCTTGGCGAAGCGAAAGCAATTTGGTAATATAGTTGGCGAATGTACTAATTTCTTTTGTTTTAAAAGTAAGCAACACTTACATTATTGAATGTCAAATTAATAGTTTCAGTGTTGAAAAAAAAGTATAATGTTGCATACTTTTAGTACTGCCTATTTTTTAGAACTGATAATTTTTTCAGTTAATATCTATTTTTTTTATATAAATCCATTTAAAATCTTATTTGTACATCAAAATAAAAACTTTTTATTTTTTCTTTTGACCAATACTTTTTTTTATTTTCATTTAAAGAAACCCTAGAGTTTCAAAACAGCTGTAATAAATTGTATTGGTTCAAAATATAAAATGTGTGGGAAACAAATTTTACATTTTTTTTTAGTTAGCGTAAAAAAAACTTTAAATTATAGACAAAGGTCACTAAAACTAAAGAATGAAAAAAATTAAAAATCATGAGAATCCCAATAAACAAAAACGCAGAAGAAAAAAAATAAAAAATCAAAAGAAAATCCTTAAAAATGATATATTAGTATACGTTCGCCGGTTCGTCACATGAACTGTTGATTCGCTTGATTTTGACACTTGAAGCGAATGAAATTCGGTCGAGTGTTGCATGTTTTTTACGTTCGCTAGATTTTACCCGATTAATATTTTTTCGGTTTTTGGTAATTTTTTGTCTATAAAAGATCAAAAATTATAAAAAAAAACTTCGGAACAATTCACATCATTAAAAATGTATAGTTAAACATGTTTTTAAATTTTAATATCGGTGCTATTTTTAATTACAATTAAATACTTTTTTTAAAAAAGTAGTTTTTTTTATTTGTAGAAATACTTTTTTTATTTTGGTTTATAGCTGTTTACTACATGATGTTTTCTTGAAAAAATATGAAGTTAGCAAATTGTCTCAACATTGTAAGTTACAAATAAATAATTATAAATTTCTTTAGTTTTATATTGTTTATTTTAGATATGCCATTGTTTATTAGAATCAAGGTACCTCCAGCGCCGAATCCTCGGATAGTCCATATTGCGATACGCACGAGCGAAAGGTTTTGAAACCCGTCGGCGCCGAAGATGACTACATACAGGACCTGGTGGCGGAAAAGGACTACAATGAGTTATTCTGGAAACTACACGAACCCATAGAGCAGAGTGCAGCCAAAAGGGCTAAAGAGCTCTTTTCGCTCGAGAGCAGAGTCATCGTCAAAACCCATGGCAGAAGTGAAAAAGGAACCAAGTGATGGTGTTACAAATAACAACAACACGCAGCAGTCCAGCGAAAATCTTCATCGGTGAATTGTCGCTCGATGAGAAATTGGACTTGCAACAATTTTATAAAATTGATACCGGTGCGCTGCCGGGTGATTTGGAAATGATCGATGAGTCGGTGGATGCACTGCTGGCCAACATGTAATTATTGTTTAAGCTTCTTTTTCTACGTGTTTTCCTTAGAAATTAAGTTTTCTTTCAAGTTTTTGTTGAAATCTGTTGTATTTTTTCTTTTAGATATGCTAAGAATTTGAAATTATTTTAGTGCATTTACCAGATGTACGCGAAGCATATTGAAAACTCTATTAACTATTTAAATAAAGAAATATTAATGAAATCTTTAAAATTACTTCTTAATATTTACATAAAACTATCAATAGGTGACTTAATAAAGAAAAAGTATCTTCGTTGTAGATCTAAAATTTATTTCTAAATCCTATTAATATAATGAATCTCTTTGTTGGTTTGCTATTTGATCCGCTTCTTCGTCTAAATGACTGATCCGATTAGCTTGAAATTTTTAGCACAGATACGGTAGGGTCTGGAAGGAATGATAGGCTATATATGGGCGGAATTGGACAAAAGGGCGTGTCACTTCCGTTTAATAATAAAAGTGTTTAATAATAAATGTGTTTAACAAAAAAAAATGATATACGTTTAACTCATTTATTATTTGGAGTACAAAAATAACGATATTTGAGACATAAGGATAGAAAAAATAAAGGATAAGAAAAATTAAAAGTCAGGTGAATCCTAATACACAAAAAGACAGAAGCAAAAAAATACAAACTCAAAAGATAAACCGAAAGACCGAAAGATAAACCAAAAGATCTCCGATTCGTCACACGGAAATTAAATTTCAAATTTAGAAAACTCGGCCCTGTTCTTTTAGAGCTGTAACGCTAAACTATTATTATTAAATTATATATAAAATGTGTTGTACAATGTACGATTAACTCCATTTATAAGTTAGGGCACAAAAACATCGAAATTAGAGATAAAAGGATAGAAAAACTTAAAGTTAAAAAAAAATTAAAAATCAGTAGAATCCCAATAAACAAAAACAGAGATGCAAAAAAAAATAAAAAATCAAAAGAAACACCTTAAAAATGATAGATTAGGCTACGTTCGCCGATTCGTTGTTGATTCGCTTGATTTTGACACTTAAAGCGAATGAATTTTAGTTGAGTATTGCACCTTTTTTTACGTTCGCTTCATTTTACCCGTCTGGCGAATGTAAGCCGTGATAGCTTTTTGGACGTGCGCTTATCCAAAACCATTCGCTTCGCTAATCATAATAGGGCCCTAAGTATAGTTTGTGGAAAATTCAACACTGAAGTGTGCAAGGTGAAACCGGGCCAAAGTTTTGATTTCAATCATATAAAAAGAGGATCTTCATATTATCCAACCAATATCGTAGACTTCAAGCCCGAGCGTCAAGACAGCTGCAGGAAATCGATGACAGCAGCCGAAATATGGTAGACGGTTTTTTTTTTGTAAGCTTGTATGTTTCAAGCTCTCGAATACCATTCTGGAGCCTAATCAAGGTTGGCGGGGCGGTCGGTATATTGTTTCATTGATTCACAGAAGTCCAAACACTAGTAGATTTCGGTATGCTATTAGCGTTGTTATGTTTGTAAGGGTTTATATTGCTATCATAAAAAACATACTGTATTTAGCGTCACTACATTTTTGTTCCTAATTTTCACTCCTTTTTTTTGGTAATGTTATTATCAAATCATTTTAAAATACAGAGTTAGCGCTAAAAATAGCACTTATTTTATATATGAAACTGATTTGAAAAACACACTAGACCTCACCCAATAAGCAATGAGTTTAAGGTTCGATACATTTGGAGATTTTCTTTTACAACCAGTGTGGATGTAATATTATGATCAAGCCGAATAAATGAATGTTATTCCAACGTTGATTTCCGAAATTAAAAAAACTCAATTAAGACAAAATTCACTACACAAAATTACTCAGTGGCAACCCAGTGACGTAATAAATTAAATGTCAACAAGAAAATTTTCATTTTTTTCGCCACTACATGTGCGCCTCTGCATTCGCACAATCAGTGAGATCATTGTTTTTTTCTTGAACAAGCAAACAGACAAATCAATTAACACATTTCCAAACACGAAAGTCATCCCTAGAATTCTACTGAACGGAAAATGCACGATGAGCTGATATACAATGTAAGTGGCCAAGGGTTACGAATATGTTTATGAAATATTAATATATTTTCATTTATACGCAGTCACCATTGATATTTTTCGCAAACCTGACTATGTTATACCTCGCATTAGAGCAATTGGTTTCACTGTTTGATCTTCGCGGCATTTTACAAGAAGTTCCTGTACACTGCCACCGGCGCAGGTGCTGTTGCAGCTGTCTGTTATCTAACAGAAGCGAGAATCTAATGTAGGACATACTTTAATTCCTTTTTTCTTTTGACCAATACTTTTTTTATTTTCATTTAAAGAAACCCTAGAGTTTCAAAACAGCTGTAATAAATTGTATTGGTTCAAAATATAAAATGTGTGGGAAACAAATTTTACATTTTTTTTTAGTTAGCGTAAAAAAAACTTTAAATTATAGACAAAGGTCACTAAAACTAAAGAATGAAAAAAATTAAAAATCATGAGAATCCCAATAAACAAAAACGCAGAAGAAAAAAAATAAAAAATCAAAAGAAAATCCTTAAAAATGATATATTAGTATACGTTCGCCGGTTCGTCACATGAACTGTTGATTCGCTTGATTTTGACACTTGAAGCGAATGAAATTCGGTCGAGTGTTGCATGTTTTTTACGTTCGCTAGATTTTACCCGATTAATATTTTTTCGGTTTTTGGTAATTTTTTGTCTATAAAAGATCAAAAATTATAAAAAAAAACTTCGGAACAATTCACATCATTAAAAATGTATAGTTAAACATGTTTTTAAATTTTAATATCGGTGCTATTTTTAATTACAATTAAATACTTTTTTTTAAAAAAGTAGTTTTTTTTATTTGTAGAAATACTTTTTTTATTTTGGTTTATAGCTGTTTACTACATGATGTTTTCTTGAAAAAATATGAAGTTAGCAAATTGTCTCAACATTGTAAGTTACAAATAAATAATTATAAATTTCTTTAGTTTTATATTGTTTATTTTAGATATGCCATTGTTTATTAGAATCAAGGTACCTCCAGCGCCGAATCCTCGGATAGTCCATATTGCGATACGCAC
Source organism: Dryomyza anilis (assembly GCA_951804985.1). Taxonomy (NCBI): domain Eukaryota; kingdom Metazoa; phylum Arthropoda; class Insecta; order Diptera; family Dryomyzidae; genus Dryomyza; species Dryomyza anilis. Next base: position 70,267,698 of record OX638130.1, read on the forward strand.
GAGCGAAAGGTTTTGAAACCCGTCGGCGCCGAAGATGACTACATACAGGACCTGGTGGCGGAAAAGGACTACAATGAGTTATTCTGGAAACTACACGAACCCATAGAGCAGAGTGCAGCCAAAAGGGCTAAAGAGCTCTTTTCGCTCGAGAGCAGAGTCATCGTCAAAACCCATGGCAGAAGTGAAAAAGGAACCAAGTGATGGTGTTACAAATAACAACAACACGCAGCAGTCCAGCGAAAATCTTCATCGGTGAATTGTCGCTCGATGAGAAATTGGACTTGCAACAATTTTATAAAATTGATACCGGTGCGCTGCCGGGTGATTTGGAAATGATCGATGAGTCGGTGGATGCACTGCTGGCCAACATGTAATTATTGTTTAAGCTTCTTTTTCTACGTGTTTTCCTTAGAAATTAAGTTTTCTTTCAAGTTTTTGTTGAAATCTGTTGTATTTTTTCTTTTAGATATGCTAAGAATTTGAAATTATTTTAGTGCATTTACCAGATGTACGCGAAGCATATTGAAAACTCTATTAACTATTTAAATAAAGAAATATTAATGAAATCTTTAAAATTACTTCTTAATATTTACATAAAACTATCAATAGGTGACTTAATAAAGAAAAAGTATCTTCGTTGTAGATCTAAAATTTATTTCTAAATCCTATTAATATAATGAATCTCTTTGTTGGTTTGCTATTTGATCCGCTTCTTCGTCTAAATGACTGATCCGATTAGCTTGAAATTTTTAGCACAGATACGGTAGGGTCTGGAAGGAATGATAGGCTATATATGGGCGGAATTGGACAAAAGGGCGTGTCACTTCCGTTTAATAATAAAAGTGTTTAATAATAAATGTGTTTAACAAAAAAAAATGATATACGTTTAACTCATTTATTATTTGGAGTACAAAAATAACGATATTTGAGACATAAGGATAGAAAAAATAAAGGATAAGAAAAATTAAAAGTCAGGTGAATCCTAATACACAAAAAGACAGAAGCAAAAAAATACAAACTCAAAAGATAAACCGAAAGACCGAAAGATAAACCAAAAGATCTCCGATTCGTCACACGGAAATTAAATTTCAAATTTAGAAAACTCGGCCCTGTTCTTTTAGAGCTGTAACGCTAAACTATTATTATTAAATTATATATAAAATGTGTTGTACAATGTACGATTAACTCCATTTATAAGTTAGGGCACAAAAACATCGAAATTAGAGATAAAAGGATAGAAAAACTTAAAGTTAAAAAAAAATTAAAAATCAGTAGAATCCCAATAAACAAAAACAGAGATGCAAAAAAAAAAAAAAATCAAAAGAAACACCTTAAAAATGATAGATTAGGCTACGTTCGCCGATTCGTTGTTGATTCGCTTGATTTTGACACTTAAAGCGAATGAATTTTAGTTGAGTATTGCACCTTTTTTTACGTTCGCTTCATTTTACCCGTCTGGCGAATGTAAGCCGTGATAGCTTTTTGGACGTGCGCTTATCCAAAACCATTCGCTTCGCTAATCATAATAGGGCCCTAAGTATAGTTTGTGGAAAATTCAACACTGAAGTGTGCAAGGTGAAACCGGGCCAAAGTTTTGATTTCAATCATATAAAAAGAGGATCTTCATATTATCCAACCAATATCGTAGACTTCAAGCCCGAGCGTCAAGACAGCTGCAGGAAATCGATGACAGCAGCCGAAATATGGTAGACGGTTTTTTTTTTGTAAGCTTGTATGTTTCAAGCTCTCGAATACCATTCTGGAGCCTAATCAAGGTTGGCGGGGCGGTCGGTATATTGTTTCATTGATTCACAGAAGTCCAAACACTAGTAGATTTCGGTATGCTATTAGCGTTGTTATGTTTGTAAGGGTTTATATTGCTATCATAAAAAACATACTGTATTTAGCGTCACTACATTTTTGTTCCTAATTTTCACTCCTTTTTTTTGGTAATGTTATTATCAAATCATTTTAAAATACAGAGTTAGCGCTAAAAATAGCACTTATTTTATATATGAAACTGATTTGAAAAACACACTAGACCTCACCCAATAAGCAATGAGTTTAAGGTTCGATACATTTGGAGATTTTCTATTACAACCAGTGTGGATGTAATATTATGATCAAGCCGAATAAATGAATGTTATTCCAACGTTGATTTCCGAAATTAAAAAAACTCAATTAAGACAAAATTCACTACACAAAATTACTCAGTGGCAACCCAGTGACGTAATAAATTAAATGTCAACAAGAAAATTTTCATTTTTTTCGCCACTACATGTGCGCCTCTGCATTCGCACAATCAGTGAGATCATTGTTTTTTTCTTGAACAAGCAAACAGACAAATCAATTAACACATTTCCAAACACGAAAGTCATCCCTAGAATTCTACTGAACGGAAAATGCACGATGAGCTGATATACAATGTAAGTGGCCAAGGGTTACGAATATGTTTATGAAATATTAATATATTTTCATTTATACGCAGTCACCATTGATATTTTTCGCAAACCTGACTATGTTATACCTCGCATTAGAGCAATTGGATTCACTGTTTGATCTTCGCGGCATTTTACAAGAAGTTCCTGTACACTGCCACCGGCGCAGGTGCTGTTGCAGCTGTCTGTTATCTAACAGAAGCGAGAATCTAATGTAGGACATACTTTAATTCCTTTTTTCTTTTGACCAATACTTTTTTTATTTTCATTTAAAGAAACCCTAGAGTTTCAAAACAGCTGTAATAAATTGTATTGGTTCAAAATATAAAATGTGTGGGAAACAAATTTTACATTTTTTTTTAGTTAGCGTAAAAAAAACTTTAAATTATAGACAAAGGTCACTAAAACTAAAGAATGAAAAAAATTAAAAATCATGAGAATCCCAATAAACAAAAACGCAGAAGAAAAAAAATAAAAAATCAAAAGAAAATCCTTAAAAATGATATATTAGTATACGTTCGCCGGTTCGTCACATGAACTGTTGATTCACTTGATTTTGACACTTGAAGCGAATGAAATTCGGTCGAGTGTTGCATGTTTTTTACGTTCGCTAGATTTTACCCGATTAATATTTTTTCGGTTTTTGGTAATTTTTTGTCTATAAAAGATCAAAAATTATAAAAAAAAACTTCGGAACAATTCACATCATTAAAAATGTATAGTTAAACATGTTTTTAAATTTTAATATCGGTGCTATTTTTAATTACAATTAAATACTTTTTTTAAAAAAGTAGTTTTTTTTATTTGTAGAAATACTTTTTTTATTTTGGTTTATAGCTGTTTACTACATGATGTTTTCTTGAAAAAATATGAAGTTAGCAAATTGTCTCAACATTGTAAGTTACAAATAAATAATTATAAATTTCTTTAGTTTTATATTGTTTATTTTAGATATGCCATTGTTTATTAGAATCAAGGTACCTCCAGCGCCGAATCCTCGGATAGTCCATATTGCGATACGCACGAGCGAAAGGTTTTGAAACCCGTCGGCGCCGAAGATGACTACATACAGGACCTGGTGGCGGAAAAGGACTACAATGAGTTATTCTGGAAACTACACGAACCCATAGAGCAGAGTGCAGCCAAAAGGGCTAAAGAGCTCTTTTCGCTCGAGAGCAGAGTCATCGTCAAAACCCATGGCAGAAGTGAAAAAGGAACCAAGTGATGGTGTTACAAATAACAACAACACGCAGCAGTCCAGCGAAAATCTTCATCGGTGAATTGTCGCTCGATGAGAAATTGGACTTGCAACAATTTTATAAAATTGATACCGGTGCGCTGCCGGGTGATTTGGAAATGATCGATGAGTCGGTGGATGCACTGCTGGCCAACATGTAATTATTGTTTAAGCTTCTTTTTCTACGTGTTTTCCTTAGAAATTAAGTTTTCTTTCAAGTTTTTGTTGAAATCTGTTGTATTTTTTCTTTTAGATATGCTAAGAATTTGAAATTATTTTAGTGCATTTACCAGATGTACGCGAAGCATATTGAAAACTCTATTAACTATTTAAATAAAGAAATATTAATGAAATCTTTAAAATTACTTCTTAATATTTACATAAAACTATCAATAGGTGACTTAATAAAGAAAAAGTATCTTCGTTGTAGATCTAAAATTTATTTCTAAATCCTATTAATATAATGAATCTCTTTGTTGGTTTGCTATTTGATCCGCTTCTTCGTCTAAATGACTGATCCGATTAGCTTGAAATTTTTAGCACAGATACGGTAGGGTCTGGAAGGAATGATAGGCTATATATGGGCGGAATTGGACAAAAGGGCGTGTCACTTCCGTTTAATAATAAAAGTGTTTAATAATAAATGTGTTTAACAAAAAAAAATGATATACGTTTAACTCATTTATTATTTGGAGTACAAAAATAACGATATTTGAGACATAAGGATAGAAAAAATAAAGGATAAGAAAAATTAAAAGTCAGGTGAATCCTAATACACAAAAAGACAGAAGCAAAAAAATACAAACTCAAAAGATAAACCGAAAGACCGAAAGATAAACCAAAAGATCTCCGATTCGTCACACGGAAATTAAATTTCAAATTTAGAAAACTCGGCCCTGTTCTTTTAGAGCTGTAACGCTAAACTATTATTATTAAATTATATATAAAATGTGTTGTACAATGTACGATTAACTCCATTTATAAGTTAGGGCACAAAAACATCGAAATTAGAGATAAAAGGATAGAAAAACTTAAAGTTAAAAAAAAATTAAAAATCAGTAGAATCCCAATAAACAAAAACAGAGATGCAAAAAAAAATAAAAAATCAAAAGAAACACCTTAAAAATGATAGATTAGGCTACGTTCGCCGATTCGTTGTTGATTCGCTTGATTTTGACACTTAAAGCGAATGAATTTTAGTTGAGTATTGCACCTTTTTTTACGTTCGCTTCATTTTACCCGTCTGGCGAATGTAAGCCGTGATAGCTTTTTGGACGTGCTCTTATCCAAAACCATTCGCTTCGCTAATCATAATAGGGCCCTAAGTATAGTTTGTGGAAAATTCAACACTGAAGTGTGCAAGGTGAAACCGGGCCAAAGTTTTGATTTCAATCATATAAAAAGAGGATCTTCATATTATCCAACCAATATCGTAGACTTCAAGCCCGAGCGTCAAGACAGCTGCAGGAAATCGATGACAGCAGCCGAAATATGGTAGACGGTTTTTTTTTTGTAAGCTTGTATGTTTCAAGCTCTCGAATACCATTCTGGAGCCTAATCAAGGTTGGCGGGGCGGTCGGTATATTGTTTCATTGATTCACAGAAGTCCAAACACTAGTAGATTTCGGTATGCTATTAGCGTTGTTATGTTTGTAAGGGTTTATATTGCTATCATAAAAAACATACTGTATTTAGCGTCACTACATTTTTGTTCCTAATTTTCACTCCTTTTTTTTGGTAATGTTATTATCAAATCATTTTAAAATACAGAGTTAGCGCTAAAAATAGCACTTATTTTATATATGAAACTGATTTGAAAAACACACTAGACCTCACCCAATAAGCAATGAGTTTAAGGTTCGATACATTTGGAGATTTTCTATTACAACCAGTGTGGATGTAATATTATGATCAAGCCGAATAAATGAATGTTATTCCAACGTTGATTTCCGAAATTAAAAAAACTCAATTAAGACAAAATTCACTACACAAAATTACTCAGTGGCAACCCAGTGACGTAATAAATTAAATGTCAACAAGAAAATTTTCATTTTTTTCGCCACTACATGTGCGCCTCTGCATTCGCACAATCAGTGAGATCATTGTTTTTTTCTTGAACAAGCAAACAGACAAATCAATTAACACATTTCCAAACACGAAAGTCATCCCTAGAATTCTACTGAACGGAAAATGCACGATGAGCTGATATACAATGTAAGTGGCCAAGGGTTACGAATATGTTTATGAAATATTAATATATTTTCATTTATACGCAGTCACCATTGATATTTTTCGCAAACCTGACTATGTTATACCTCGCATTAGAGCAATTGGATTCACTGTTTGATCTTCGCGGCATTTTACAAGAAGTTCCTGTACACTGCCACCGGCGCAGGTGCTGTTGCAGCTGTCTGTTATCTAACAGAAGCGAGAATCTAATGTAGGACATACTTTAATTCCTTTTTTCTTTTGACCAATACTTTTTTTATTTTCATTTAAAGAAACCCTAGAGTTTCAAAACAGCTGTAATAAATTGTATTGGTTCAAAATATAAAATGTGTGGGAAACAAATTTTACATTTTTTTTTAGTTAGCGTAAAAAAAACTTTAAATTATAGACAAAGGTCACTAAAACTAAAGAATGAAAAAAATTAAAAATCATGAGAATCCCAATAAACAAAAACGCAGAAGAAAAAAAATAAAAAATCAAAAGAAAATCCTTAAAAATGATATATTAGTATACGTTCGCCGGTTCGTCACATGAACTGTTGATTCGCTTGATTTTGACACTTGAAGCGAATGAAATTCGGTCGAGTGTTGCATGTTTTTTACGTTCGCTAGATTTTACCCGATTAATATTTTTTCGGTTTTTGGTAATTTTTTGTCTATAAAAGATCAAAAATTATAAAAAAAAACTTCGGAACAATTCACATCATTAAAAATGTATAGTTAAACATGTTTTTAAATTTTAATATCGGTGCTATTTTTAATTACAATTAAATACTTTTTTTAAAAAAGTAGTTTTTTTTATTTGTAGAAATACTTTTTTTATTTTGGTTTATAGCTGTTTACTACATGATGTTTTCTTGAAAAAATATGAAGTTAGCAAATTGTCTCAACATTGTAAGTTACAAATAAATAATTATAAATTTCTTTAGTTTTATATTGTTTATTTTAGATATGCCATTGTTTATTAGAATCAAGGTACCTCCAGCGCCGAATCCTCGGATAGTCCATATTGCGATACGCACGAGCGAAAGGTTTTGAAACCCGTCGGCGCCGAAGATGACTACATACAGGACCTGGTGGCGGAAAAGGACTACAATGAGTTATTCTGGAAACTACACGAACCCATAGAGCAGAGTGCAGCCAAAAGGGCTAAAGAGCTCTTTTCGCTCGAGAGCAGAGTCATCGTCAAAACCCATGGCAGAAGTGAAAAAGGAACCAAGTGATGGTGTTACAAATAACAACAACACGCAGCAGTCCAGCGAAAATCTTCATCGGTGAATTGTCGCTCGATGAGAAATTGGACTTGCAACAATTTTATAAAATTGATACCGGTGCGCTGCCGGGTGATTTGGAAATGATCGATGAGTCGGTGGATGCACTGCTGGCCAACATGTAATTATTGTTTAAGCTTCTTTTTCTACGTGTTTTCCTTAGAAATTAAGTTTTCTTTCAAGTTTTTGTTGAAATCTGTTGTATTTTTTCTTTTAGATATGCTAAGAATTTGAAATTATTTTAGTGCATTTACCAGATGTACGCGAAGCATATTGAAAACTCTATTAACTATTTAAATAAAGAAATATTAATGAAATCTTTAAAATTACTTCTTAATATTTACATAAAACTATCAATAGGTGACTTAATAAAGAAAAAGTATCTTCGTTGTAGATCTAAAATTTATTTCTAAATCCTATTAATATAATGAATCTCTTTGTTGGTTTGCTATTTGATCCGCTTCTTCGTCTAAATGACTGATCCGATTAGCTTGAAATTTTTAGCACAGATACGGTAGGGTCTGGAAGGAATGATAGGCTATATATGGGCGGAATTGGACAAAAGGGCGTGTCACTTCCGTTTAATAATAAAAGTGTTTAATAATAAATGTGTTTAACAAAAAAAAATGATATACGTTTAACTCATTTATTATTTGGAGTACAAAAATAACGATATTTGAGACATAAGGATAGAAAAAATAAAGGATAAGAAAAATTAAAAGTCAGGTGAATCCTAATACACAAAAAGACAGAAGCAAAAAAATACAAACTCAAAAGATAAACCGAAAGACCGAAAGATAAACCAAAAGATCTCCGATTCGTCACACGGAAATTAAATTTCAAATTTAGAAAACTCGGCCCTGTTCTTTTAGAGCTGTAACGCTAAACTATTATTATTAAATTATATATAAAATGTGTTGTACAATGTACGATTAACTCCATTTATAAGTTAGGGCACAAAAACATCGAAATTAGAGATAAAAGGATAGAAAAACTTAAAGTTAAAAAAAAATTAAAAATCAGTAGAATCCCAATAAACAAAAACAGAGATGCAAAAAAAAATAAAAAATCAAAAGAAACACCTTAAAAATGATAGATTAGGCTACGTTCGCCGATTCGTTGTTGATTCGCTTGATTTTGACACTTAAAGCGAATGAATTTTAGTTGAGTATTGCACCTTTTTTTACGTTCGCTTCATTTTACCCGTCTGGCGAATGTAAGCCGTGATAGCTTTTTGGACGTGCGCTTATCCAAAACCATTCGCTTCGCTAATCATAATAGGGCCCTAAGTATAGTTTGTGGAAAATTCAACACTGAAGTGTGCAAGGTGAAACCGGGCCAAAGTTTTGATTTCAATCATATAAAAAGAGGATCTTCATATTATCCAACCAATATCGTAGACTTCAAGCCCGAGCGTCAAGACAGCTGCAGGAAATCGATGACAGCAGCCGAAATATGGTAGACGGTTTTTTTTTTGTAAGCTTGTATGTTTCAAGCTCTCGAATACCATTCTGGAGCCTAATCAAGGTTGGCGGGGCGGTCGGTATATTGTTTCATTGATTCACAGAAGTCCAAACACTAGTAGATTTCGGTATGCTATTAGCGTTGTTATGTTTGTAAGGGTTTATATTGCTATCATAAAAAACATACTGTATTTAGCGTCACTACATTTTTGTTCCTAATTTTCACTCCTTTTTTTTGGTAATGTTATTATCAAATCATTTTAAAATACAGAGTTAGCGCTAAAAATAGCACTTATTTTATATATGAAACTGATTTGAAAAACACACTAGACCTCACCCAATAAGCAATGAGTTTAAGGTTCGATACATTTGGAGATTTTCTATTACAACCAGTGTGGATGTAATATTATGATCAAGCCGAATAAATGAATGTTATTCCAACGTTGATTTCCGAAATTAAAAAAACTCAATTAAGACAAAATTCACTACACAAAATTACTCAGTGGCAACCCAGTGACGTAATAAATTAAATGTCAACAAGAAAATTTTCATTTTTTTCGCCACTACATGTGCGCCTCTGCATTCGCACAATCAGTGAGATCATTGTTTTTTTCTTGAACAAGCAAACAGACAAATCAATTAACACATTTCCAAACACGAAAGTCATCCCTAGAATTCTACTGAACGGAAAATGCACGATGAGCTGATATACAATGTAAGTGGCCAAGGGTTACGAATATGTTTATGAAATATTAATATATTTTCATTTATACGCAGTCACCATTGATATTTTTCGCAAACCTGACTATGTTATACCTCGCATTAGAGCAATTGGATTCACTGTTTGATCTTCGCGGCATTTTACAAGAAGTTCCTGTACACTGCCACCGGCGCAGGTGCTGTTGCAGCTGTCTGTTATCTAACAGAAGCGAGAATCTAATGTAGGACATACTTTAATTCCTTTTTTCTTTTGACCAATACTTTTTTTATTTTCATTTAAAGAAACCCTAGAGTTTCAAAACAGCTGTAATAAATTGTATTGGTTCAAAATATAAAATGTGTGGGAAACAAATTTTACATTTTTTTTTAGTTAGCGTAAAAAAAACTTTAAATTATAGACAAAGGTCACTAAAACTAAAGAATGAAAAAAATTAAAAATCATGAGAATCCCAATAAACAAAAACGCAGAAGAAAAAAAATAAAAAATCAAAAGAAAATCCTTAAAAATGATATATTAGTATACGTTCGCCGGTTCGTCACATGAACTGTTGATTCGCTTGATTTTGACACTTGAAGCGAATGAAATTCGGTCGAGTGTTGCATGTTTTTTACGTTCGCTAGATTTTACCCGATTAATATTTTTTCGGTTTTTGGTAATTTTTTGTCTATAAAAGATCAAAAATTATAAAAAAAAACTTCGGAACAATTCACATCATTAAAAATGTATAGTTAAACATGTTTTTAAATTTTAATATCGGTGCTATTTTTAATTACAATTAAATACTTTTTTTAAAAAAGTAGTTTTTTTTATTTGTAGAAATACTTTTTTTATTTTGGTTTATAGCTGTTTACTACATGATGTTTTCTTGAAAAAATATGAAGTTAGCAAATTGTCTCAACATTGTAAGTTACAAATAAATAATTATAAATTTCTTTAGTTTTATATTGTTTATTTTAGATATGCCATTGTTTATTAGAATCAAGGTACCTCCAGCGCCGAATCCTCGGATAGTCCATATTGCGATACGCACGAGCGAAAGGTTTTGAAACCCGTCGGCGCCGAAGATGACTACATACAGGACCTGGTGGCGGAAAAGGACTACAATGAGTTATTCTGGAAACTACACGAACCCATAGAGCAGAGTGCAGCCAAAAGGGCTAAAGAGCTCTTTTCGCTCGAGAGCAGAGTCATCGTCAAAACCCATGGCAGAAGTGAAAAAGGAACCAAGTGATGGTGTTACAAATAACAACAACACGCAGCAGTCCAGCGAAAATCTTCATCGGTGAATTGTCGCTCGATGAGAAATTGGACTTGCAACAATTTTATAAAATTGATACCGGTGCGCTGCCGGGTGATTTGGAAATGATCGATGAGTCGGTGGATGCACTGCTGGCCAACATGTAATTATTGTTTAAGCTTCTTTTTCTACGTGTTTTCCTTAGAAATTAAGTTTTCTTTCAAGTTTTTGTTGAAATCTGTTGTATTTTTTCTTTTAGATATGCTAAGAATTTGAAATTATTTTAGTGCATTTACCAGATGTACGCGAAGCATATTGAAAACTCTATTAACTATTTAAATAAAGAAATATTAATGAAATCTTTAAAATTACTTCTTAATATTTACATAAAACTATCAATAGGTGACTTAATAAAGAAAAAGTATCTTCGTTGTAGATCTAAAATTTATTTCTAAATCCTATTAATATAATGAATCTCTTTGTTGGTTTGCTATTTGATCCGCTTCTTCGTCTAAATGACTGATCCGATTAGCTTGAAATTTTTAGCACAGATACGGTAGGGTCTGGAAGGAATGATAGGCTATATATGGGCGGAATTGGACAAAAGGGCGTGTCACTTCCGTTTAATAATAAAAGTGTTTAATAATAAATGTGTTTAACAAAAAAAAATGATATACGTTTAACTCATTTATTATTTGGAGTACAAAAATAACGATATTTGAGACATAAGGATAGAAAAAATAAAGGATAAGAAAAATTAAAAGTCAGGTGAATCCTAATACACAAAAAGACAGAAGCAAAAAAATACAAACTCAAAAGATAAACCGAAAGACCGAAAGATAAACCAAAAGATCTCCGATTCGTCACACGGAAATTAAATTTCAAATTTAGAAAACTCGGCCCTGTTCTTTTAGAGCTGTAACGCTAAACTATTATTATTAAATTATATATAAAATGTGTTGTACAATGTACGATTAACTCCATTTATAAGTTAGGGCACAAAAACATCGAAATTAGAGATAAAAGGATAGAAAAACTTAAAGTTAAAAAAAAATTAAAAATCAGTAGAATCCCAATAAACAAAAACAGAGATGCAAAAAAAAATAAAAAATCAAAAGAAACACCTTAAAAATGATAGATTAGGCTACGTTCGCCGATTCGTTGTTGATTCGCTTGATTTTGACACTTAAAGCGAATGAATTTTAGTTGAGTATTGCACCTTTTTTTACGTTCGCTTCATTTTACCCGTCTGGCGAATGTAAGCCGTGATAGCTTTTTGGACGTGCGCTTATCCAAAACCATTCGCTTCGCTAATCATAATAGGGCCCTAAGTATAGTTTGTGGAAAATTCAACACTGAAGTGTGCAAGGTGAAACCGGGCCAAAGTTTTGATTTCAATCATATAAAAAGAGGATCTTCATATTATCCAACCAATATCGTAGACTTCAAGCCCGAGCGTCAAGACAGCTGCAGGAAATCGATGACAGCAGCCGAAATATGGTAGACGGTTTTTTTTTTGTAAGCTTGTATGTTTCAAGCTCTCGAATACCATTCTGGAGCCTAATCAAGGTTGGCGGGGCGGTCGGTATATTGTTTCATTGATTCACAGAAGTCCAAACACTAGTAGATTTCGGTATGCTATTAGCGTTGTTATGTTTGTAAGGGTTTATATTGCTATCATAAAAAACATACTGTATTTAGCGTCACTACATTTTTGTTCCTAATTTTCACTCCTTTTTTTTGGTAATGTTATTATCAAATCATTTTAAAATACAGAGTTAGCGCTAAAAATAGCACTTATTTTATATATGAAACTGATTTGAAAAACACACTAGACCTCACCCAATAAGCAATGAGTTTAAGGTTCGATACATTTGGAGATTTTCTTTTACAACCAGTGTGGATGTAATATTATGATCAAGCCGAATAAATGAATGTTATTCCAACGTTGATTTCCGAAATTAAAAAAACTCAATTAAGACAAAATTCACTACACAAAATTACTCAGTGGCAAAACAGTGACGTAATAAATTAAATGTCAACAAGAAAATGTTCATTTTTTTCGCCACTACATGTGCGCCTCTGCATTCGCACAATCAGTGAGATCATTGTTTTTTTCTTGAACAAGCAAACAGACAAATCAATTAACACATTTCCAAACACGAAAGTCATCCCTAGAATCCTACTGAACGGAAAATGCACGATGAGCTGATATACAATGTAAGTGGCCAAGGGTTACGAATATGTTTATGAAATATATATATATTTTCATTTATACGCAGTCACCATTGATATTTTTCGCGAACCTGACTATGTTATACCTCGCATTAGAGCAATTGGATTCACTGGTTTGATCTTCGCGGCATTTTACAAGAAGTTCCTGTACACTGCCACCGGCGCAGGTGCTGTCTGTTATCTAACAGAAGCGAGAATCTAATGTAGGACATACTTTAATTCCTTTTAATATATAGTATTATAACTTATATGCGTTTTCTTTTATTTTATATTTTTAAACCTTTAATTAGGGAAATATATGCGCTTGAATTCAAGTGAATATCGATTTCAAGTTCAAAGTTAAGTTAAACATCAAGTGAAGAACCACATTTTATTTATAACTTACAATTAAGTTAAACCTCCGAGGTATATTGAATGTCGGAATTCAAGCTTAGGTAAAGGCTAGATTCAATTGGATAAAGAGCTACCACTTTTGCTGGAAAACGCTTTGGTTTTCAAGCTTACAATTACAAAAAGTTGAACGCTTTTCTCCAGTGAAAGCTTCGATATCCATGTTTAATATACATTCAATAATCACTTAACATCCATGTTTTTGGTTTTATGGGTATGGGTATTCTCAGCTACGCCCGGAAGTATTCTGAATAACGAAATGCAACCATGTCATATCAAATCAACTTTTCTTTTTTCAACATCTATTCTGAGAGAGCAATTTTTTAATAATGGCTGCCTATCATTTGTTCGCCTTGCTTTGTTCGTTTCGTTTGTTGTTCGTTTAGTTTAAACGGAACAACTTTGCCGCTGACTTTTGTGTCAGAACTTTTCTTAAAAAAAAAGAAAATTTTTGATGCGATGTGATGGATCACTGACTTATTGAATTTTTAAGTAATTTATTCAATTTTAATGTTTTATTAATATAACAAATTTTATTTTAGCAAGGCATGAAGCAGTCGTTGCATAGAAAAACTTAGTCTACCTCAACATCCGCCAGCAGTAATGAGCAGTGGCAAAAGTTCCGTCAACCGATAGAAAAACTGCTCTGCTTGACTCGTGGAACGAGTACATTTTTAAAGACATAAAGGACCAGCTACAAGTACACGGGAACGCATATGCTAGAGTTCTGGTGATTGGCGTGTGTGAGAGCACAACACTCTGAGAAGCTCTGCTGGAGGTCGCAAAGAAGTTCAGTGCCTTAGTGAAGAACGCATTCTAGTACGATTCATGCTTTGACCGTGGCGAATGATATTAAAGGTAAATATAGTTTTTTTTTAATGTTTTCTTGCATATTTAACGTTGGGTTTTGTATTAGTTTGAATTTCTTATTGGCTTCGCAATTGCGGTATTAAGTCTACGGCACCGGAAATCAAAAAACCCGAACTGCTCGCCAACTGCGACATGTTGCTGGGTCGCACGTCGCTGAGTAAGCGGCTGACGAACGAGCAGATCGACGGACGGACGTATGTGTGAAGTGCTGCTGCTGAAATATGTGAACAACCAGGATGTGTTTTTGCGCTATCACAAGGTTCATCTTATACGCAGGTACGCAAACGTTTTAACATTTTTAATTGTCCATATTTATTAAAACTTGTGCTTCCAATGCAGATTAATTCTGGCTATTACCGCAGACAGCGAAAAGGAGTGGCTATGTGGTCGGCAGACTATGTAAATCGCTTGGAACGATTGTTCCAAGACATTAAGGTGTGTAATTAGATTTCAATATATTCTTTTTATGTGGTGATACCGTTTGCTAAAAATTTAAAGTTTTAGTAAATTAATATCTTACTTAATGACAAATTTATAATTAAATTAAAATTTGTATTATATTAAATTTACTAAATCAAAATTCTTAATAAAATTTCAATTTGTTTTCTACAAATTAAATTTTTTTATAAATTTTTTTTTATAAAAATTACCATTTTTTATAAAAATTACAATTTCTACTAAAAATTACAATTTTTTACTAATAATTCTTATTTATACTAAAATTTCAAATCTTTACTAAAAATTCATATTTCTACTAAAAATTAAAAGTTTTTCTAAAGACTAAAATTTTACTAAACATTCCAGCTTCTACTAAAAATTATAATTTTTACCAAAAATTTAAATTTGTCGTAAAAATTCATAGTGTACTAAAATTTTTTATAAAAATCATCTTTCTACTAAAATTCAAATTTTTTCTAATAACTAAAATTTTACTAAAAGTTCAAATTTTTACTAAACATTCCAGTTTCTACTAAAAAAATATTTTACCAAAAATTAAAATTTTTCGTACACATTCATAGTGTACTAACATTTTTTTTTATTAAAAATTAAAATTTTTACAAAATTTTTACTAAAAAATTCAATTTTTACTAAACATTCCAGTCTATATTTTAAATAAATTCATATTTTGTTATTTATATAAATTTATATTATTTCATTCGTATAGATGGACTAATGCTCCGGTATTTTGACGCATCCAAATCTAATCGAACATCATCTAACACCAGCCGCATCATCTTCAGCATCACCATCAACAGAATCGAACGCACGTCATTTTATTTGATATATTTTATTATGATTTCATGTTAAATATTGCTTTAAATGTATTTGTAACGAGTATTTTTATATAAAACGTTAAATCAAAAACACTGTAATAAACATAAAAAACATTAAAAATACATTTGTTTAAATTGTCATCAATTTTCTTTTTGATCAGCTTTGGGTCGGCGAAAAGTCAGATTTCTCTTATCTACAAGTCTTTTTTGCTGACGTTTTATTTTCTCTGAGAGAATTTTTTCTTTGTTGTTTGTTCAGATATTCGTCAGAATAATACGTCATAAAAATGAAAGATAAAGAGGTGAGATCTCTATGTCCCTTTAAGTGCGCTGCCTTTCCTATTTTGATCATCTTTCTGAACATAACTCTGAGACTGTGGTGAGATATATCTGACGTTTAGTTACGGAATAGTTCCTAAAGAGTTCAGAGACGACTCACTGGGTGCTTATTTTTTCAAACGCTTACCCAGCAAGACAGGCCTTACCGAAACTCCAACACAAAGGCAATATTATATTTTCTCACTCATACATAAATAATTTGAAATACATCCCTGCAGGATCAATGATAGATATATGACCCGTAATTTTACTAGTAATGAAAACTAATATTTTTGCGCGTTGGTTTGCCACCATTATTTATTTCATTACGTTTACAACAGCAGCCACAACAGCATGAGTTGAAAAAAGATTTTACTTAAATTATAAACAATTGATAAACACTAAAAGAAAATATATTGAAAAGAGAATTTTTATATATTGCTTATTTATCTATTTACATTATAGATATCATCAAAGTGGAAGGGTCGTCTGCATTAAACAAATGCATGGAAGGAAGCAAAACAACGGCAAACAAAATTCGTTTTAATAGACAATCTGCAAAGCAATCATTACATTCAACGCAATAAAAATTATTTGGTTTAATTTTGGTTAGTTTACTATTTATTTAACCGTCACTAACCTCAAAATTAAAACAGTTTATGTTACGTAAAATATTTCGTAATTTAATCGTCACTTATTACCAAGAGAACAGTGACAAACATATATTCAATTGTATCTCATTGTAGATGAGTTTGGTTCCGTACGTTCTTCGCAGCGCTTAAGCGTGTGCGAACCTTGGCTGCTACAAGGCAATGATCCGAGTATATATTGGCACCTCGGATAGTGCGTACGTCCATCACGCTTGAAGCGTGACTTCCGTCAGTCACAACGTTATCAATTTGGTTTCGAGTTTTTTGATCGGGCGACAACCATGTAGCCTTGTGGATATCGAAATGTTCGAATCTAGTTCTACTAACTACCATGTTTCGTTCTGCGGCGAAGTCGTTTAGCCTCGTTCCGTTCATGGATGCCAAATTTTCCGCTTGTGGGACAATAGATGGCTCCTCTGCCCAACTTGGCGTTAAAATCGCTTAGCACGATTTTGATATTGTGGCGGGGGCAGCGCTCCTTTGTCTCGTTATCTTTCTCATTCGTCGGAGCGTGTGCACAAATTAGGCTGATGTGGAAATATTGATGCGGAGTCGACCACAAATCCACATTCAAATTCGTGTCTCTCCGCATGTCATCTGTAGTAGATATCACAGGACGATTGTTTCGAGCAGTTTTGTTCCGTTCATCGCATTTCCTGGATAGCGGTGATGTCAACCTTATATTTTTCGAGGACATCTGCCAGCTGGATAGAGGTATCTTCTATAAAGGGTCCGGACATTCCAGGTGCATATCCGTAAATCATGGGCCTTAAAACTTTTGCGAGGGTCGTCATCGTGGTAATCGGTCGTTATCCGAGGCTTCTTTTTTGTTTTCATTGGGCACATAGGTTTTTCCGTGGTGGGACCCAAACCCAACGCACGAACCCTCACTCTGAGGGAGATGCTCTCCACTCAATTTAGCCGACTTCTACACCGGGTGGTGTAGAGCGCCATTCCCAGGGA
The DNA here is from genome assembly GCA_951804985.1 of Dryomyza anilis. NCBI lineage: Eukaryota > Metazoa > Arthropoda > Insecta > Diptera > Dryomyzidae > Dryomyza > Dryomyza anilis. The sequence continues at coordinate 70,284,993 of OX638130.1, forward strand.
CTTCCGCGAGGAGGACTTCCACCGAAGTGGAAGTGCCACCATTTGACAATTTGCCAATTCTGGTGACCAGTAAGTTGACTTGAGACGACACCGACAAGGATTGCGTTGGCTCAGACACGTTGCCTTGTGATAATCGCCCCCATAGCCCCCTGTGCAAATTTATAATTCTGTCTGAACGTTGTGACATTTAATAATAAATTAAGGGCCCTATTATGATTAGCGAAGCAAATGCTTTTGGTGAAGCGAACACAATTTGGCGAATGAACTGGCGATTGTACTAATTTTTATGATTTTAAATGTGAGCCACACTTTCAATATTGACGGATCAAATGACAGATTTCAGTGTTGCATAATATAGTATCATGTTGCGTGCTTTTAGTACTGCCTTTTTTTAGAACAGATACTGTTTTATCTTAACATCTATTTTTTTTTTCATTACAAAACAATTTTATATTATTTATGGATTAAAAAGTGCTAACTTGATCCAGAACAATAATATTTGTTCCTTTTTTTTGTTATTTTTTGTCTACAAAAATCATAAATTATCAAAATAACCTTCGGAACAATTCATATTAGTTAAAATGTGTAGTTAACTATGTTTTTAAATGTAAATATTGGTATTATTTTTACATCAAAATAAATACTTTTTATTAAAAAAAAAACGTAGTTTTTTATATTTGAAGCAATATTTTGGTTTAAAGAAACCCTTAGGTTTCCAAACAGCTTTAGTAAATGATGTTTTCTTGAAAAAATCTAAATTTGTCGACTGCAGTACTCTGCGTTGTTTTTGACGTACAACCCGGGATCGGATAGACAACTCATTACAAAAGAGGAAACAATGACCGTGCTGCGATAACTGGATGGTGGTGTGCGAAGCATTCTTCAAGCAGGAACGCAAACGGCTCGGAGGAATCAAAAAGGAAAATGCAAGACAGAGTGGTGACTCTCATCGGACGAAGAGGCTCGCGGCGCCCTATTACATATCCTCCATCGAGAAATGGGGCCTGTTTGAAGAGGCCGAGTGTTGGCAGCATCTCCAACTCACGGACCAGCGGCGACAAACATCGCCGTCATGGGTGGAAGCGTCACAATCGACGATCCAAATAGCAGTTGCAGACGAGGCTTCAGTGTTTGGCTTAGAGTTAATAGAGCTGGAGCGCCAAACTGACATTCAATTTATAATAAAAGCTGTTGAAAAACAAATACGTTAACTTCATTTCTTAGTTGGAACACAAAAATATCAAAATTTGAGATAAAACAACAGAAAACTGGATGATAAGAAAAATTAAAAATCAGTAGAATCCCAATAAACAAGAACGCAGAAGCAAAAAACCTTAAAAATGATAAATTAGGCTTGTGGCAACTTAAATAAAAACATTTTTCTATAATTATGAAATTAAATCAAAAAATCAAATTATTAAATACCATACCATAAATAATAAACCATAAATAAAGGTAGAGAGAGGAACAAATAATTAAGACGGTTTTTTTTTTATTTTCATTGCTAATACATTGCAAAAACGTTGCTGACTCATTTCTTACCATATTGCTGAGATATTGCGCAATATTCCAGGATGCGGACATAGATTGCTGGAATATTGCAGCGATATTTCTGGCATTATTTCAATCTTGCAGTGCAATGTCTCAGCAACGTTTCTGCAATATTTTCGTGCTGTAGGGGGTGTTTCAGAGTACGACAAGCGAAAAATATATTTTAAAAATGGCCAAAATTGGTGCCAAGGTGAATTTAAAATGAATGAAGGTGAATTTAAAATGGTGGCTGGATCTTCGGGATATCAAGGCGTCTGTTTAGTTTGTGTCCCTCGTAGAGTCTCGGCACGAATGCAGACGATAAAACGTATTTTTATATTTATAAAAAATGTGTATTTAAAAATGGCATTTTTATTGCGCGTTTTAAAGCGGAGTTGGTCGACACCAACCGTCGCAGTTTCAAATTTTAAACCATTCATATTTTTAATTGTACACAATTTTGAATTTAAAACTTAAAATTTTTTCCCTGGGTAATTTTATTAAGTAAAGTGGTACTCATCGTATGTCGTGACGATAAGTACCGTGCCGTCATCTCAATTCCGCCAGTTGGATCTACAATATGAATCCACCACTTTACGCCACCAGGGACACTGTAGGAAACATACATTTTTAATACATGACATAACATTTACCGACTCACATTACACAACTAACTACAACACCAAAATTTCACAGCAATTTTTTTTCGACTGGATCGCTGCACTTGATTAGCGAAGCGAATGCTTTTGGCGAAGCGAACGCAATTTGGCGAATGAACTTGCGAATGTATTAATTTTTATGGTTTAAAAAATGAGCAACACTTTCAATATTGACGTATCAAATGACCGATTTCCGTGTTGCAAAAAATAGTATCATGTTGCGTGCTTTTAGTACTGTCTTTTTTATAGAACAGATACTCTTTTATCTTAACATTTATTTTTTTTATTATAAAACCATTTTATATTATTTATGGTTTAAAAAATGGTAATTTGATTCATAAAAATAATAGTTTTTCGGTTTTTTTTTAACTATAAAAAATCAAAAAATATTCAAATAAACTTCGGAACAATTCATATTAGTTAACATTTATAGTTAAATATGTTTCTAAATGTTAAAATTGCTATTATTTTTACATAAAAATAAATACTTTTTATTAAAAAGTAGTTTTTTTTTTATTTCGAGCAATACTATTTTTATTTTGGTTTAAAGAAACCCTAAGATTTCCAAACAGTTGATATAAATGTTTTTTTGAAAAATTAAAATTTGTGGATGAGGAAAAAAAAACACTAACTGTGAAGACGACGAAGAAGCAGGCTCTCGAGAGATATGAGGAAACATTGACCGTGCTGAAACTAAGCTGCAACAACCCGATGGTGTTCTGCCATCGGAGCTAGGAGGGAAGAAAACACTACACCGGCCTATTACACCGTCTCCACTAAAAAATGTGGTCTGGTTTGAGACCGAGGGTTGACAGCATCTCCGACATACGGAGCAGCAGGGACAAACATCGTCGTCACGTTACAAGGGTCAATAATACAATCGCTCGACGATCCAATCTGCAATAGTCATAGCAGTTGAAGGCGCTCTTTTAGTGTTAGAAATGTGGAAATTTTATATGTGGTTCAGGTTTTTTGAGCTGGAGTGCCAAACTATTATTAATTTTAAAAATAAATGTGTTAAAAAAACCAACAAAAAACAAGTTTTATAATTTTTTTTAGTTGGGGCACAAAAACCTCGAAATTTCAGATAAAATGATAAAAAATTTAAAGGATAAAAAAATTAAAAATCAATAAACAAAAACGCAGAAGCAAAAAAATAAAAAATCATAAGAAAATCCTTAAAAATGATAGATTAGGACACGTTCGCCGATTCGTCACATGATCAGTTGATTCGCTTGATTTTGACACTTGAAGCGAATGAAATATAGTTGAGTGTTGCACCTTTTTTTACGTTCGCTTCATTTCACCCGTTTTTTTGGCGAATGTAAGCCGTAATAGCTTTTTGACGTTCGCTTCGCCAAAACCATTAGCTTCGCTAATCATAATAGGGCCCTATATTTGGTCTTTTTATGTTTTTGTGTTGTGGCTAACCTGCGAATTATATTATAAAATGTTTGTCTTTTATTTTATTTGCCTTTAGGGCGTCGCCACGGTTATATATTTCAAATTTTAATAATTTTTCCTTTTTCTAAAACATTATTTGCGGCCGTCAGACTTGCAGAATGTTCGCGCAATTTTCTGTGTTTCTGTTGCAGCTGCAATTATTTTAAAATTTTAAATACATATAACGTAGAAATTCGAGTAAAGAGACGAACAATAGACGCAACCAACATTTATACTATTTTACAACAGTTACATTTCTATTTACTTCAACAAGATGTAACGACAATTAAATAACAATAACAACTCATAATGAATGCATAAATTATGCTATTAGTCCGAATCATTTTACATATTGTTTTCGATCTAAACGCTCAGTCGGTATTGCAGTCGAATATTTCTTCTTAAACTTCATTTTATTTCAAAAGTCACAAATATGAATACTATTTTCGACTTTTTACAACGGAAACTGTCATGCAACAACGTTATGGACAATTATTTTTTTCAGAGCTTACTTTGATGACAGCATCGCCGGGTCGACTTTGTTATTACGCGAAGAAGAATTCTCAAGTCGTTGTACAATTTTACATTCAAAGAATTTATAAAGACGATGGCGATGTACAACAAAAATACTGTTTTAATTCTAGAATAAATAAAAATACATTTGATTCCTTTTATTTCGATTCAATATAAATTATTCCGCGAATTCTAATGGAGTACTATTTCCAAATATTCTTCTATTATCTTCTTATTTGTACGATGTTTAATTGATGGTTGCTATACATAATCGTAAATGTGAAAAATGGTTGCCAGCAATATTTGTCGTATTTGTTGGATGTTTGGAAGATGTTTGTCTCAAAGTCGATCTAAATAATTTGTAAAAAAAGTAGATATTTAGGGCTGTGATATTTCTGGTTTTCTTAGCGTACAAACATCAAAAGTTAACTCATTAAATTAATTCGAATAAATATAAATTTGTTGTGCACATTGAGTGTGTATTCAAATCTCAATTGTTATTTAAACGCTTGTAGTCTATTTTATCCAATTGTACCAAAGGTTTTAATTGTTCTGCAAATGCTCGCATCTCATCTCCAATAGAATCCTGTCCATTTGGCGCTAAAACTGACAGTTCAACCAAATAACTCTGGGATATGGGTTCATTACACATATCCTGCTGTTTTCCTGGAACTATTTTGATAATTTTAGAAACAGATATTTTCATACGACCTTTGCGAAACATAAACCCTAAAAGAAAAATAAATGTACTTATTAGTATATTTTGAAATAAAGATATGGATGAAAATTTGTCAAAGAAATTTTGTAAGTTGTAATATACACTATAATAAAAATTGGTGGGAATTTACTACTTTTATAGTTGGCAATAGATTACCTACAATTGTAATAGTAAAATCCCGTCGAAACGAAATATATAAAAATCAAGCTAAATGTGCGCAAAATAATAACGTTTTATATAGCGTTATTTCTCGCTAGATAATGCAACAAAAAAACAATCATTAGGTATTTGTTTGGTACTCATTAAAAACTCATCACTATTTTCTGTCAATGTGTGTATAAAATTTTGATGTTATCTCGATTTACATCGACATTTTTAGTTTATTTTTTAGTATTGCATCGTGAATGCAATACTAACACAATAGCAAATGTATCCAGAAATGTGTGGGCGATATGTCGCATTCTTCGCAGACACATGGCCGTTTCGGTTGTGAAGCTGATTTGTAATATATTACACATTTCGGAACACTTGCACAGCTGAATGTGGGTAATAATCAGGGCTCGGATTGACCTAAAAAAAGTGATAAAAATGACCAATCAAATGACCCTAAAAACAACGAAAAATTACCTAAAAATTCTTAATTAAGACGCACATTAAACAATTGGCAATTACATAATTTTATTCCATTGCATTGCAATAAAAAACGAAATACATTTTAAAAGTAAATGACCGACGATTTTCAGTCAGTGTATTTTTATACATCCAGAAACTGCGCTCAACGTTGACGATGACTATTCTGCGTACTTTAAAACAGCTATATCGTCTGCGGTTAAATACATATTTCCAGAAAAGTTCACACCACAGACCTTATTTATAAGATGCTTATATAGGGTGGTCTGCTTTGGGATGCAAATACTTTAGAGACTGATTCCTTGATTCATTTCATGAAAAAATTGTTCTAGAGTTAGGGTATATTTGCAACACCCATTGGTATACAGGGTGTTTTCAAAATTTACTTTACAAAAATTGATACAACCGTACACCCAAAAAACTATTGTTGTAATATTAACAAGATCAGCTTTGTTAAATTTATCTTTAAAAACATTTGTTATAAAAACATTGCTGATGTTGCAACAAGATTCTTGTTAATATTAACAAATGTAGTCTTGTCAAAATACAACAACATTTATAATGCTAAGATATTCTTCTTGTTAATAAAAATAATTTGTTTATAATTTTTAAGAATGTGACGATGACACATTAAAAAATTAATTAAATAAATTTTAAAACAACAAAAATATATGAAGATAAATACAGGTAACAATTAAAATAAAAAATTATACTTTTGATCAATATCTTATGTTCTTATATATTTCACATGTATTCGGAACATTAAATGAACAAGGACCACAAACACAACATGCAGCAAGAATCAGCAACATAAATACAAATTTGCCAGTGGCAAGGACTGTTCCATCTAGAGATGGGCATGTGAGCGTGATTCAGCGTGATTCACGTGAATCACGCGTGATTGTGATTGAATCCTAATTTTGCTCACGTGATTGTGAGTGAGTGTGGGTAGACCAAAAAATACCGTGAGTGAGTGTGCGTGAGTACAAATTTTTCGTGAGTGAGTGTGCGTGAGTCGAATATTTCATAAAATAAAAAAAATCTCAGTTTTATTTTTTTGCGATTTTATATATTTTTGCTGAACTACAGAACAAGTAGGACCACCCCTTGAACTAGAAGGCTTCGGGAAGGCAACTGCCCACATTTCAGAACTATAAAAAATCAAACCCTTTCTAACGACCGTCATATACCCACCGTTAACTCAGAATAAGTTGCAAGGTTTCAGTCAACAATTTGTGGGGTCATGTCAATAATTTTTGCTTGGTTTCATACGACCGTTCATGGAAATCATTTTTTTTTGATATACCCATTTTTGTAAAAAGTTGAATTTTCAATTATAACTATACATGATAACTCTGTATTGACTTCCTTTTGTTTATTAACTTTAGTTTGTTCCAGAGGTTCGTGTGGGGTCCCGATTTTATTCGAGTTATAAATGTAATAACCGAAAAAATCGCTTTAAAAATTGTTTTTCCCAAAATCAATTTCTCCCTGGTTAATTCTACCACCTATTCTTTTATTGATAACTAGCTGGATTTTGTTTTCCCGTAGAACATTTTCCCGTAGAATTCTTCCCGGTAGAATTCTTTCCCGCAGAATTCTTCCCCGTAGAGTTTGACCAAAATGTCATTAAATTTGCTATCCTAATTGCTGATATAATGTGTTTTTAATTTTTCGGATATATGGGAGGTGCCACGCCCAGTCCAACAATCCCACCGATATATAGCCTATACTCTGCCCAGACCCAACATACTTATTGTGTCAACATTTTATTCAATTCGATTCAGCCGTTTAGACGTCTATTCGGAACATACAGGCATACATACTTACATTCACAAATAACGACAATTCTCAAAGATTTTAAACGAATTCTTTAACGGAGAATTATTCTTTGAGGCAATTTTTACTTTTTTATATGAAGCACAATTTTACTTTATAGCACATCGAAGGTCTTTCACATTTCCATCTCCGTTAAAAATTGAGATATATTTTATCAAAATCCCTAAAATCATAACATCATTATTGTGTTTTAAAGATGTTGGTTGTATTGGAGGTGCCACGCTCGGTCGACCAATCTCACCAAGAAACAATAGCAAAAAAAAACACGTGATTCAGCGTGATTCACGTAAATCACGCGTGATTGTGATTGAATCTTAATTTTACTCACGTGATTGTGAGTGAGTGTGAGTAGAGCAAAAAAAGGTCGTGAGTGAGTGTGCGTGATTAGAAATATTCTTTCGTGAGCGTGAGTGAGTGTGAGTCAAAACTCACTCATGTGCCCATCTCTAGTTCCATCCATACCTTTCGATATCGTACAAGTATTTTCGGGTTCCTTATATTAAAGAGAATTTTTTTAATAGTAGACGTTTCGTGTCGTCCTCTTATTTTAACTCGTATATAATTGTCCGTCGAGTCTGTTTTGGTCTTTCTCGTGCCGTGCAAAGTTCTGATCGAAGTGTCGTCTAGATCTAAGTGTCATCAGCGTCTATAATAAACTATTTGAAATAAATAAGACATACAATAAACACATGTTAAATAATAATCAACAAAACTCAACAATAGCATTCATAAAAATTAAACATAACAACAACACAAATTAGTTTCGCTGCATTGCCAGCCCCCAGCACTTCGCCCGCCGTCGTCACAACTTGCAATTGACAACGCAACGGGCTTTTTATATCCTCTGCTGCAATAGCACATTTGTTTTTTCGTTTTCTGTCCCTTCTCCATCCTACTCCACGCTAACTGCGTGCATAGCTAAGACTACAAGATTGCGTAACGAAGACAGTGGTAAAAACCTAACACTTACCACTGTTTAGCTTACGTTGTTTGTCTCAACTGCCGCCCGCTATTAGTATGTTTGTTTGTTATGAACTCGCCCAGTAGAAAAAATATCGCAAAACTTTCGCATAGATTTTTGCAACATTTGTGGGCTGCGGACGAATTTCTTTTCTGTATATGCGTATGTGTCCGTCAATAGGCCACAAATAATGGCATTAGGTGAGACCCAGGTTAGTGAGGGTGCAGACCCACTGGATTTTCACATACCTGGTTATCACCTATTGCCATTATTCTCTGCCCATAGGGGTCTCGCCCTATATAATCGTAGTGACGTTGCTGCAACAACATAGTGTGTCAGATAGTGAATTTAACACTATTTGGGTTTATAGCCCTATTCTGGCATTGTGAGCGCTCACAAGACACATCTCAATGAGAGGCGTTTTTCTTGTTAGAATGATTGTGAACAAAATCTCAAATACGTATTTTGGCAAAAATCTAACAAAAAAACTCTCAAGAAATACCCCACACTGTGGGGAAGATTTTATTTGAATTATTTGTAAATAAAAGTAAACAAACAAATTCAAAATATTATAATTTCCTTTTGCAGTTCTTTCCTGTGCAGTTTTTAAAACATATGCAAATAATAAATCCATTAAAATAATTTAAATAGTGCTAATTAATTATTTTTAAATCGTGAAATGCGGTTTCAGTGATGTGTTAATGGTGGAAAGTGTTTTAAGTGTTAACGCAGCATCTTTTCATAAGGAGCAGCATTAAGTATTTTACTATGGACCGCCGATTGTGGTTTTGTAATTATTTATCTAATTGAACTATATTTACTAATTTAATAGCACATATAAAATAAACAAAACGATGTAGTTTATATGTAGTCATCTGCTATTTTGTGCCTCACAAGTTTCCCAATTGTTGTGAGCCTCTCAGCGTCTCAATTTTTTGGCAGAATACGAAAACCTTTCAATTTGAGATTCACCCACATTTTTGAGAAGTTTCTGATGTAAATTTCTGTTATGAGAATTTGTGATGCTCGTCAAAATAGGGCTATAAATTTAAAATCTTTTCACACATCATGCACTTGCGTTTCATTTATAGGATAAGTTGGATTATGTAATAAGTTTGATGCCTTATCGGATTCGATCTCAAATATATTGGAACAGTTTCCAAGCAGTGAAATTGTTGTTGCTGGTGACTTTAATGTACACAACGCCACTTGGTTGAGCCACTCGGGTCTATCAACACAGGAGGGTTGTTATGTTGAGCTGTTTGCCGAGTGCAATCAACTCACTCAATTGGTGAAGAAACGACGTACCTCCCACGAGTAAATATGATGTAAAAGTCCTTGCACCTCTTGGTAATTCCGACCACTGTACTGTTTCCGCTGTTTTTTCGTATTCTAGTTTACGCGCCTCTTCGACTAAGGCCCCGAAGAGGATTGTATGGCTTTACGAAAAAGCAAATTGGGCAGCGTTAAATGATTTTTTCACAACTTCTAAAAAAATTAGCATTAAACCCAAGGTCCACTCTTGGTTTAATGAAACTTGCAGGATTGCAGTCAGGTCGAAAGAGGAAGCCTTTCGGAATTGGCGTTCTAACAAAAATACTTATACTGAATGATTTCGCATACAGGCTAGGAATTACTGTAATGCCGCATTGCGCGTGAACAGTTTCTACACAAACAAAACGCGCGCAAAAATGTCCTACTCTACCACAGGCGTAGTAAAAATGTCTGGTCATTTGTTAAAAGGGTGAAGAATCAGACGACATCGTCTACTCCAACCCTTGTTATGAATAAATTATTTGCAAATAATTGAACGTTCCCAGTTAGCAATCAACCACTGCCCGTAATTGAATATGTTTCTTCTGCAATGCCGGAGATACATTTTCGAACTCGGGCAGTTAAAAAGGTTTTAGCAAATCTCAATATTAACAAAGCCTCCGGGCCAGATGGCATATCTACCCATGTGTTCAAGAAGTGTGCGTCAACGCTGGCTTGTCCATTGCGTAACCTTTTCAACATCTCCTACACGACAGGAGTTTTTCCATCTTGTTGGAAGGTTGCCAATGCAGCCAGTTCCGAAAAAGGGCGAAGCTACGAACCCTGCTAATTACCGACCCATTGCAATATGCTCTGCGCTATGCAAGGTAATGGAAAGCGTAATAAACTTCCACCTTGTGAACTATCTGGAGCGAAACGAATTACTTAGTGACCGGCAATATGGTTTCCGTAGGACCAGATCCACCGGTGACTTGATGGCGGTCCTCTCCGAAAAGTGGAATAATAGTATTCACCTTTTCGGGGAGAGTAAGGTGGTTGCTCTTGATATTTCCAAGGCTTTTGATCGAGTGTGGCATGAAGCCCTCGTATCAAAACTTATTGCATTTGGTGTCGGCAATTCTTTTATTCGATGGATATCGAGTTTTCTCCATTGTCGTTCAATACGAGCTGCGATGGATGGTGTTTTCTCAGAACAACATTTCATCAATTCTGGAGTTCCGCAGGGTTCCGTCCTATCCTCGTCCCTATTTCTGGTATTTATCAATGACCTTCTGTCATTGACTCAGAACCCAATTCATTACTTTGCAGATGACAGTATCATTTGTCATTCATATTCAATCAACAAGCGCCCAAACTCTTTGGAGATTGAGAGTAAAAGACGCACTATGAATGACACACTCAACAATGACCTTAAATCAATCTCCGAGTGGGGTCTTGCTAATAGAGTTGATTTTAATGTAAGCAAGACCCAATGTTGTCTGTTATCTCACAAAAGAATGGATTCACCCCTCCCTCCCCTCAATATGGACTCTGGCGATATTGCGCAGTCAGCTGCTCTTGACGTTCTGGGCATATCAATTCAATGTGACCTCCGTTGGAATGATCACATATTTGATGTGTCGAAAGAAGCGGCCAAGTGCCTCGATTTCTGAAACGGTGTAAGACACACTTCACTCCCGCTGACTTGCGCATTGTCTACACAACCTATATTCGGCGTAAGATGGAATACAATTCGAACATATGCGCAGGGGCTTCAAAATCTTCTTTGGAGTTCCTGGATCGAATCCAACAACGTGCAATATATTTAATATTTCATCCTCTATTGGTTCTCTTGAGCACCAAAGAACCGTTGGGTGTGTAAGCTTGTTTTATTGGTGTTCGAGGGAAATACATGGCCTGATCCCACCAGGTCGTGTGTTCTCTCATTCTACTAGGACATCAAACCAAGCCCACCCCTTCGTAGTCCACTCGTTTCTCAACAGAACCTCGCATTACAGAGATAATACGTTCTTCAGTCGCACGATACGTTTGTGGAATAATCTCCCTGCGTCTGTTTTTCTCGACAATTTTAATATTGGGAAATTTAAAGCAAACATCTACCGACACTACTCTATCTTTCCCCTCCCCTAAACCTATAATCCTTTCTTACGATCAACACTGTGCATTGCATGAATAGGGGGCATCCCCTGAGCGTTGGCTGCTGCCCTTGATTAGGTTTCGATTAGATTGGCATTAATTGTAGATTGAATTTCCAATGTATCCATTATGAATAGTAAATGACTTGTTGGTTTATTTTTTCACTGATATATTTTTGTGTTATTATTGTTATGTTTAACACATTTTCCCGTGTTTTTGCTAAACACGATTTTTTGGGTTTGGGTGCTGGGTTCGTTTACATTGTTGCTCATTTGTTCGCACATTGTATTTGCCGTGGCTATGTATTTGTTTGTCAGCTCCAGGAAATCTTTCAGTTGTAGCGAACAAAACATCAGTTGTCTTCTCAAAGAATAATCTTGTATCATTAATTCATGTCTGTGTGATGTTGACTGCTTCATTGGCTGCCAACATCAGGACCAGTGTGACAATTCTAATCATTATATTGGTTTCGCTCTTTATTGCCTATTGTAAAGAGAAGAAATTCCATTTTTTTACATATTTAAATGGAATCCTTAATCATTTTATATAGTTTTCTTACAAATATTTCTCATTTACAATGTACAAAATAAAAACACACTAATATTTGGTTTTAACTAGTAATTTTTCAACTAGTATTAATTAACTTTATTTACTTAAATAACAACTTAATAACAATCACTTATAACCACTGCTGTAATATACTACAATTTATCTTTACAATGTTCGATGCACTAGTTCACGATCAAATCACATCTGAAGTGCCTTAAGTCAGATGCGGCTCCCTTATACACTGCATGCATCAGTTCGACACGTTTCGACGAGCTTCGACTTGTTTCGCGAACCTTCTACTCGTTTCGTGAATGACGCATGCTATTGGCATCTCATTCGCACTCATGTGTTTTAATGCGCTGATCTTCTATCAGCGCACACTGCCTCAGTGCGCTCAATGATCTTCCATCTTTTTCTAACACATTGCTTAGTGCGCTGAATTGTCTTACGTCACATTTATTATTGTTAAATGCTTGCACTATGAGGCAAATTACATCTTTTCGTAACACTGCCCTCCACCTAAATCTGTTCGTCCCGAACATATGTTAATCCTCTCTCTCTCTATACGGCGCCAACCTTTCTAAATGTACCACTTTCATTTTTCTTCGCAGTATTCTGAATCCGATACACTACATCATTAATTTTTTTAATTATCTTACATGGTCCTTCCCAGTGTGTTTGTAGCTTAGGAGATAAGCCTTTCTTCCTTTGTTGGTTATATAGCAAAACAAGTTCTCGTTCCGTAAATCCCTCTGAATTCGTGCGCAAGTCGTATCTGGCCTTCATCTTATCACTCGCAAATTGTGTACGCTGCCTTACAAACTAAAGGTATGCAACATTTGCGGTATGTAGCATAAATTTAAAGTTTATTAAACACTTTGTATTTGATGTCGCCCTGCTCTTATAATTCCTTTCATATTTTTTAGCGACAAAATGTTATTTAACCCTTTCAGTAATTTGTTACCACAGCTTTTCAAAGACATTTTTAAATACATTTTTAAATATCAGTAAACTTATTTCGACAAAAATAAGTTTACTGATAATTTATGGTATCTATTATGTGTTTCTAAGTAAATTTATAGCCCTATTCTGACGAGCATCACAAATTCTCATAACAGAATTTTACGTCAAAAACCTCCTAAAATTTGGGATGGATCTCAAATTGAAAGGTTTTCGTATTCTGCCAGAAAATTGAGATGCTGAAAGGCTCACAACAATTGGGAAACTTGTGAGGCACAAAATCACTACATATAAACAACACATAAACATCTTATATATTTTATAAGTGCTATTAGATTATTAATTGTAGTTTAATTAGAGGCTTCCACATATTAAATAAATACAAAAATACAATTGGCGGTTAAAAGTAAAATACGTAATGCAACCTCATGAAAAGATACTGCGTTAACACTTAAAACATTTTACACATAATTGAAACTGCATTTCACGAATTAAAAATATTTAATTACAACTATTTTAATTATTTGAATGCATTTATTATTTGCAAATGTTCTAAAAACTGCACAAAAAAGAAATTATATTGTTTTAAATTTGTTTGTTTATTTTTATTTACAATTAATTTAGATGAAAAACTTCAAAATATGACGTGAAACTCTCTTCCCCACAGTGTGGTATTTCTTGAGAATTACAATTATTCTAACAAGAAAAACGGCTCTCATTGAGTTGTGACCTGTGAGAGCTCACAATGCCAGAATAGAGCTATTAGTTAAAAATATGAACTGTTAGTTGATATTTTGGGGTAAATAAGAAAAATTACATATTCAGGTGTTAAGTCAATTTTAGTATTTCTTATATTTAAAATATATGGTAATATATACTTAAGTATTTATCGAATGGATTAATTTGAATATTTGTTTGAAAATTAAACGATTTAAAACAATATAATAATAAAAGAATAATAAAAATATAATTTATTTTATTATTTACCTTAATCAAAACATACAATTGTTTGCATAGATTCAAGACTCATAACGCTACAAATAATAATTATTATTTTTAATATGTGCATTTTATGATAAAAAAAATTTACATATTGAACAAATTTGAAATTATTTAGGCAATATATACAATTCGATGCCCCCCCTTACGAAAACTATTATATATTTTCCCTTGCGAAAATAAATATGTTATTTTTTGAGGTTCAGAATAAAACTATGTTATTGTTTTTGATGAGAAAAATAATATGTTTTATGGTTTTGCCAGGAACTCTATTACGTTTTTGATATTTACCGGAATATGCATATGTATATCTGTGTATCTACGTATATAAAAATAATTCAAATTTTGCGACGAAGTTTGGAATCATTTGTTGAACATGAATAATGCATATACGATTGGGGACTTCATATTACAGCACTTCATGTACATATTGCAGCATTGTAATTATTGAACTATAAGTTATTCGAACGATGTGTTCGTTATCAAAAGTATTTATTGACAAAGAAAAATATTATTTTCAGTGTAACATTTCAATGGAAACAATATAGAATACAAATCAAAGTATAAATACAAAGTATAAAACATAAAGTAATTCAACTTGATTCCTCAACACGCCTCCTCAAGTTGATCCAAATAGAAAATTCATTCCAAATTGATTGCAACAAAAGTAGTGTTTTTCTTTGGGTACTGGTTTTGTCAATGAATCCGCAGGCATGTCATTTGTTGGGACATATTTCAGCTGAACGATATTTTTCTCAACTGCGTCTCTAATAAAATGATATTTGTAGTCGATGTGCTTGGTCCTTGAATGATGTGCCCCAAATTTAGCCATATGTTGTGCGCTCTGTGAATCTCCAAAAATCGTCACTGGTTTTTGCGTATGGAATCCTAGTTCTTGCAGCAGGTATCCTAGATACATAACCTCTTTAGCTGCATCGGTCAATGCAACATACTCCGCCTCGGCACTTGATGTTGCAATAACCTTTTGTTTTCGCGACTGCAGCACCAGCTAAAATGAAGCAAAACCCAGATTGAGACTTATGATCATTAACGTCCTGTGCCCAATTTGCATCCACAAATCCTGTCAAAGGCAATCCTGTTTTTTGATATTTCAGTACAGCATCTCTTGTTGTATTAAGGTACTTGACAACTTGAAGTGCTGCATTCCAATGTTGACTCCGCGGATCTTGTGCAAATTGCGATAACATGTTGACACTGCATGCAATATCTGGTCGACTGTATATTGCAAGGTGCAGCAATGATCCTATAAGTTCCTGGAATTTAACTTGTTCAACCTTTTTAGCTTCACCAACTATTTTTGGTTCCTTCTCCAAAGAAATCTTTGCTTGCATTGGGAGTTTAGTTGCTTTTGAATTCTGCAAACCGTACTTGTTCACCAAATTTATTATATATCTAGGTTGTGAAATTGATAGTTCATTCTCGTGAATGTTTATCTTCAGCCCAATACAATTTTTAGGTTGATCCTCGTCTCGTATCTCAAAATTTGTTCGCAAGGTTTTCACAAATTTATCTATTGTCTTATTATCATTGTAGGCAATAACAATGTCGTCAACATACAAGGCGACAATCATTATATTTTCATTATTTCGCATATAGTAAATGCATTGGTCATGATTGGATTTTTGTAATCCAAACTTTTTCATGACTAAATCTATCTTTTTGTACCACTGCCTTCCAGCTTGTTTGAGGCCGTAGATAGCTTTCTTGAGTTTACAAACCTTCCTATGTAATCCATCCATTTCAACAAAATGTTCCGGTTGATCCATATAAATCTCTTCATCTATATCACCATTTAAGAATGCAGTTGATACATCTAACTGCTTCAGTTTTAAATCATTCTCAACAGCAAGAGCGTATATAAGGCGCAAAGTGTTTTGGCGAACTACAGTAGCGAACGTGTCCATGTAGTCGATGCCATACTTCTGAGAATAGCCCTTTGCTACAAGTCGAGCCTTACGTCTTTCAATGGTTCCATTTGGTCGATATTTCGTTGTAAACACCCATTTACAACCGACAGTACTTCTACCTTCTGGTAGATTTGCTAACTCCCATGTCTCGTTTTTGATTAAAGAATCGTACTCACACTGTATCGCTGCTAACCATTCATCTTTGTGTGTCGACTTCATGATGTCTTGCAAAGTTTTGGGATCATCTTCCATTGACATTTGAGCGACATCTTGACCCTTCAAATTCCATGATCTGAGTCGAGACTTGATTGAATCAAATGCATTTGGCTGTTGTTTGCTTTCTCTTAATTGGTTTTCCAGTGTACTTGGCAAATCTTCATTTGTCTCCTGAGTAGGCTCATCTTCATACTCGTGCTCTGATTCCGGCCGCTCTACATCAGCATCCTCAAATCCTTCGAATTCTGAACTTTCTTCATCATAATCGTGTTCGGGCTCGCTGTTCTGCCTTTGGCTGCTGAAGTTCATCCTGAATTCAATAAAACCATCTGGATTGTATTCGTCTTGATTCTTCCAATCGTGTGCTGGTTTGAATGATACTTCGCCTTCAATGATTCGAACGTCGCGACTTTTAATAATTTCGCCGTATCACTATTCCACAATCTGTAGGCTTTGGACTCTTCTGAATACCCCACTAATACATATTCTTCGCTTCTTGCTTGCCACTTGCTTTTGCCTGGTTTCTTGTTTAATGCGAATGATTTGCTACCAATCTGCCGAAAATAAGATATGTCTGGAACTTTTCCAGACCAAAGCTCCTCTGGTGTCTTGTGGGAATTTAAATTTGTCGGACATCTGTTTCGAATGTATGCCGCAGTGTTAATCATTTCACCCCATAGCATTTCTGGTAAGTCCGCTTCCAACATTAAACATCTTCCCATTTCTACAAGCGTTCGATTCATCCGTTCTGCAACGCCATTCTGTTGCGGCGTGTATTCTACCGCCAGCTGATGCATTACACCGTTATCTTTCATATATTTTGTAAAGTCGCGACTTATCAACTCTCTAGCATTGTCGCTGCGGAGGATTTTAATGCGTTTACCTGTTTGCAATTCAGCAGCTACCTCTACAACTACTCTTTAAATGCAGATAGATATTCAGATTTGTGGCGTAAGAATGTGACGAAAACTTTGCGCGAGTAGTCGTCAATAAAAGTAACAAAATACACCTTTTTTCCAATCGACTCTGTCCTCATAGGTCCGCATAAATCTGTGTGCACTAGTTCTAATACTGCTTTCGATGATTTTTCGTACTTTTTAGGAAACGAATCTCTCGTCTGCTTTCCTCTAATACAGGTAACGCATTTGATATCTGCTGTATCAAACGAAGGCAATCCCTTTACCATCTGCTTACTCTTAAGCATTCTTAGCGAGTTGATATTTAAATGACCATACCTTCTATGCCACAGCTCAATATGATCTAGCTCGCTATTAACTGCATTGCAACCATGCTTTTCGACAATATTGACCACGTATAGGCCGTGTTCCTTTCTAGCCTCCAGCAAAATTTCGCCATTTCTAATTATTTTGGCAGAAGAGTTTTTCATTTCTATAACGCATTCATTGTCAGTCGCCTTACTAGTGGATATCAAACTAGTTCTTAATCCAGGGACATACAGTGTTCGATAAAGTTTAACTTCTTTCACCTCATTGTTTACTTTTATGTCCAACGAAACAGTGCCTATTCCCTCAACGGATAAGTGCTTTTGGTCTGAGTGCTTCTGGTCATGACTAATATGATGAACATTTTGAACAACATCAACGTGTGAAACTACAAATCCGCTGGAGCTAACCATGTTTGTGTGATCTTTATTTAAATGTGTTTTACAATTTTTAGCCATATGTCCGGCTTTCCCACATTTATAACACGTAATAGATTTAGACATACCTTGACCTTGATAATGCGATTTACCATTACTTCTGTGACGAAACTTTGCCTTCATCGCATCGTTGCTGTGCTCACAATTCAAACTTTTGTTTCCAAGTTCCAATAAACGCGATCTGAGTGTGTTCAGTGATGGAAATTCATTTGCAGTGTTAAATGCCGCCTTGATTTCCTTGAAATTGTCTGTCAGTCCATCCCACATGATGATAACTTGCAATTCCTCTTCAATCTTCCCTCCAATTTCTTCAAGTTCTGTTTTCAGCAAATCGAATTCTTCCAGGTATTCCGTAACAATCTGTCCTTCACGCATTTTCAAGTTTACGAGTCGTCGATAAAGCTCCGCCTTCTGCCTCGTTGACTTGCGTTGATACGTTGCCTCCAAAAAGTCCCAGATTTCCTTTGATGTTGAAAATCCCTTCACAAGCGCAATTATCTTCGGCGCCAGTGCCATTAGGATGTCGGCTCGAGCATCCTGATCTTTCTCGTTCCAATTCTCTCGTTCGGGAAGTTCTGCTGGTATTTGTGTTTGTCCTTTTACAATTTTCAGAAGCCGACTCTTGTGCAGGAGCGCTTCCATCTGCGTTTTCCAAATACAAAAATTGTTTCCATTGAAAATTGGGATCCTTCCCGCCATCGACATGCTTGTTGCCATTTTAATTTAAATTAATTCAGAGTCTCTCGACTTGGAGCTCTGGGCCCATAACCTATTGAACTATAAGTTATTCGAACGATGTGTTCGTTATCAAAAGTATTTATTGACAAAGAAAAATATTATTTTCAGTGTAACATTTCAATGGAAACAATATAGAATACAAATCAAAGTATAAATACAAAGTATAAAACATAAAGTAGTTCAACTTGATTCCTCAACAGTAATAAATATATGTAATCGTTTAATAAAGACTACAAACCATAGCCAGTTACACCATTTATACATATTATATTTGTACTCAAATAGCGGAACCTACAGTTTAACGCCGATGTTTTTACTCTCGAAGGTTATCTACCAAGAGGTAACAGCGCGGTGAAAAAAAAAACATTTTCTATTTATTTTTTTATGTTGCATTCGCTGGTGTTGAACCAGCGACGTTTCGGCTTGTATTCCAACACATTAACCTTCTGAGTCAACGAATATTCATATGGATATGAATATGTTATATCATTATAGCGTAATTATTTAAAATTTTCTCAAACAAATTTTACAAATGACATATAAGAACATAAAAGCTACGCAATATGATTTTGAAA
Organism: Dryomyza anilis; assembly: GCA_951804985.1. NCBI lineage: Eukaryota > Metazoa > Arthropoda > Insecta > Diptera > Dryomyzidae > Dryomyza > Dryomyza anilis. The sequence goes on from OX638130.1 coordinate 70,304,322, forward strand.
AAATCTATTTCAATAAAAAGCTCCTATTTTCGTCTAAAAATTTGAAACATAATAATTTTCCACAGAAAACTGTTTCTTATACTAATTTTCTGTGAAATTTTAAGAACATTATAATATTCATCATTTAAGTAAAAATGAAATCATATTCGTTTAAAAGTGATATATACTTTTTTTTCGTAAGACAATTTTAATATAATGTTTTCGTAAGGGGCGTCGAATTGTATACATAGTCTACACAATTGCATACATAGTCTACATTATCTACGTAATTGTCTACATTATCTACACATTGTCTACACACAAATGTAGACAATTCCGAAATACACGAAATTACCCAACCCTGTCGATGATTATGGGCTGTGTTTTATTTAATTTATAACTATATTTTTATTTCTCTCTAAGAACGTCTGGATACACTCGCGATTTGTTTTTCTAGCGGTATTGGTAGTGTTTGAAAGAAAAGCCAACCAAACTTTTTATTTGTTTTCGTTTCATCTAAACTTTATCTGTAATTTGATTATTTTTATTGACTAACAACAAATTCATTTCTGATTTAAATTTGTTAATTTGACAACATGGGATCGAGGGCTAAGGGATCATCTGATCCCTTAGCAACGGCGGCATTGAGAGACAGGGCAGAAGTCGCAGCAATGATAAACAAACAAGCAAGAAACCACGAATAACGGACAATCCATTTACTGTTGACGACAATGCTAACAATCCTCTGCCGCAGAGACCAACAAATTTACTTCAGCGCCCTACAACAACTACAATTGATAAAAACCTTATATTTGGTAAGGAATTTGATTTAAAATATGATTTTGCCCATTGCGGTCCCTACATGATGTATGTCGACGCTGTTTCTTCTGATGACGTAAACCCATTAATTCAATGAATTTGGCTAAACTGTTAAGAAGTATCAATATACAAACATTCTGAAAATTGCCAAAATTGGTTATGGTAGATGCAAAATAACATTTAAAACACCTACTGCAGCAAATAATTTTTGAAATGACAGTCGTATTTCTGATGCTGGTTATACTGCAAGAATTTTACAACATTTTGTCACAAAAATGGGAATAATTTTTGATGTTCCTGCTACAATGTCTATGGAAGACTTATTCGGCGAAATTATTTCACCAGTGCCCATTCTAAAACTAATAAGAGTGACTTGCATGCAGAATGATATCAGAATTCCTACTGAAAGGGTAAAGGTATTGTTTAAGGGAGTTGAAATTCCTCGTGAAATTCAATATCCGAACACCAAACTTAAAGTTAGCTACTATGTTCCTTTCAATCAATGCTTCAGATGCTATCGTTTCAACCATTTCTCTCAACACTGCAAACAAAACAACGCTTTACTTTACATGCTACTGATGCCAACTTCAGTTCTATTACTTGCATTAACTGTAAGGCTAATCACAAGCCTACAGACAGATCATGCCCGGTAAAAAATTCCTCATAAAGAAGTTCTTTGGAAGTGTTTTTTCTAATCGCTTTGATGCCTTATCGGATGATGACAACAACTACCCGGATTTACCTAAAACGTCAAAAACTCAACCATTGCGAAACAATCATAATGAAGCGGCTAGTTCATATCAAACTAGATATTCATTCCAATGAAAATAACAATGCGTAAAATTACCATGCAACATTGGCATGAATTGGTGCAACCGATCGCTGAAATCAACAAGAACAACACAAACAGCCCTAATCAACATAGGGTTACAGAACTTGAAAAAATGTTATCGGTGATTGGTAAATCAATCATTACGCTACTACACATTTGAAGCAGATCCTCAATCCAGGAAATGCTTCCAAAACATTAGACTCGATTGATAGATTTAACATTGAAAATGATGTAAATAGCATTAATAATGCTACTAAAAATATATAAACAATATGAATATACAAATTATTCAATATAACATTCAAAGCTTAAAAACTAATAAAAATTACTTTAATTTTTTTTTAAATAAAAATGATATAGACATTGAAGCTATATCGGAAATTTTTCAAATTGATGAGACTAAATACTATTCAAATTTTATGAATTATAATATGATGTAAAAATCACGAAACGACAATTATGGTGGAGTTGTGCTGTTATTAAAAAAATCAATTCGTTATAAAAAAAAATATTGTTCATTTCTGACTTTGATATTATTATCATTGAAACGACAAATTTGAAACCAAACATTACTGTGGAATCAGTTTATTTTCCGCACTGAATAAAAGCTAACCATTTTGAGAATGAGATACGCAAGTTAATTCAATTTTTGGAGCCATTTAAAAATGTGTTCATATGTGGTGATTTCAATTCGCGTTGCACGGAGTAAAAAACATTATTAATATGTCACAGATCAGGTGTTTGAATAACAATGATATAACTTTTAAAAGTTTACTATCAGATCCTTTGTGTCAGGGTTCTGTTCTTGATTTATCTTTTACAAACACGACTAATGCAACGGATTGGTCTGTGCATCATGTTACTTTAGGTGGTAGCCACCACTTCCCAGTAATTATTACAATCAAAAATATAGATAACAAAAATATTCAATTACTTGACAAAGTGAATAAAATAAAATTAGATTTAATTTTGAAAATATAACTGGGCAATTCAAAAAAGTTTTTGATGAGTCAACATTTGCAATAAATGTGAAATCGAAAACAATTCCGAAAAGATGGTGGAATGATGAAGTAGCAAAACTCTTCAGACTAAAATTAGCTGCGCAAAAAATACAATAAACTCAGAACTCCATTATTGGCTGAAGAGCTCTGCAAAGCGGACGATGCATGGAAAGGTGCAGTCAGAGAAGCAAAAAATAATTAATTTATTGCCAAAATTGAAAACACACCTCCGAACACCAAACAGTTTTATCAATTTATCAAAAGCTGCAGAAATGCGGGTTTTCAGAACTCTCGCTCATCATGGAACATGATAAACAGTGGTCCTTTTCTCAATCATCTAAAAGATCAGGTACCAATTAATAGCTGTTCGATTGACTTGCAATCTCAATTTTCAGAAGTTGCTGTACCTTTCACTTTGGAGGAGTAAATTTTCATTTTAAATAAAAAAAAAGATCATCTGCAGGAGGCTGTGATAACATTATATAAAATGTTGCGCTCTCTGTCTGAAGAATCAGCTAAATCGTTACTTATTGCATTAAATAAAAACTGGAGTGAATTTAATATTTTGGAGGCTTGGAGGGACATAAAAATCTGTCCAATTCCTAAGAAAAACAAATGTCTTGATGATTTTAGAAACTTTAGACCGATTGCACTGATTTCGGTTCTTATCAAAATAATAAATTTGATGATAAAAGAAAGATTATGTGTTTTCTTGGATGAGGAAAATATTCTACCCATGCGTACGTATGATTACAGAAAACGGCATTCATCAAGAATATGCATAAATGATTTGACACATTTTATAGCTAGAATGAAAAAAAATAACTTTAAAGTGACGCTGATTGAAGAAGAAAACTGTCTCCCGCAGGGAAGCAGTATCAGCCCCATCTTATCTATATATATAAAAATGAAATGTCCTGTGTGTGCCAGAGCATCACGAGAGAACGAACAGACGGATTTGCCTAATTCCTTTTGTATTCAGGGTGTTCATCTCTTGACGTATGTGTGCACTAAGATGGGATTTTTTTAAATTCGCCTCCTAGGTACACAAATGGGCGGGGCAAATCTGAACTTTTAAGTCAAAATATCTGTATAAGATATCCACAGTCATGAAATTCGGCTCAGTAATGTATTTTTTTGTTGTTTACATTTTTGGTAAATGTGGGTGGAATTTGATAAAGGGACGTGGCACTTCCCATATAACCATAACTTTAAAAATGCTATAACTCCTGACCAAAGTTATGAAAATTGGAACAAAGTTAAAAAGCAGAATCGTCACGTAGAATGTGAGCGGGATTGTGTAAAGGGGCGTGGCACCTCTCATATAACAAAAACATTAAAAATGCTATAACTCCTGACAGACTAAGAGTAGTTATAAAAATCAAATCAAATGTTCATATTTAAAACTCCGATCATCACGTAGAATATGGAAATAAAAACTTAAAATTGCTATTAATACAAAGAGCAGAGTTAAGAAATCGGAACAAAAGATTATATTAAACATTATAATCGTCACGTAGGGCTGGAAAAAAATTCGGATTTTTTTTTTTAAATCCACTCCGCCAGATTTTTTTGGATTTTATTGGATTATTTTGGATTATATTGGAATATTTTGGATTATATTGAATTTTTTAATTGATTATTTATAAATAACATAATTTCAATAGAATTTATCGGTCAGTTATTACTTCCCACCCTTTCGCTGCCAAGAAGTGCGAAATAACATCTGTTTATAAGATAATTTGTGGAAAAAATTCACCGTCTTGGATCTGGAAGCGGTTCTCTCTATATACTGAATTAGTCATATGGACGAGAAAATGAAACGGCCTAAGTGCCAGACAAAATCTATTTGAATGTCCTCTTTATAACACGACAACTCTTCAGAATCTATTAGATTCAATCAATATCTACCGCTTTAAAAATTAGCATAGAATTGACTTGAATTAAATCCATGGTTTCGGCGACTACATCATTAAATTATTTGGATCTTCATAAAGGCCTAAGTTGGGTAATATGTATGTCGGCTATGTTGGCTAATATAATATATGAATCATTTCATTACCATCTTCAGCAGAGATTTCATCCAGCAGTGGTTCAAATAATTATTTTCGATTTGGTGGTTTATAAAAAACTCATAAATTTTATTTTATATTTTTTTAAGTTATAATTCGAAAAATGTACAAAAATCAAAAAAATCCAAATATCTTCGATTTTTTTTAAGTGGATAAAATCAAAAAAAAAAAAACGGATGGATTTTGTTTGGAGTGAAGAGCCCTGCGTAGAATTTGGACGGAATTGGACAATGGGGCGTGACACCTCCCATATAACAAAAATTTTAAAAATGCTAAAATTCCTGACTTACTAATAGCAGAGCTGTACAAACAAAGGATAATTTTAAAAATTTTAATAGCCACATAGAATGTGAGCGAAATTGGAAAAAGCGGTATGTACAATGTGAGCGGGAAAAAAGCGACGTAGACATGCACTAAAAAGGGAAAAGGGGCGTAAACGTATCCACACTTTATAAACGATATAGTTTTACAATTACAAAAACTTAGCACGGGCAAGGCTGTGAACGGGTCCAGCTAGTTCAATATATATACAATGGAGTTGCATAAATTATCTGATGAATCAACCAAGATTTTTCAATTTGCTGACGACTTTGTGATTGTTTCTGTTGGACAAAATTTTGATGCTTCTGTAAACAACTTACGATCAAGTTTAACGCGCTTTATAAATATCTGTGTCAATCTCAATTTGCAGCTTAATTTAGATAAAACGAAGGCAATGTATGTCGCAAAAGGTGTGAAAAAAAAAAATCAACATTCATCTAAATGGAAAAGTTATTCAAAATGTTAACACAATTAAGTTTCTTGAAATGCACATAAAAAACAGTTTAACTCTCAAAGATCATTATGACAACGTTTTAGCTGAAACGGCGATAGAAATTATAATTGAAGACAACATTAAAAGTGCAGTAATTTTCACTGATAGCAAAAATGCTTGTCTGCTGTTTAAAAAGAGGATGAACACTGACAATTTTTTGGTGTCGCAAATTATTAATTTAATACCTCCAATATAATCAAAATAATTTTCATTTGGAATCCAGCTCATATTGGCTTGAATTTTAATGAAACAGCGGATTACTTTGCCAAACATGCTGCGATTAATGGCTGTGAAATCCAGATTCAACTCTCTCTCAAGGAAGCATGTTGCAAAATTTATAACTTGCTGATTGAAGAATGGAATGAAGAGTTCATACAAACATCACAGACTAAGGAAAAAAATGTCTATAATTTTTTCACAGAACTTCCGAAAAGACACTGGTTTCATAAAAGCAACTTAAGCTCATTTGAGATAAAAATGATAAATCGTCTTTTAGCAGGGCATACATACAAAAAACCTTACTTATTTATGATAAAGGTTATAGATTCAAATGTATGTGATAATTGTGGTACTGTCGAGGACGATAACCATTTAATATTTCACTGTGTGAAATATTCCTATATGAGATCGAAATTGCTATTCTCCAGAAATACAACAATATTACAGACCTGCTCAAAGCAAAGGATATATCGGAATACAAATCTCTTGTGAACTTTCTTCAAAGCTGCAAAATTGATATCTAATCTTTTTATTTTTTTTTCACAATTCAATTTATCATCATTTAATTTTTCATCAATCAACTTAATACTCACTCATCTAAAGTACATTCACATCTATACACACATATTTTCCAAATTCAAACATTTCCTCTTACACCCTGTACATTCATCTATTGTTGGTCTTGGCGTTTTAATCTTCAGATTGGGCAAATAAATCTTCCTAGTGAAGTAACTCATATATCACAAAAAAAGAACGTCTGGATACGGCCCTGACCAAGATACTATTTAATATACACATACCCCGACTAATATATTCAAAATCCGGTCTGCATCCAAGCTCTGTTAAGAAATCCAGAACAGTAGAAGTACATCCAACATCGATACTAGATCGAACTAATGTGGGTCTAGCTCTATCTAGTTCTGCTTGCCCGGTATATCTTAACTGAAATGGCGCATCTTTGTCCAATGACCTTCGTACTCTTAACAGTAAAATGGACTGTTGATTTGCTTGCCTCAAACTAAGACATACTTCATGATCATTAAAGGTTTCAGGAGACGTATCGACGTTGTCACACAATCCTTTCAAACTACAATAAACTTTTTCGTTATATGGAAATTCTAGTTTTGTTCGCTTACCGATGCATTAAGTGATCTACCGAAGAATCCAAAATAGAACCTTGCAACAAGTATTCTTGATTTGGAATAATGCGACTCTGATATGCTAGGGAAAGGGAATCTTTCGAGGATATTATATTCATAGCGCTTTATATTTGTAAAATAAAAAAATCAGTGTTGCCACATTTTTTTTCCTTCCACTAGATTAATGGGAAAAAAAAACTAAGTACCCAATAAACCAAAAACCTAGTGATTTTCAAATGTATACCCAGTGTAACGTTCGTTCGGAATTACTTACTCTTTCGTACTAAAACGTACGACATCCCTGACTATAAGGTACGCCATTGCCCAGCAAGAACACCATTAGTCATATGAGCAGTAATATTACAAGTATCAAAACTGAAAGTTTCAGTAAAAGTTTCTATAACATTGTTAAGAGCGTCGGGATAAAATTGACCGAAACTTTTGTGTGCGTGTGAATGAGATACAATTGAATATATGTTTATCACTGTTATTTTGGTAATAAGTGACGATTAAATTACTTGTAAATTTACGAAATATATTACGTAACATAAACGGTTTTAATTTTGAGGTTAGGAACGGTTAAATTAATAGTAAACTAACCAAAATTAGACCAAATAAAACCAAAAAACTCAAAATTCTATAATTTTCATTTTTATTGCGTTGAATAGAATGAGCATTACATTCAACATGTTTGCATTACAAAATTGTCTATTTAATCGACTTTTGTTTCCCGTTGTTTTGCTTCCTTCCATGCATTTGTTTAATGCAGATGACCCTTCCACTTTGATGATATCTATAATATGAATAGATAAAAAAGCAATATATACAAATACTCTTTTCAATATACTTTCTTTTAGTGTTTATCAATTGTTTATAATTTAAGTAACATCTTTTATCAACTCCTGCTGTAGCTGCTACTGTTGCAAACGTAATAAATAACCTTCAAATAAAAAATGGTGGCAAACCGACGCGCAAAAATATTAGTTTTCATTACTAGTAAAATTACGGGTCATATACCTATCATTGATCCTGCAGGGATGTATTTCAAATTATTTATGTATGAGTGAGAAAATATAATATTGTCTTTCTGTTGGAGTTTTGGTAAGGCATGTCTTGCTGGGTGGTTAAGATTTAGGTATCAAAAGAGGAGCAAATGCAGACTTAAGGAGACATAGACACAGTGTCGCCAGATGAAATTACCACAAGAATTCTTATTTTACGACAGTAAATTCACACGAATTACTACAGAGGATATTTACCACAAATTCCCTCAAATTACCACAAAATACCTCAGTACCAAAAAATTGTACTAATTATCAAAAAATACTATATAATACCACAAAATACTCCTCATTATCACATTTTACATCAAAATAATTAAGAATTATATTAATTAAGAATTATATGAATAAAATCAATATATTAATGAAAAATTACTAAATATCTATATATAATATCAATAAAATAATTCAGATAAATTACGTTCAAAACAAAGAGAGCGGAAACGAGAAATATTTTGAAATCAGCCAATCAAAAACGAGGTGAAGCAGAACTGATGACGCATTTTGTTCAGAAATTAGAACAGACATATCAAAGCAATGTCGGACGTAATCTGAGACTCAAAGGAAAATTGATGACAATAGAGGCAAATTGCTTTTTGTATGTTTTTTCTTTATTACAGTGTTTTTACGTTTTTGTACAATTTATGCTTTTACAACAAATATACATATATACATTCATACAATTATTGAATTTATTCTTAAACATATAAATATATAAATATAACATAATATAACATTTTAAAATAACAAAATTGAAATATATTGACTATCAGATTTAAAAATAAATACAATTAATAATGCGGATGCCACTACACCATCTGTTGCAAAAATAAATTTCAAAGTACACACGATGCAGTCGTGAATGGCAGACGTTTTACATCCGGAGTACTGTAGATGACCATACGTAGGGATCACTGACTTTCCGAGGGTATCCATCGTTAAGCGTCGCATTAGTAGATGACACGGGGCCGCTAGAATTCAATTCTCTTACATAGTTGCCATCGATGTCGCATATCTGACGAAACCTGCAATAATATATTTTTTCCTATACTTTCTTATCAAAATTCGACTAAAAATTATAACTTACGGATACAATCGCCAGTAGTTGAGACTTCCATGACGTTCAAAATGCAAAGTTCAACTGACGGAATAGATTAAAACGACCCGAGTAGTCCTTTTCCTTCAACATTTTGCTTTCGCCGAACACACGCCCTTCCCGACCATTATGTAACGATCCGGATATTAAACTAAAAAATATTTTTTATATAAAAAAAAAGTTAGTACAAATTTAAAATTTTAGGTACAATTTTAAGTAAAAGTTGTAATTTTAAATTGGAATTTTTAGTATAAATTTGAATTTTTAGTAAAAAGTTTGAAATTTTCGTAAAATTACAATTTTTAGTAAAAATCGTAATATTTAATTGTTTTTGTTTTACGACCTCTTTTGATTATTTTAAGATATTGTCTAAACGAGCTCAAGGTCCAGTCGCTACAAATTTGTTGTTTTGTACCAACAAAAAAAAAAAACAACAAACAATTGGCGAAATGCATTGAGTGGCAGATCGTACAGCTGTATCAGAGGCAGCCAAGCCTCGAGCACATTAAGACAATATCTTAAAAGGAAAACTTTAACGACTTGACATGTAGAATATGCAGAGGAAGATCGAAGACATTATCTTAAAATTGTAATTTTTAGTCAAAATTGTAATTTTTAGTCAAAATTGTAATTTTTAGTCAAAATTGTAATTTTTAGTCAAAATTGTAATTTTTAGTAAAAAATTCAAATATTTATAAAAAGTTCTAAATGTTTAATTAAAAATTCTAAATTTTTACTATAAATTTGAATTTTTAGTAAATTTCGCAATGTTATTTTTTTTTTAAATTGTAATTTCAGGAAAATTGTAATTTTTATGAAAATTGTATTTTTTTTTAAATTAGAATTTATAGTAAAATTTGTATAAAAATTTGAATTCAAATAAAAATAGAATTATTAGTGAATTATGAAATTATTAGGTGAAATTGTATCAAATATTAAACATTTAAAAAAAAAAATAAAAATTGCAAAATTTACTAAAAATTCAAATTTAAAGTAAAAATTGTAATTTTTAGTAAAAATTGTAATAAAAATGTTAACTTTTGAATAAAAATTTGAATTTTTAGTAAATATTGAAATTTTTAGTAACATTTTTGATTTGTAGAAAACACATTGGCGCAGAATCAAAGACAATTTAAAGTCGACTTTAAAATAAATTCGACTTTTTGACCCATTTTGTATAGAATAAATTGTCAAAAAGCTAATTTAAAATTTAAAGTTGACTTTAAATTGTTATGCGGCATTCCATTTTATTAAAATATTTAATTAAATAGAGTTATTTTTTTTTGTAAACATTTTATTTTAATATATTCCAATATATTTTATATATAAAATAAAATTTTTGATTATTTTAGACTATTTAGGATCTAATGATTTATAAGAAAATTATATATTAGAGAAAACATATTCCAGAAGAACTTTTCTATTTTTTAAAATATGCTTATTCAACGTAAGTTTAGTCTTCTTTTATACAATCAAAATATTATAAAAAAAATACTCGAAAAAATACTCATATTTAAAATAAGTTTATTCTAATAGCGTACTGAGATTTTTCATTATTTCGTTTTCATATTTTAGATAATATACAAACATCAAATTTGTACAAATTTTAACATTTTTAGACATAAATTATATGAAAGAGTATATTTTAAAAATTAGGAAAAAGTTATTTTGGTAGTTATTTGGTCTTTATTCTAAATAACTACAAATCAATTAACATTTATTACGTCGTCGTTATAGAACGAAAAGTCACCAACTACATTTTTATGAAAATCTGAAATTTCAACATTGTTAGTAATTATTACGAAAAGTAAATGATACACTTTTATTAAAAGAAAATTTACACCAAAGTGCTGAAAAACTTGGTATAGCAGACACATTTCACTTCAATCAAGACAACGATCCGAAGCACACTGCCGGAATTGTTAAAGAATGGCTGCTACACAATTGTCCAAGAGTGATCAAGACACTCCACAATCACCAGACTTGAATATAATTAAAAATTTATGGCAAAAACTTGAGGTTGAAATCCGAAAATACGAATTTTCAAATAAAAATGATTTGAAAAGAGTGTTATTGGAGGAATGGGAGAAAATAAGCCCAGATTACACAAAAAAACTTGTTGAATCAATCCCAAATCGCCTTAAATCAGTTATTAAACAAAAAGGGTTTCCAACAAAATATTAAAACATCATTACAAATATATTTTTTTACTTTTTTTTAGCATAATAATTCATGGGTCATTTTCACTGTGAGATTAAACTTTGGAATTTTTCTTTTATATCAATTTTTTGTAAATATTATTAATAAATGAATAGTTTTTTTTTAGTTTTTATAAACAAAATAAAATAAACTTAAAAAATAAATAAATATTGTTGTGAATTTGTAATATTTTCTGTAAAAATTTATACCTAGAAGAATTTTGTTTACGGTGGGCCATTTTCACTGTGAGTCACTGTATATACTTAATTATTACAATATGTACAGCAACATCCAAAACTGAATGAATAGTGAAGAACCATAGAGAAAAGAAAAATGTGTGCGGTAATTCACAACATTCCTCCCACACACAACATTCCTCCTTGAAAAAAAATTATTATTAATATTAGGATTAATGATAATTTTTTACAATATGTCTTAAATATATTGTTGAATATATAGAAATGATGTTTTCTTAGAGTTAATATAAAGATTAATAATGATAATATGTTTATTTTAACATGGTGATAATAAATATAATATGTTATTTTTTCTTAAGTTATCTATAATTTTTTTTTTGAATATTTGAATGTGTTTCAATAATAATAATAATGATAATAATAAATATTATTTTTTTATTTTTTTTTCATATATTTTTTTTTTATATTGTTAAGAGTTAGCATTATGACAATCACTCATAGCGTGGCAGTTCATTGATATTTTTCTAGTGATTTACTGTTGCTAAATATTAATTACTAAATATTTAAATAATATTATATGCATTCTAATTGTTGTTAAAACAAAAAGTAAATGATGTTGGTTTGATGACACACCTTTTGGTCGTTGCCAAAATAAGCGGCAACAATTTACTTAGTCAGCAATTGTAACTATAAATCAAATTCGCAGCAGCGTCAAGTTGCTAGCTTGAAGAAAAGAAGAACGTGGTGCAATTTGTTTGTAAACAAAGATGACTTCAATTCAATGACTTTGTGATGGCTTAAATTCAATGTCATCGCGGGTTGCTGATTATGCAAGAGTTGCTTTCACGGTCAGCGTTAAGAAGTCGAGTTGTGGATCGAACTTGAGTTCTTTACGGAACTTGTGATTGGTTAAAATTATGCTTCTGGGCATAAGCAGCAAAACACACTGTGATTGGCCAAAATATGTTTCTAGGCTGAAGCAGCAAAAGACACTGGAAAAGTAGCATTGAAACTTAGATTAAGTATTTGTATATAAGCTGTAGTTATTTAGTTTTTGAAGGGAGTTGTTATTAGATTAAGAAGTTAGTTCATAAGTTGAACAGTAAAATGAAATAAAAGTTATAAAAGGCATAAACTGGAAATGAATTAAGTGTTGTTATTTATTAGATGTCTTATTTTAGGAGATGAAATAGGAACGTTTAACATTGGCGCAGCCGGTTTTAGAACCAAAAACAACCGCTCTAGATGGAAGATAGAAAAAATGTTAAACATGTTTTTAAAATAAATAGTCAATAATTTAAATAAAATCTAATTTTGGTAATTTAAATAATTTTGTTGGAAATGAAGTATTTTTAATGGAAGCCCTACAATGAAAATTAAAGAAAACACAACATGAAACAACAAAATTAAATGGAGAAATTGGACGAAATAAAATATATCGTATTGTAGTGAATTTTGAGGAAAATAATGAAAACATGGTGTAAACAAATAATAAATTTTTAAACATACAAGGAAAATCTGTCGAGAAAAATCTGAAATAGAAATTCACTAGTGATACCAGTAATATTGAGAAAGTTAATTTCTAAGATTTTAAAATAAGTATCCAACATATTGCAAAGACCGTGAACCGTTTGGTTCCGATGTTTTCAGGCACGGATTCCAATGATCTGCCCTCTGAAGTATGTAGATTCATACAAGGATGTGATTTAGCGGTAAAGGCTACGAAGGAAACAGAGTTACAAGAATTTATATCATGTGTTAAGTTAAGAATGTATGGAGACGCATTTGAACTAGTTAACGGAATTCAATTTAGCAGATTAGATGAATTATATACTCTAATAAAGCGAACATATCTTAAAACCATAACATTAGACTCAGTGATAAATGATATAAATCATGCCTATCAAACATCCACGGAAGAAATTAGACCTTTTGCAAGACGCCTCAATGTCGTGAAAACAAAGGCGGTGGAATTAATAAAAGAAAAATATAACGGCACAGGGGACGAGGAAATGTTAATGCAACTGGACAAATCCATACAAAAGACTTTCAAAGTAGGTCTTAAAGACAGCACACTGAAAATACACATGCTAAATAATAAGTCAAACTCACTAGATTCACTGATATAGGAAGCAGTAGAAACGTTTGAGATAATACAAAGTGGGCGTGTAATAAAAACAACACAGAAAGCCCAAGAGGTGCACTATAACAGGGCCTCACAAATAACATGCGAAAAAATTGTTATAGGAAACAATAGTGGATCATATGGGCACGAAATGCTCGCAAACGAAAGGGATAAAGTTATTCCAACATGTTCATTTTGCGGGAATGACGGACATACGAGGGACGAATGTATCAGTCGGAAAAACATGCCTTACTGTCAAGAATGTGGCAATTACGGCCACGAAACGAGCCTTATATGTGCAAATAATGAACCGGAGCCGGACCCAAAGCAAAACTGTACGCGTAGACAACAAACAATAAATTACGATTACAACGATGGCTACGTGAATAATACGCAAGCCAATCATAGGAATAATAATGTTCGAAGATATAATAACAACAATAATTGGGAATATCATAATGAAAATAGAACTAATAATTATAATAACAATAATAATAATTATAATAACAATAATAATAATAATAATAATAATTATCGGAATAATAATCGAAATTATAATAATAACAATGAAAATAATTACAATAACAATAACAACAATAATAATGGAAAGAGAAATAGTAATTGTCGGAATAATATTCATACTAATAATAATAATGGGAATAGTAGTAATAATAGTAGTAATAATAGTAGTAATAATAATAACAATGAACATAATTACAATAACAACAATAATAATGGAAAGAGAAATAGTAATTGTCGGAATAATATTCATACTAATAATAATAATGGGAATAATAGTAATAATAATAATCAGGATTTAAATAAATGTAAATGGTGTGCAAGAATTGGACATACGTTAGAAAACTGTTTTGCGAAGAGAGATTTTGAGTCTACCCGCAACCAGGGAAACTGTTAGGGGGCCAGAATAGGCCAATAATCTAGGAACCCAAGACAAATTGCGAAATCAGGCCAAAGAAGATAGGAATTGTGAATCAGACGCCGTGCGTGGCAGTGGATACGTTCGCTATCAATGGTAGGAAAATGGTAGATAATTTTATTTTACTAATTGTATTAACGTTGAACGTTTTCGGCATAGTAGCATTAACAGCAAAAAATAATTTTTATGATTGCATAATAAATAGGATATGTATAGAAGAAAATAAGAAGAAATTAAATGATCTGATTACTTCAGGAATTGATAGTATAAATAAAAATATTAGTAAATATATTGAAAATATTAAGGAATTAAAATTAAGTTTATATACAAAATCAAAGAAAGGAAGCGAAAAATGGGAAACTAATATTACTCGTAGATTCTGGTGCAGACTCTAGCTTGGTAAAGTGGAGTGCATTAGATAATAAACTAGACAGAAATTTAAAAGACGCAAAAGATCTGAGCAGTGCATTTGGGGGACATGTGACCACCGCAGGATCAATTGAAATTCAACATATGGAACATAGAAGGCTCAGTCTGACGTTACATACAATAATGCAGGATCAGGGAGTTCCGGCAGACGGTATACTTGGACGAGATAATCTATGGAACCACGGAATCATAAATGCAGTGGAAAAGGGATTAACCTTTATAGATGGGAAAAGAAATAAAATTGTAACACTACCTCTCAGATCACTAGATGAAATAAACAAAATATTATACAGTGAAGAAATAAAAATAATAGCAAGATCTAAAGGTATCGCCAGACTACCACTACGAACCAAGATCCCCGTAATAATAATTTAAAAACAGGAAATTTCACCAGGAGTTTATATCGGAGAAACCATATAAAATGTGAGAAAGAATAGTGTTAACGTTTCAGTATTAAACTCAACAGAAAAAGATATAATATTGAATAAGAACATACAGCTCAAATTTTCAAATTATAATAAATTTATGGAACCAGTGAGTGGCACAATGAATAGCGTACAAAGCATAAACATACGACACAGAATATGCAAACTATTTGACTCATTAAAATTGGATCCAAATGCAAATGTTGAAGAGAAGGCATCCATAGAAAAAATATGTGCGTCATACCATGATGTATTTCTGTTACAGGGGGATGAGCTATCGTATACACCTATTTTAAAACATGAAATCCCCACAATAGACGGCCAACCTCCGATTAAACGAAAACAATATAAATTATCACATATTCACAGAGAAGAAATCAACAAACAGGTGCAAAAGTTATTAGACGACGATATCACCAAGCACGTCGCCTTGGAGTTCACCACTATTGTTGGTACCTAAAAAGAGTGGCAAGGACGGACAGAAAAATGGAGACTGGTAATAGATTTCAGAAAATTGAACGACGCAACGATTAAACAAGTATTTCCAATACCTCGTATTGATGAAATTTTGGATCAATTAGGTCACAGTAGGTATTTTTTAACATTAGATCTTGCAAGTGGTTATCACCAAGTGCAAGTGGATGAACGCCACAGAGAAAAAACAGCGTTCAGCACGGGTTTGGGACATTTTGAGTTTAATAGGATGCCATTTGGATTGACGGGGGCACCCGCTACGTTTCAAAGAATAATGAACCACATTTTAACAGGATTGCAGGGACTTGATTGTTTCGTATATCTGGAGGATATAGTGGTGTATGGAAAAAACATAATGGAGCACGAAATTAGACTATGTAAGGTGTTAGAAAAATTGAGGGAAATAATAAAATGCAATTTTTTAAGGCGTGAAGTAGTATATTTAGGGAACAAATGCACGGAGTCAGGCGCAATGCCAGATCCCGATAAAATAGAATGTGTCAAAAATATTCCGGTACCCAGGACCAAGAAACAGGTACAAGCCTTCTTAGGTTTAGTAAATTATTACAGAAAATCCGTTAAGAATATGGCAAAGTTAACACTACCGATTAATAAACTGTTGCGGAAGGATGCCAGTTTTGAATGGACAGACAAGTGCCAGGATTCATTTATAAAACTTAAGGAAGCAATTATTTCACCTAATGTTCTAGCATACCCAGATTTTTCAAAACCATTTGTTTTGACAACAGATGCAAGTGGAGAAGCTATAGGAGCAGTGCTGCCACAGGGAGAGCCAGGTTCTGATCGACCAATCGCATTTGCAAGTAGAGCTCTGAATGACGCAGAAACAAGGTACTCAACAATTGAACGAGAATTTTTGGCAATAGTATGGGCCACAAAAAATTATAGAGCGTATTTGTTGGGGCGTCCATTCACGGTTTATACGGATCATCCACCACTGCGTAGCATAGCGAATTTAAAGGATCAAACGTCAAAGCTAGTCAGGTTCAGGCACAAATTATCAGAATACGAGATCGAAATAATTTATGAACCTGGCAAAAAGAATTTAAATGCTGACGCATTAAGTAGGATTCCACAATTAGAACAGAAATTGCGGCAGTTCAAACCCGTTCTAAAAATACACCAAAGGCAATAGATCCAAAACCGGACGTCAGTAAACCAGTGTTGGACGACACAGTAACGGATATGGATTGTGAAACAATCTTGAGTCAAGTATTAACTGATCCTGAAGAAACAGTTATTAGAGACTTTCACGACTCGCCGTTAGGGGGTCAGCAGGGCACACTGAAAACATATTTTCGAATAAGAAAGCAATATAGGTGGAAGGGTCTGCAAAAACAAATTAAAGAGTATGTAAAAAATTGCCCTAAATGTCAAGTTAACAAAATTTCTAAGCTATCAAAAATGCCAATGGTCTTGACAGATACACTAACGCGCCCATTTGATAAAGTTTATATGGACTTAGTAGGAATTTTACCCGAGACAGTATCTGGCAATAAATACATTTTAACATTTCAAGACGATTTTTCAAAATATATGTGCTGTGTAGCAATACCAGACGCAGAAGCAAGCACAGTGGCTAAAGCATTTTATGATGAAATTATAACACGCCACAATATTCCAAAACTGCTAGTAACTGACAATGGCTCTAATTTCGTGGCAAAGTTATTTTCTGATACATGCAAATTATTGGGTATTGAAAAAATGCACATTACACCCTATCACCCACAGGCCAATGGATCATTAGAACGTAGTCACAGATCATTAGCAGAATATTTGAGATGTTTTGCTACGGAGGATGGTTCCAATTCTGATCAATGGTTAAATTCGGCAATGCATGTCCATAATAATACGAACACTATACGGTTATGATTCTGATATGCCAACTAATTTTAAACGTTAAGTTTCATCACTATATAATACCGATGATTATAACAAAATATTAAAATTTCAAATACAGCGGGCTCATGAAATAGTGAGACAAAAATCAAGAAAAGGTAAAAGAAGAATCTAAAACGAGCTACGATAAATCATTAAACCCCATTGAGTTTCAAATTGGAGAAATGGTTGTAATGAAGAATCAAAATGGGAAAAATAATTTTTCACCAATTTGGGTAGGGCCCTATAAGGTTTTGTCCGTCACTACCCCCGTGACAACGACAATATTAATAAAAGGAAAGGGAAATAAAATACACAACAATTTGTTGAAAAAATACCATAATTAGAAATTGATGTATTAATTGTTAAAATGCGGAAATATATTTATAAATAAATTGCGAAAAGTTTAGTATGGTGTGATAATGAATAGGAAATAGGAAAACAGAAGAAAACGGTACCCACAGATCGCTATGTATTATGTATGTATATTAACCCTAAGGTTAATTTACTAGCATGTGGCGGACCAAATTTAAAGGTTATGAAAACAAGAAATATTAGGAAAAATATAAATAAGAAATATTTGTACGAAATTGAGATATTGAACAAATAGCTAAGTACTGCTGAGCGTAAATAACTAGCATAGAAATTTTGAACTGTAAAGTGAATTATGAAATTATGGTTGAATTATTAATTTTAAATTAAAATATAATGAAAAGTAGATTTTGATGAATTGAATTTTGAATAAATGAAGAATTATTAATTTATGTTAGTTGCTGACGAGCAAATAAATGACAAGTAGGTTTTTTTAGAGCTAGAAAATGCTCCAAATGATATATAGGAAAAATATGATTGAATTAAAAGACTAGAAATAATATTATAAAAAAATATATAAATACGTTTACTACGAATGAAAAATAGGGTTTTAGAGCTAGAATATGCTCCAAAAGAGATTATTATGATTAACTTAATTGATTAGAGAAATACTATAAAAATTGTTAGAAAATGAATACAACAGTTGCAAAATGCATACAAGACATTTTAGAGTTAGCAAATGATCCAATTGTTATGTTGATATTTATTTTATTAAAGCAGCTAAGTATTACTTCGGGTAATTTACTAGCCTGTGCAATAAATTATGAGTTTATGTTGAATGGAAGAAAAAAAAAGAAAAATTAAGAAATTGAAGTTGAGGAAATGAATATATATAAAACTCATGATACAAATATATACAGGTACGATCACTCTCTCATTTTTTTCCAATGTTTACTTTAGGTGACACTAGGCAAGTTTTTTGAAGTTTAGTTTTAAAATCAAAACAAAATCGACAATTAAAAAAATCTCATATAAAATTCTATAGAAATGAAAAATAATTATCAAGGTATGCTTTGATATAACTTAAAAATGTTCACAAAAATTTTTATAATCAAAACAAAATCTGAAAAATATTTTTCATATTTTCTTTGAACATAAATTTCAATTTTTGAAAATTTGAATTTGAATCAAAACAAAATATTTCAAAATTTGTCAAAAAAACTTGCCTAATGTCAGAGTGATCGTACCTGTAAATATTTGTATCATGTATAAAACTAAAATATAGTTAAAATATATAAATTATTAAATAATATAATTGTATTAAGGATAGACATCATAGACATTGTATTAAGGATAGAGTCGACATCCGTAAGACTTTATGCTAATCTTATGCTATTAATTAAATAGTTTGAAAAGAACAGCAGCAAATTATTTTTAAGCATTTCACTAAATACGACGAATACTAGTCTGCAACTTGATAAATTGCATACGTCTATTACAAATCGTATTAGGTGAACTCGAGCGAAAACTTAAGATGAACACTTAAGTTTCGTTAGAGATTGCGATAGAATGAAAAATAAATAAAAATAAAAATTGCATATATGTCGAATGAGCATTTTTTAAAATAAACAGCTTAAAAATAAGCTAAACTTCACAAGGTTTAAAACAAAAAAAAATGAAAGATTTTTTACTTGTAGAATATGTTATTCAGATAAAATATATTCTGTTAGTATTTTGAATAAATTAATATTTTTTTTCTCTTCTGGAAAAATGTTTATGCTGATTAGTTTAATAGATATTAAAATATAAAAATATAAACTTAAATAAATATGTTATATGACACATGTATTGTGTACATACCACAACTTATATTGTAAAATATTAACACAAACTATAATATAATGTAAAACTTCGTAATATAAGAGAATGTTAATTTATAAGAAAAATGTGTTTTTTTTTATTTTATAAAATTTTAAAGTACAATATTATATAAGGTAATATATGAATGATAATTTTGATAGAGATATAACGATGTTATTATATGAATATATTTATGTTTTATAGACACTTAAATATGTGAGTGATTGTAATGATGAATACACAAAAATGATTAGATTTAAGTAAAAATAATTATAGCAACGAAATCTCATTGAATACTAAAAATATTGTTACAGTAATTAGATATAATTTTATTAGAAAAATAAGTTGGCAATAATATGGCTAATCCTGCTCATTGTGAGGGTCCAGGTAGATTCAATTCACAGACCGACAGCGTTGGAGCAGCATTCACTCGTGTTCGATCGAAAAACAGATATAGGGATCTACAGGGCGGAGTGAACAGTAATCACGAAATTTGTTGTAACTGACTCAAGCGAACAATTGTAGTTAACAGATGACTTTGTGTCAAGGGTACAGGGTTCATGCACAAGAAACGAACGGTTGCGAAAAACCTACGATACGCGTAAAAAATACGGAAAACATATGCGTTAAACTACGTAAAACATATAATAGAGCAACAAGTAACGGTGATGGCCAGTAATTACGACAGGTTGTCCAGAACGTTGCAAGCAACAATTAAAGAGATAGAGGGGTTGCGTGTTGGAATGAATGCTACACTAGAGGAACTCACCAGAATTAAACACAATCACATAAGGAGATGGCATCAATTGAATTCGCTATCATAGTGTTGAAATAAAGAAGATTGTGAACACAAAACTGAAAAAGCTCCAGAAACAGAACCAGAAAGTTAGCTAGAATGAATCTGAGCATAGCATGTTGCACCCGGACGTTTTGGATCAAGCGTTGCTTAGCGAATTAACAGTGGAACTGAAGATGATGTACGAATCAGAATGGTTCTTAAAGAATATTGAATTTACACATCGAAGCTAAAGCTACATCGCAATGTAGTGTCGGAAGCAAGTTAGACGGAGTCAGGAGCAGTCGGGACCCTGAGAAGTATCCTAGGGGCTCCTAGATCTGTGAGATCGATGACGGCTTCACTAACAAATAAGATGGTGCGAACCGCAGTCCGAAGGAAAGAAGATAAGCACAAGAACTCATATCTGGAACTTGAAGAACCAGTATCGCTACCACATATGAAGATCGATTAACCATGCCAATAGTGGCGAGAGTTATGTTTACAGCAGAGCCCGCCATTTAACCAACGGGAGACCGACCACGATATCTTGACTAAATTCAACCATGCGAATAGTGACGAGAGTTATGTTTACAGCAGAACCTCCATTATACCAACGGAGACCGACCACGATATCTTGACAACAACAGCTGTGGAGCAGAGGTGATTGCGGAGCAGAAGTATGAGGTTATGTATGTATTAAGTATCGGTAGTATGTTTGTATTGTACAGTAGTGTAAGGTATTGGTATGAGCTGTTAGTATAAGATTGTTGTAAGTCGAAAAAAAAAAAAATTTGTAAGGGGGGGAGGAATGTTGGGAGTTAGCATTATGACAGTCACTCATAGCGTGGCAGTTCATTGATATTTTTCTAGTGGGTATTTGCTGTTGCTAAATATTAATTACTAAATATTTAAATAATATTATATGCATTCTAATTGTTGTTAAAACAAAAAGTAAATGATGTTGGTTTGATGACACACCTTTTGGTCGTTGCCAAAATAAGCGGCGACAATTTACTTAGTCAGCAATTGTAACTATAAACCAAATTCGCAGCAGCGTCAAGTTGCTAGCTTGAAGAAAAGAAGAACGTGGTGCAATTTGTTTGTAAACAAAGATGACTTCAATTCAATGACTTTGTGATGGCCTAAATTCAATGTCATCGCGGGTTGCTGATTATGCAAGAGTTGATTTCACGGTCAGCGTTAAGAAGTCGAGTTGTGGATCGAACTTGAGTTCTTTACGGAACTTGTGATTGGTTAAAATTATGCTTCTGGGCATAAGCAGCAAAACACACTGTGATTGGCCAAAATTATGTTTCTAGGCTGAAGCAGCAAAAGACACTGGAAAAGTAGCCTTGAAACTTAGATTAAGTATTAGTATATAAGCTGTAGTTATTTAGTTTTTGAAGGGAGTTGTTATTAGATTAAGAAGTTAGTTCATAGGTTGAACAGTAAAATGAAATAAAAGTTATAAAAGGGATAAACTGGAAATGAATTAAGTGTTGTTATTTATTAGATGTCTTATTTTAGGTGATGAAATAGGAACGTTTAACAATATCTCTTCAAATTTTTATTTTTTTTCTTCTTTTTTTATATAAATTTTTAATATCTTTTATACCTTTTATACTTGTAATATCTGTTGTTTAATTTGTTATTTTTTTTTTTGGAATATCTACTAAGATCCACAGCACTCAGACAGACTAGATCCATTGTACTGTGAAATCTATTCCCTACAATTTTGTGGTTAATATCACCACGGGCGCCCATGCCCAAGCCGGGATTCGAACCCGAGACCTTCAGAATGTAAGTCCAGCGCGCTACCTCTGGACTGCTGAGGCCGGCTTGATTTTGTTAATACGTATAATTATAATCTAACGGAATTAATACTTGTGATTGAATGATAATTAATATATATATATATATATATATATATATATATATATATATATATATATATATATATATATATATATATATACACCCAGAAATAAATTCCATCAAATCCCATTAAAATTGGTCAATAGGACAATTATTGATTTAATAGTATACAAAAAATAAAACTTTTCATACAAACCCAATGGCAATTTCATGGTATTTTCTAGTATTTAATGGTATTTTTCCGATTAAAATAATAATTTATCCTATTGACTATTTTTAGTAGTAAAAAACTATTATTTATATATATATATATATATATATATAGATAAACTGATGCAACTGATTTAACTTATATGTGTTTTGCATGTGTATTGAGTGTGTCTGTTGCTTCTGAATTGATTTTATATTTGGTTTGGAGAGGTGTAAAAAAATTATATGAGTGACTTTTATATGCTTTACTGTTGGACCAGATTTCTCCTCTTGTTTTGCTGTGTGCTGGGACGGACTTGCCTTGTTCATCTTCAATGGTTCGTTGTATGTGGTGCGTTGGGTCTGTTGGGCTTCGATGGTTCTTGTGGAATTTGCAAACGGTGCTATCTCCAGTGGACATCGTCATGATCATACTCTGGATTCTAAATCGTTCAGGAGAGTTTTGTCCCGTTGACTCGGTTGTCGATCTGTTCGAGATGAGTGTTTTATTTTTTTTCTCGGCGATCTTATTAAACAAATTTTTGAATCATCTTGGTGCTCATGTCGCGTTATGTAGGATATTTTAGATTTCCGAATTGTTGATCCGAATTGGTGATCAGAAAACCTCGTGGTTTTCTGATATCTTTATGTATGATTGAAGACATAATAATGCGATTTCTCCTTTTCTTTTTTATTATATTTTTCAAGGTCCATTTTACATCTAGTATGTGGCAATTGCCCATTTTGTATCTTGTTATTTGCATCTTGTATTTGGCAATTGTGGCAATTGTAAACATTCAATCATTGCACGCTACTTGTATTTGGTATAACAACAAGTTTGCGTTTAGTGTGTCCGTTTTCAAATATGCTGCCACTCTGCTTCGTTTCTTCGCTTTTCTTTTATTCGAATTTGCTGGGCCTCTGCTTCATTACTCCTTCTTGTTGATAACACCAAGAGCTCCTTCCACATGTCCCCCTTAAAGTCCCAAGACCCCAACGATCATCTATGCGTCTTCTGCTTCAGTATCCAGCGCTGTTGGTCACTCTAAACAACAATTTTTGTGCACTCGGATATTTTAAATTTACCTGAATATTTTCCAAATGTGTAGTGTGGTACTAACTTATGTAACCTAATATAATTTGGTAAAATATATAATGGTTTATGTACATTCGTCACAAAAAAAGATTGATTTTAAGATATTTAAATTAGAGATGGGCATGTGAGCGTGATTCACGTGTATCACGCGTGATCATGCGTGAGTGTGATTGAATCTTAATTTTGCTCACGTGATTGTGAGTGAGTGTGAGTAGACCAAAAATTACCGTGAGTGAGTGTGCGTGAGTACAATTTATTCGTGAGTGAGTGTGCGTGAGTCAAATATTGTTTAACATAAAAAAAATCTCACTTTTATTTTTTTGCGATTTCTTCTATATTTTTGCTGAACTACATAACAAGTAGGGCCACCCCTTGAACTCAGAAGGCTTTGGGAAGGCGCTTGCCCACTATTCATATGTATAATATATCAAACCCTTGCTAACCGACCGTCATATACCAACCCCTTCTTCAACTCATTTGCAAGGTTTGGGTCAAAAATTGATCTAACCCCTGCAAACCGGCCGTTCTTGGAATGGGCTAGTCAATTTTTTTGGGGTCATGTCAATAGTTATTGCTTGGTTTCATACGACGGTTCATGGAAATGGACATTTTTCTATATACCCATTTTTGTAAAAATTTGAATTTTTAATTTCAACTATACATGATAACTCTGTATGACTTTTTGATTATTTGATTATTAAGTTTAGTTTGTTCCAGGGGTTCGTGTGGCGTCCCGTTGTTATTCGAGTTATAAATGTAGTAACCAAAAAAATCGCATCAATAATAGTTGTTCTAAAAGTCAATTCATTCCTGGCAAATTCTACCCCGGACTATACTTTTGTTGATAATTCTTTTCCAGAGATAATTTTTTTCAGATACAATTCTCATTGATTTACACTAATTATTCACCGGGGTTATATGAACAGCACGTCGAAGGTCTTTCACATTTCCATCTCCGTTAAAAATTGAGATATATTTTATCAAAACCCTAACATCATTATTGCGTTTTAATATTAGAGGTGCCACGTTTGGTCGACCAATCTCACTATGAAATATATATTTTTATGCATACTGAAAACAGAAGCAAATAAAAAAATGCGTGATTCGGCGTGATTCACGTGAATCACGCGTGATTGTGATTGAATCTTAATTTTACTCACGTGATTGTGAGTAGAGCAAAGTGTGCGTGATTAGAGTGTGCGTGATTAGAAAAATTATTTCGTGAGTGTGAGCCAAACTCACTCACGTGCCCATCTCTAATTTAAATTACTTGAATTAAAGTATGGTACATTATTTGAACTATTACTATTTAGTGTGGTATTAGTTTATCTAAACTTAGAGTCATGTAATGTATAGTTGTTTATGTATGTAATAACATTGAAATTAAATGTTTTTTGTAAGTGTTTAACTTATTTGAAACACAGTTATTTAGTGTAGCACTAGCTTTAGTGTAATTTTAGTGTATTATGTCCTTGAACCAATGGCTAAGATCGTCGTCTTATATGCGGAGGGACTCAATGCAGCGGACTCAAACCCGCCTCAATGCGTAAAATTAAAACCAAAAAATTTCATATAATTTTTTTATTTCATATACATTTTTTTTATAATTATATATGTACATAGAATATATTGTACATTAAATATATTGTACATTAACTATATGTATATTAAATATATTGTATATACATTGTAACGTGACCGGTTCTCCGGGTTCAGAGCTGGGATATCCTCAGCGGGCTCCAGTAGTCCGCGCGTTACAAAAATGTATTATTGTGCAGGGAAACCCTCATAGAAATGAACACACCGACACAAGTCTTTAATTTATGCGATATACATCGCGTTTATTGTGAGTTAGTATTATTTTAATTAAGTATTTAATTATTTAGCAAAATTCCCCGTGCGTTGTCTCTGCGTACTGTTGACGGGCCGCTGCTGCATACGGGCCTCTGCTGCATACGGGCCTCTGCTGCATACGGTCCCTCGCCGCTTCTAAAATATATGTATATATAATTTCAACCAGACTTACTCCAGGCCGCCTTGCTGGAACTGCGCTTATCCTTGGTCCTTAACCAGGACGGGAAACTGAACCTCCGGTCACGGTACAACGCTCCTACGGATCTCGCCTGCAGAAAGCGTTGTAACCGATCGGTCTTGTCGAGGTCGAAGTCGGGAACTGAGAGAGAGCGAATTAACGATGTGCAGTGCCTTTTATAGGCCTGCGATTGGTGACTTGTTGCCTCGATTGTTGACCGATCGTTGGTGACTTGTTGCCCGCCGCTCTTGTACTTTCGTCCATCTGTGTGAGCTTTCTCGCTCACCAGTGAGAGTGTGTTAGTGACACTTTTGTCGCTTCGGTCACTGGTGAGTATGTGTTAGTCAAACACTCGTTGCCTTCTTCGCTTCACCAGCGAAAGCTTTGCTCACTGATGGGTATTGGTGGCTTTCGTAGCACGTACCTGTGCCTCGCTTATGTCGACGGCTTTGATTCCCACGCCGATTCTTGTTCAACGCCGTAAAGTAGCGTAAATGTGTGGTTACCATTTGCCCCCCAAATGGTACCGTCACAACATATATTTATTATTTTAAAATTTTCAAAAATTGTTGAATTTATTATGTATATATATATTTTTAATCTGATTAAATTTAGTTTTAAAAATTTATTTAATTTCCAATACAAATTTGTATATCTCTTTTGAGAGTTTAATAAAAAATAATATGTTAGATAAAATTAAAATTTACCCCTGATTTTTTTTTATTTTCCTTTTTTCTTTATTTTTAATTCCCTTTTTTTCATTTTTTTTTTCTCTTTTTTTTCCTCATTAAAAAAATAATAGTTTATATCTGTTATTTATATATTTTTTTCTTATCTTTTTTTATATATATATATTTTTTCTTTTCTTCTTATTTTCTTCTTTTTTTTCTTCTCTTTAATAAACATTTTACACCTCCTTCTTTTTTTTTAATTTTAGTTCCTCTATTTTTTAATTTTTTTTTTCATGTATACTTTTTTATCTCTTTTTTTTAAATTGAATAGTTAATATTATTATCTTTTTTCTTTTTTTTTATCTTCTTTTTTTTTCTTTTTAATAAAAAATTGTATCACTCTTTATTTTAAAAATTTTAATTCCGCATTTTTTTCATGTTTATTATTTTTTTTTTCATATTTTTCTTTTTAATTCATCTCTTCTTAATATATTTTTTCACTTTTTTTTTTTTTAAATTTAAAAATTCTTTAAAAAAAAAAAAATAATTATTTTGTTGTCTTTTTATTTTTAATAAAAATTTGTATCCCTCTTTTTTTTTAATTTTAATTCCCCATTTTTTTTCATTTTTTTTGTTTTTTTGTCTCTTCTTTTTTTATCTCTATATTTTGTTTTTTTTCTTCTCTTTAATTAAAATGTTCTCCTTTTTTTTAATTTTACTTCCGTTTTTTTCACATATATATATATATATATATATATATATATATATATATATATATATATATATATATTTATATATAAATTTTTTTTTTATCGTTTTTTTTATTCATTAAAAATTTAATAGTTAATATTATTATTTTTTTTTGTCTTCTTTTTTTTCTTCTCTTTTTTTCTTTTTAATAAAAGTTTGTATCCCTATTTTTTTAAATTTGAATTCCTCATTTTTTTTTCAAGTTTATTTTTTTTTCATATTTTTTTTTCTTCTCTTCTTATTATATTTGTTCACTTTT
This sequence comes from Dryomyza anilis, assembly GCA_951804985.1. Taxonomy (NCBI): domain Eukaryota; kingdom Metazoa; phylum Arthropoda; class Insecta; order Diptera; family Dryomyzidae; genus Dryomyza; species Dryomyza anilis. The sequence goes on from OX638130.1 coordinate 70,331,861, forward strand.
TTTTTTCTTTAAAATTTAAAAATTCTTTTTGTTTTAATTAATATTTAAAACCTATATATATATTTTCTCCATCTCCATCTCCAATTATTAAAACTTTTTTTTTTTTAAATTTTAACTGCACTAAATATTTTAATGCATAAATCCCTATTTTTTTAGTTTTAAATTCTTTGTTTTTGTTTTTTTTTATATCTGTTATAAATTTAATTTTTAATACCTGTTTTTTTATTTTATTTATTCTACTATTATATTTTCCTGTTCCCTTTTTTTTAATTTTAACTGTACTAAATATTTATATATCTCTGTTTTTCTTTTAATTTGAATACTAACTGATATTTTTCTTCTTTAAGTAATTTAAATTATTATAAGTAAGTTCTTCAAATTCATTTAAAATGTATTTGTTATATTTAAGCATATTCAAATTATTCAATTTTATGTCGAATTTTGTATGAAGGCAATTTGTTACCTTTTGCTTAATTTATTTCTTGATGATTAACTAAATTAACAATTATAAGTTTTTTCCTAAAATAGTTATATATATATATATATATTTTTGTATTTCTTTTTACAAAATTATTGGATATTAAAATCCTAAGTTTTTTATTTTTTTATTATTATATTTTTTCTTTTGTTTGTTACTTACTGTTTTCCTAAACTATTTATATTTATTTCTTCCTCTAAATGACGAGTTATTTAATGTTTTATTTATATATTTTTTTCTTATCTTTTTTTATATATATATATATTTTTTCTTTTCTTCTTATTTTCTTCTTTTTTTATTCTCTTTAATAAACATTTTACACCTCCTTCTTTTTTTTTAATTTTAGTTCCTCTTTTTTTTAATTTTTTTTTTCATATATACTTTTTTATCTCTTTTTTTTAAATTGAATAGTTAATATTATTATCTTTTTTCTTTTTTTTCTTCTCTTTTTTTCTTTTTAATAAGAGTTTGTATCCCTTTTTTTTTTAAATTTGAATTCCTCATTTTTTTTTCAAGTTTATTTTTTTTTCATATTTTTCTTTTTAATTCATCTCTTCTTAATATATTTTTTTCACTTTTTTTTCTTTAAAATTTAAAAATTCTTTTAAAAAAAAAAAATATTTTTTTTTTGTCTTTTTATTTTTAATAAAAATTTGTATCCCTCTTTTTTTTTAATTTTAATTCCCCATTTTTTTTTTTTTTTTGTCTCTTCTTTTTTTATCTCTATATTTTGTTTTTTTTTCTTCTCTTTAATTAATATTTAACACCTCCTTCTTTTTTTTTAATTTTAGTTCCTCTATTTTTTATTTTTTTTTTTCATATATACTTTTTTATCTCTTTTTTTTAAATTGAATAGTTAATATTATTATCTTTTTTCTTTTTTTTTTCTTTTTAATAAAAAATTGTATCACTCTTTATTTTAAAAATTTTAATTCCGCATTTTTTTCATGTTTATTATTATTTTTTCATATTTTTCTTTTTAATTCATCTCTTCTTAATATATTTTTTTCTTTAAAATTTAAAAATTCTTAAAAAAAAAAAAAAAATTTTTTTTTGTCTTTTTATTTTTAATAAAAATTTGTATCCCTCTTTTTTTTAATTTTAATTCCCCATTTTTTTTCATTTTTTTTTTTTGTCTCTTCTTTTTTTATCTCTATATTTTGTTTTTTTTCTTCTCTTTAATTAAAATGTTCTCCTTTTTTTTTAATTTTAGTTCCGTTTTTTTCATATATATATACATATATATATATATATATATATATATATATATATATATATATATATATATGTTTATATATATATATTTTTTTTTATCGTTTTTTTTATTCATTAAAAATTTAATAGTTAATATTATTATTTTTTTTGTCTTCTTTTTTTCTTCTCTTTTTTTCTTATTAATAAAAATTTGTATCCCTATTTTTTTAAATTTGAATTCCTCATTTTTTTTTCAAGTTTTTTTTTTTTCATGTTTTTTTTTTCTTCTCTTCTTATTATATTTGTTCACTTTTTTTTTTCTTTAAAATTTAAAAATTCTTTTTTTTTTAATTAATATTTAAAACCTATATATATATTTTCTCCATCTCCATCTCCAATTATTAAAACTTCTTTTTTTTAAATTTTAACTGCACTTAATATTTTAATGCATAAATCCCTATTTTTTTAGTTTTAAATTCTTTGTTTTTGTTTTTTTTTATATCTGTTATAAATTTAATTTTTAATACCTGTTTTTTTATTTTATTTAATCTACTATTATATTTTCCTGTTACCTTTTTTTTAATTTTAACTGTACTAAATATTTATATATCTCTGTTTTTTTTTTAATTTGAATACTAACTGATATTTTTCTTCTTTAAGTAATTTAAATTATTATAAGTAAGTTCTTCAAATTCATTTAAAATGTATTTGTTATATTTAAGCATATTCAAATTATTCAATTTTATGTCGAATTTTGTATGAAGGCAATTTGTTACCTTTTGCTTAATTTATTTCTTAATGATTAACTAACTTAACAATTATAAGTTTTTTCCTAAAATAGTTATATATATATATATATTTTTGTATTTCTTTTTACAAAATTATTGTTTTTAATATCCTAAGTTTTTTATTTTTTTATTATTATATTTTTTCTTTTGTTTGTTACTTACTGTTTTCCTAAACTATTTATATTTATTTCTTCCTCTAAATGACGAGTTATTTAATGTTTTATTTAATGATTACTCTATATCTTATGGTAAGATTTATTTTTTCTATATGTTGCATAATGTTTAGCGTTGCAATCTACGAGTTTAATTGTCAATGCATAGCTAATTGGTTTTATATTGTTACTTTTATGGGTTCTAACTTAGGGTAATATTATAATATTTTTAATTTTAACTGCATACACTATTTGTGATATGATTGTAAAAAATTATTGTGAATTTTCTTATCTTTGTTTTTGATCAATATCGTCGTGGTCACTGGCCCACTTCCCTCTACGACCACGTAGGGTCCCTTCCAAATTGGAGAGAACTTATTCTTCCTAGTTTGGTTTTTCATTAAAACCATGTCATGTGGTTCAAATTGTATAGGATTGAGGTTCTTGTCGTATTGTTTTTATTGTATCGTATGGATTTTGCCTGACGATCTCGTGTGATCGCTGTATTTGGTACTTTAGTACCTTATTGTAGTATTCTGCCTTATATAAAGGTGAACATTTACGCTTTAAATTCGTAGGCATGTCGAAGTCAAACCCGTACAACGTTCGGAATGGTGTTTGACCCGTCGACGTATGCACCGTGTTATTATGAACATGCATTGCAGAATTTAACCATTGGTCCCAGTTTGACCCAACCTCTTTAGCAAAACTACGTAAATATTCAGCTAAAGGACGATGACTTCGTTCCAATGACCCATTAGCCTGTGGATGGTAGGGTGTTATATGTGGAGACTGAATACCCACCAGGTCCATGTACACTTTGTCAAAGGGTCTTGAACTTTTGTTTACCTGGTATTTTGAACAATTTTTCACATAATCCTTTATTTGCTTCTGCATACCCTTCCATCGGTACTGTTGCCGAATTCTTAAAAATGTTTTTACGCCACCTTGGTGACCACCTAACGGTGAATCGTGAAAATCTTTAATTACCGTCTCTATGTCCCGATTCAGTTAGAATTATTATATTGTCATTTTCCTTTGTTATCGAATCGTCATGATCGCATTTTGACTGTTTCTTATCGTCTTTCTTGTCTCTTTTCATGGGTTTTGAACGTGTTTGTACTACAACTACCTTTTCATTTTATTCGGTATGCGGCTAATCGCATCAGCGTTCAAATTACTTTTTCCCGGTTTGTAATGAAATTTGAAATCATATTCCGATAATTTGTGTTGGAAACGCGCAAGACGTGATGTCTGATCTTTTATGTTTGCTGTACCCTTTAGGGGCTGATGATCTGTATAAATTTTAAATCTTCTTCCCAAAAGATATGCCCTAAAATTTTTTGTTGCCCATACAGATCATTGCCAAAAATTCTTTCTCAATAGTAGAGTGGCGTGTTTCCGCATCGTTAAGAGACCTACTGGCAAACGCGATCGGACGGTCGCTTCCAACTTCACCTTGCGTTTAACCGCGCAATTGCTTCGTTACTAGCGTCTGTCGTGAGCAAAAAGGGTTCGTTAAAATCCGGATACGCTAGTATGGGTGGTGACATAATTGCCTCTTTAAGTTTTAAGAACGAATTCTGACAATTGTCATTCCATATGAACTTAGCGTCCTTTTTAACTTAGCGTCCAGTTTATTGGTAATAACAGTTTCGCCATACCTCCCATAAATTTTCTGTCATAATTAATTAAGCCTAAAAATGCTTGAACTTCTTTCCTATTTTTCGGAAGTGGAATATTTTTTACACACTCTACTTTGGCTGGGTCTGGTAGGGCACCTAACTCAGAACACTTATGTCCTAAATATAAAACCTCGCGTCGCAAAAACTGATATTTCTCTGTATTTAATTTTAAATTATGTTCTCTCAGCTTTTGCAAAACTTTGCATAGCTTATGCTCGTGCTCTGCTAAATTATTCCATAAACCACTATGTCATCTAAATAAACGAAACAGTTAATACCCTGTAAACCTGTTAGTATGTGGTTCATCATAAAGTGGCAGGTGCCCCCGTTAAACCGAATTGCATCCTGTTGAATTCAAAATGACCAAGGTCTGTACTGAAAGCAGTTTTTCTTTGTCATTGTCTTCAACTAAATGCTGATGGTAACCACTGGCTAAATCTAGTGTTGAAAAATACCGACTATGACCTAACTGGTCTAAAATCTCATCTATTCGTGGTATAGGAAATACCTGTTTGATGGTGACGTCATTTAATTTTCGGAAATCTATAACCAGTCTCCATTTCTTATTGCCATCTTTATCGCCCTTTTTAGGTACCAATAATAATGGGGAATTTCAAGGCGACATGCTTGGTGAAATAATTCCATCGTCTAACATCTTTGATACTTGTCTATTAATCTCATTTCTATGCATATGAGGAAGTTTATACTGTTTCTGATTTATTGGTGGCTGATTCCATTGTGTGGGTATTTCATGTTTTAATGAAAAATGAAAAAAGTCATGATATGACAAGCAAATATTTTGCAAAGATGCAACTTCTTCTTTATTTAATGATTCATCGATCTTTACATTCCCTAATAATCTATCAATTCTATTTTTTATATTAACCGAGTTTATTGTAGAACTCGCCTTTGTTGCTTCTTTATATTTGTTGAATTGGAAAATTGTGGCTTGAAATTGTTATCAATGGTTACCTCCTTATCCTTATTTTTTCTAACGTTTCTAATTCCTGGCTAAATTTCCTGTTTATGCAACAAAACTATAGGAATTCTTGTTCTTAACGGCAGTGATACAACCATGGCCGTTCTGGGCTGTACCCTGATTCGTTGATTAAAATTAATATTTTCTATGTCTTGCAATGATTTTAATGGAAATTTGACAAGGTGATTTTTGTCTTCATCAAAAAATTTAATTTTTTTATTAAACGCATTTATTATAGATCGGTTCCAAAGATTGTCACGCCCGATTATTCTATCTGCTGGTACCCCTTGTCCATGTGACACAACGTGTAGCGTTAAACTCAGGTTTTCTATGTTTGTGTGCTGAATCGTAATGGAGCCTAGGGTTCTAACTCATCCACCAAAAGAACCACTCAGATCTTTCTGAATATTTTTATTAAAATTCGGCAAATGTGCCATCATATTTTCTTTAATCAGGCTGGCCTTAGCTCCAGAATCCACTAACAGAGTAAGTTTTCCATTTTTTGCTGCCTCGCAAGGTACTTCAATGAACACATCACTCGTATCGGATATCTTGAAACACTCCCCATGCCGGTTAAATATTTTACGATGCATGCCTAATTGTGAAGCTAATTTCATTTTCCTCGACATAAATTTACTCATAAAATTATGAGCAATTGAAGACAATTTAATTTTACAAATCGTGAATTTATTATACATTTCTGACGATAAAACGCACATTGCGCTAATAATAAAAATAAATATTGAAATTACTTCATTGCAAATTATACTCGCCCCTGTATGGAATATATCTACAGTCTTGCCAGACGTTTGATCTACAATTCCCAAATTTTCAGGGCAGTTAATTACAACTTTCTTTTTATTTGATTTATTGTTGATTTTATTATTCTTAATTTTAATATTTTTAACTTCCGATACAATTGGTTTTACTTTCTTAAGTTTATTTGCTTTCTTTATAATTTGTTTATTTTTAATTTCCCTAATTCCTATATTCTGTTCATTATTCGCGTCAAGTTGTGTATTATTATTATTTAGTTCATTATATGTTTTTGTTGGAAAATTTCTTTCATCATTAATATGTATTTTTACTTTTTGTTCCTCATTTTCTGCGTTAATAATTTTCGCTGTTTTATTTTGTTGTAGTGTCCTCTTTGGAACTACAACTACTGGCCTTACTATACTATTTGCTAAGGGTCCCCAGTTTAGTGGCCTTGACTGGTCCCCTGGTAGTTTCCCTGTGGACTGCTATTATTGGTCCATGCATCATATTTGCGTTTGGCATAACAATTCATAATAACATGTCCGTCCTTTCTGCACCAAGTGGAATATTTAGCGGGCCTGTTTGCAAAATTCCCATTATAATTATTTCCTTGAAAAACTTGTGTATCGCGTTTAACACGACAATCCCCCTCGACGTGTCCCCCTATATGGCACCAATCGCATCTCAATTCTGGAGCACCCCCGCCTTGGTTTTGGATACCACCTTGACCATTTACCTGAGGTACGGGTGGTTGACTTCCTTGGGGAGCAGTATGTCCTGGAACAACATTCCGACCCGAACGATCTGCACACTGTACATGTCCATAAGTACGACAGTCACTGCAATACGGAGTGGTTCTCCGTGTACGACATTCATCCCGCAGATGTCCCTTCTTCTTGCAAAAAGAACATGTAGGTATAGGCTGCTTCATACCTACATTTTGTGTTTTCTCTTCCGTCTCCTTTTCTTCATTGCCTTGGCTACCTGATGCAGTACGAATTTTTGGCATGAAGGCCGATGAGGGCTCATTGAAATGGACTCCAAACTTGTCTATGCCCGTTAACTCTGCGGACTCCCTTTGTATCGTCGCATGGTCCAATGCCTCTTCAACCAATTTCTCCAGTGTTGTTTGCTTACTGCTCATAATAAGTATTCGCAAAGTGTAATCCCGATTTCCTAACTTAAATGAGCTTTTAACTAAATTACTCAATTCATTAACGAACACGTCATATTTCGTATCATTATATTTACTTTTAATCGTACTTAATGCTGCCGACTGCAGGTTAACCAAACGCCTCGAGAAAAATCTAATACTTTCCCCCGGATACTGAGACGCCTTTCTAATGTCATATTGAATGGCATCTACTGACCTACATTCCAAGTACGTATTCCTTAACAGATTGTATAAATCATCTATTGTGTCAAACTCCTTTGAACTTACAAAGTCAAAAGCATTTCCCTGTAAACGAACCCTAACGCCTTTAATAAACTCCTTCATTTGTTCAGGCTTCAGTTCTGCCCTCACCACTTCATATCCTAAAACGGTGAAGATCCGTCCTCAGCGACGATGAGTCTGCACCTGCAAAATCTGGCACCGCATTTTTAACGAATTTCGCGACTTCGCCTAATCCCATGTTGCCCTGTGTTGTGATGTCGTCACTTTCTATGGTATCCTTGTGGTATAAGGATGTCTCGTGCGCTGTCAAATATCTAATACGCGCGTTCAATTCCTGTATTTTGTTGTTCGCTTCCTCCAACGTCGCGTACTCCCCATTGCCTGGCGTCTGACAGAATTATTTATTGATTCCTCAGAAATATCCTTTTCTTTCAATAAATTTCTTAATTTTATGTTTTCCTCTTCTAGTTTAGCTGTTTCTTCTAACTCTGCTGTACGTTTTAAACAATAATCGTTTAAACGTTTTCTCAACACGTCAACTAATCTTTCAACTAATTCTAATTCAACATTTTCTGCTAAAACCGATTTAATTTTTAAATTCTGGAAATTTAATAACTCTTCTACTATTTTATCTGCCTCCTCTAATTGAGATAAATGCAGAATTCTAGATATATTATCTTTTAATAACGCTGTACTATCTTTATTTAGTATTGTTGGTACAAATTGCGATCATAATTTTTCAACAAATCTGTCCAATTCGCTAGATTGCTTTTGAATATACGCATTTAAAGCATCTGCCATTAAATATTTCCAATCAATTTAAAACGTTATCTTTATCTTTTAATTAAAAAAAAAATAAATTTCATCAAGTTGTAATTGAAAATTCCAACGAAACAAAAATGTTACCCAAACAACAACGAAATCAATTTTGGTATACATGAAGTAAAAATAAATTTATTTTTCCAAATAAAAAAAAAAATAAAAAGTATGTGTATATTCGGTTACTCAAGATTGTAAAAAAAAATTTAACATACAATGATAATTTATTAAAATTTTTTGTTATTTTTAAAATCATAACAGCAATCAGTGCTGTGTTCACACGCTTTAAAATGTAATCAAATCATTTAGTTTTTATTTGTTATACACTGGAGGGTCCGTAGTTTGGAATCTCAGTGTCATTTCAATTATTATATTGTCCTTGTTCTTTTCAGAAAATTTGTAAAATTTAGATTTTTTGATAAAAGTATGATTAAATTAAAATTTATGTAATCGCTGTTACTATGTAATTATTTTCATAGTCGTTTAAGAGAAATGTCAAGTGTAAATTTATTGTTTAGAATATTATAAAATATTAAAATTTTGAATATTACTAAATGTTACTCCTGACTACACATTCGCATTTTATTTTTCATTTAATTTAATATAACAATTAATTCTCTTTATCCACAGCCATCCATGCTGCGAAAAACTGATACGTTTTGAAAATAAAAATTTGTTTGATTTTATAGTGTTATCGTTTTACATTTAATGAAAATTATAATTTGCATACTAATAGTATGAATTATTTTATTATACACTAGAGGGTCCGGAGTTCGGATTCGCAGTGTGTATTTTCTTTAATATATTTGATTTTAAATTTTTTTTTATATTATTTAGAATGTTAAACATTTTTTATTTATAACTTTAAAAAACTCTCCCTATCTCTATAACAAAAAAACCAAAATATAATTAAATTTAGTTTTCAAAGCTCCCTTTTTTTTAAATTAAAAAACAAATAATTAAAATTTTTAATCACTTACCATTTTGGTTACTTTTCCTTCTCGTCATCCTTCCTTCGTCCTTCTTTCCACTCTCGGTCCTTCAGAGGTTGTTACCGACGTACCGGCTGCGCCAAATGTTGAAAACTCGTTTCCTAATGTTTTCCACTGTTGAAATAATTTTACACTTTTATATTTACTTTTAAATTTTAATGTTACTTTGTATTTAACACTACCTCCACTTGAGGCTGACTAAACTACAATCTTTTAAATTGCAACGAAAGGTATTAACAATACCTTCGTTGCAAGCTTTTCTTAAATCCTATTCTCACTATGTTCTAGTGAGTTTTCATTTTCACTCAATTTTGGTGTACGTGACTTTTCAAGAAAGTCCGACTTGCAGTTTTTGACTGACACCAATTGCGAAATATTAGAATTGTTGGCAAACGCTGCTTAGCTTATTTTAACACAGACCCAAAATTATGCAATGGAAAATTGTATTGAAAGCCTCTTGAAAGAGGTGTGATCTAAGTAAAGCTTTAGCGCTTTGCCAAACTATTGCCAGCTTCTGTTAACTGTGCAAGCTAACCTGAAAAAGGTGTGGTCTAAGCAAAGCATTAGCGCTTTGCCAAATTATTATCATTGTTGCCAACGTGAAGCGTTGCAGGACCAATGATGGATGACCCATAATTTTAATAGTAATAAAAACTAATATATTTTGCGCATTGGTTTGCCACCATTTTTTATTTGTAGGTTATTTGTTTGCTTGTTTCTTCGAACTGCCGCTATAGCGAAAGGTGATAAAAAGTTTTGGGTTAAATTATAAACAATTGATAAACATTGAAATAAAGTAAATTGGAAAATATTTCTTATATATCTATTTATATTATAGATATCATCAATGTGGAATGGTTCTCTGCATTAAACAAATGCATCGAACTAACCAACCTCATTAGAGGCATCACGACGATTGCATGCATGTCTTCTATGCACGAGGACCCGGGTTCGAATCCTACCTGTGGCAATATATTTTTTTAATTAATTTTTTTATTATTATTTATTATTAATAATATATATATTATTATTATCATATAATTCATGATTATGGTATTTAAACATTATTATAATATGAATGTTACAATTTAATAATTAATTCACCAATACATACGTTTGATTGTTATACATCAAAATGAATTGCACAATATTAATAGACAGTAGTCGAGCGGAAGTGTACTGGCTTTGCAATCCGAAGGAAGGGAGTTCAAATCACCGTGGAAAAGATAATGTTTTTTGTAAAGATAATGTTTTTTCAATTAATAAAAATTTAATTTACAATTTAATTTAATTAATTTCAGAGCAGACAAACGGAATAAAAATACAATTATATTATTCAATAAAATATATAACATAATCCCAGCAAGAACACTACCAGTCATATGAGCAGTAATATTACAAGTATCAAAACTGAAAGTTTCAGTAAAAGTTTCTATAACATTGTTAAGAGCGTCGGGATAAAATTGTCCGAAACTTTTGTGTGCGTGTGAATTTTTATCTCTTTCTCACTCATCTGAAATGAGATACAATTGAATATATGTTTATCACTGTTATTATAAGTGACGAATAAGTGACGATGAAATTACTTGTAAATTTACGAAATATTTTACGTAACATAAACTGTTTTAATTTTGAGGTTAGGGACGGTAAAAATAATAGTAAACTAACCAAAATTAGATCAAATAAAACCAAAAAACTCAAAATTCTATAGTTTTAATTTTTATTGCGTTGAATATAATGCGCATTAATGCGCACTTCCTTCCATGCATTTGTTTAATGCAGATGATCCTTCCACTTTGATGATATCTATAATATGAATAGATAAATAAGCAATATATACAAATACTCTTCTTAATATACTTTGTTTTAGTGTTTATCAATTGTTTATAATTTAAGTAACATCATTTTTCAACTCCTGCTGTAGCGGCTACTGTTGCAAACGTAATAAATAACCTACAAATAAAAAATGGTGGCACGCAAAAAATATTAGTTTTCATTACTAGTAAAATTACGGGTCGTATATCTATCATTGATCCTGCAGGAATGTATTTCAAATTATTTTTGTATGAGTGAGGAAATATAATATTGTCTTTGTGTTGGAGTTTCGGTAAGGCATGTCTTGCTGGAATATATATACATATATATATATATTTATTGTATTAACATTGTATAACAGTACTCTAAAAATGTTTACAAAGTTATATTATAAAATATGAATACAACATTTTATTGTATATACTTCAGATTTATAATTGTATAAAAGTTGGAATAAGCTTCTAAAACTTTTTAGAGTAATCAAATAGCATTTACACCGCATCTAAAAAGCTTTTATATATTCATATGCTGTATAGACCTACGCTCTTTGAATCATATAAGTATTTTAAGAGCTTTTATATTGTAAATGACTGAATAAGAATGTCGTGAAAAGCTTTACACCACTTTTATATAGGAGATTGTGCTACTTGGGTATGTTTTTTATATTTTTAGCATTTTTAACTGCAATACAATTAAACAAATTATTTTCAAACTCCTTTTTATAACTTACGAATCACAGATACATTAGAGATCAACTTATTAAGATTACAATTTATAACATTTAATTGGATATCAAGATAATTTGTTTTAAAAATTTGTTCAAAATTTGATTCCAGTATTTTAGCTTATATTAGATCATAATTTATTTTATCGTAATAACGATGAAATTACTTGTAAATTTACGAAATATTTTACGTAACATAAACTGTTTTAATTTTGAGGTTAGGGACGGTAAAAATAATAGTAAACTAACCAAAATTAGATCAAATAAAACCAAAAAACTCAAAATTCTATAGTTTTAATTTTTATTGCGTTGAATATAATGCGCATTAATGCGCATAAAGCAGAACATTGAATAACAAAGTTTCTCAATATTGCTAACAAAACAAATAATCCATATGTGATAGTGAGCTGGTACGAACGTCGAAATGAGTCGGTAAAGAATTTTGTACATATGTTAGTTTTATATGATCACATATTATTTGCTTTAGTAGTGTCGAACATATTAGAATTGAAATCACCCGTAATGATTACGTCATCATACTTACTAGAAATGTCTACAAGTAAATACTTTATACTAGAGATATCACCGTGTGGCAAATAGATGACACTAACAAGTAATTTTGTGTTGGAGGTATCAATATAAACAAAGATTGCTTCACAACTAGAATTACTGCATGTATGAATAACTCTGGATTTTAATATATCACTAATATACATTGCAACACCGCCTCTGCGATTTAATCGATCATTCCGATGAATATAGTAACCTGGTACACTCTAATAAAAAGTGGTGGGAATTTACTATTATTATAGTTACCAATAAATTACATACAAGTATAATAGTAAAATCCCTTCACAATGAAATACAAAATAATCACGCTAAAAGTGCGTAAACTAGTAAATTATAATATTATTAAAATGAAGCTTAAAATATTATCAGACCCTATGAAGTTTTGGGGCTTTATTAATACTAAAAAGAAAATTGATGGTTTTCCTGCATCATTTAAAAATAACGAGGAGTTCACGAGTGACCCTGATATTAAATGTGGCTTATTTGCCAGCCTTTTTAAACAATCGTTTAGTAGTGATCCGTTCATTATTGATAATAACTATTTTCAATACATGCACTCAGCACCCAAAACTTCACTAGATTCTATATCCTTTACACCGGATCTAATCTTGCAATACATTTCGGCAATTGATGATGATTATAGCTCTGGACCAGATAGTATTCCTGCTACAGTTTTAAAGAACTGTGGTGCGTCGTTATGTATGCCCCTTAGTATCATATTTAATAAATCAATTAATGAAGGTAATTTTCCAAAATTTTGGAAAATTTCAAATACGATGTTACCAATTATAGACCAATTGCTAAACTCTCGTCTATCCCAAAATTGTTTGAACGCATTGTGTATGATCATGTAAAAATTCATTGTAAACATGTAAGTACAACACGTCAGCATGGATTTGTTACCGGTAGATACCTACTGGATTTCACCTCACTCACAACTGCCGAAATCGAGTCAGGAAAACAAGTTGATTTTATATATACTGACTTCAGTAAAGCTTTCGACAAACTTCCTCACAATTTAATTTTGTTCAAATTAAAGGTACTTGGTTTTCCAGAATTCTTTGTGAAATGGATTAAATCTTATTTATTTGATCGGTCATATCAAATACGTTTCAAAAAGTTTAATTCACAACATCCGGGGTACCTCAGGGCAGCCATCTTGGACCTCTTTTATTTATTTTGGCGATTAATGATGTCATTTACAATATAAAGTACTCCAATCTATTAATCTATGCCGATGACATGAAAAATTTATAAGGTTATCAAGCATGAGAAGGACGCTAAATTACTGCAAATAGATTTATATTTTTTTGAGATTTGGTGTTTTAAGAAACATTTTGTACTTAATCCAGATAAGTGTCAGTCTATGGTATTTTCTCGAAAGAGAAACAATATAGAGTATAACTATATGTTAAAAGAGGAAAATGTCAGTCGAGTACATATAGTAAAGGAATAGGTCTGTTTGTTGATCCCACTTTATCGTTCAAACTTCATATTGAACATATATGTATAAAAGCCTCTTCATTGCTTGATTTTATCAAGCGCTGGTCAAAAGAAATTAATTGTTTTTTGGCTACATTAACTTTATATAATACTCTAGTACGTTGTCATCTAGAATATGCAAGTCAAGTATGGTCTCATTTTTATAAAGTGCACACTGATCGTATCGAACGTATACAACAAAAACTTTGTACGATTAGCTCTCAATGGTTTAAATTGGGTTGATAAATACAATCTTCCACCATACGAGGATCGGCTAAAGCTATTAAACTTGAAATCACTTGAAGATCGCAGAAAAAATGCCTATGTAATCTATATACATCAACTCATTACTGGTAAATTGGATTCACGAGATCTTCTACGAAGGTAATACTTTAACCAAAATCGTAGAAATAGTAGAAATGATGATACATTATTCTATCTTCCATATAGTAGAACAAATTATGTTGTATCATCACCTTGTAATCGTATTTGTAATATAGTTAATAATTGCACAGATTTCAATGTTAATCTGTCAATAAGTCAACTCAAATGTAGATTGAAGCTTTAATAACATAAATAATATTGTAGATATTTTAACAACTGCATGCGTTTGCTACAAGCCCAACTAATATTAGTGGGTAAATTTTTTTAAGCATTTAAACTTTGAAAGTGCAAACTAGCTGTATTAGCTAAAACTCGATGAAAAAACCATATCAGAATCAGCGGTAGTTTCCCAATGGGGTTATACAGGATTTCTAATACGGCTATCGAAACCATCAGCAGCAAAATCAGAATCCGCAATATCAAGGTTTACCAAACAATGGATATAACAGAAATAATCTTAATAATATAAATAATGATAAAACTACTTATAAAAATTATGATAATAATAATACTAAAAATAATACTAATAATGGAAATGAAAATAATAGAAAATAACCCGTTTAGAAATAACAACAGTAATATCGATAATGGGCCTAATAGGACATACAGAAATAATAGAGCATGTTATGGGTGTGATCAAGTCGGCCATATGATAGCGGATTGCCACGTCAAGAAAAATTTTGTGTCAAATAGTAATAACACTCACAGTAAGGGAAACTACCAGGGGCCCAGTCAAGGCCAGTAAGCTGGGGTCCCGTTAATATTAGTAAAATTAGGTCAAAGGTAGAAATAGTGGATCATACGCCAAAGGAGACTGTGATCACATTTTCTGCCGCAGCTTCAAATAACAGCCAAAAAACGTAGAAGAAAATATTGTTCATCAAATGTCAGGAGTGGAATAGGTCCATAATAAATGCCATAGATAATAAGTTTATATTTTATGACAAAGATAAAAACAATACTATACAACTACCCATTAGGACACGGACAGATATGGATTTCTTTTTTAAAATCATGAATTAAAAGTAGAACCCAGAACCGCAAAGATAGTATCATTACGTTTATAAACAAAAACACATAAACAAGAAATTTGTCCAGGAGTATATTTGGGCGAAAGCATATCGAATGTTAGCAAAAATAGAGTGTGTCAGTATTAAATGCTACAGAAAAAAAATTATAATAGACAGTATTTTTAAGCCAAAAGTCTCGAAGTTTAATCAGTATGAGGAATCGGATACCACTATTTCTAATATAAATAACATAAATTCAGTAAACATTACAAACAGAATTAATAAATTGTTAGAGGAAATAAAAATTGATGGAACTTTGAATAAAGACGAAATTACATCTTTACAAAATCTGTGTATTTCGTATCATGATGTTTTCCATTTAGACGGAGATGAATTAACAAACACGCCAAACAAGAAATAACAACACAGTGGAACCAACCACCGATAAACCAAAAGCAATACAAATTGCCACACACACATAGACATGAAATCAACAGACAGGTTAATAAAATGTTGGATGACGGCATTATATCGCCAAGCATATCACCCTGGAATTCACCGATGTTGCTGGTTCCTAAAAAGAGCGGCAAGGACGGTAACAAAAAGTGGAGGCTAGTAATAGATTTCCGTAAATTGAACGACGTGACAATAATAATAGATGAAATATTAGACCAGTTAGACGAAATATTAGACCAGTTAGGTCACATTCGCTATTTTTCAACTTTAGACATAGAAAGTGGTTATCATAAAGTCCTAGTAGAAGAAGGGGATAAGGAAAAAAACAGCTTTTAGTACAGGTCTCGGTCATTTCGAGTTTAACAGAATGCCCTTTGGTTTAACAGGGGCTCCAGCCACTTTCCAAAGAATAATGAACCACATATTAACAGGTTTACAGGGTATCGATTGATTTGTTTATCTTGATGATAATGTGGTGTACGGAAAGAATTTAGCTGAACATGAGCTTAGGTTCAGTGGGTATTGAAGAAATTAAGGGAACACAATCTAAAATTAAGCACAGAAAAATGTCAGTTTTTGCGTAGCGAAGTTGTCTATTTAGGACATAAATGTTCGGAACTAAGTGCTTTACAGACCCCTCTAAGGTTAAATGCGTGAAAAATATTCCGGTACCAAGAAATAAAAAAGAAGTGCAATCGTTTTTGGGATTTATTAATTATTACAGAAAATTTATAAGCAATATGAAATTTATAAGCAATATGTCAAAATTACCATTACCAATTAATAAGTTACTTAGAAAGGATGTTAAATTCACTTGGACAGACGATTGTCAAAATTCATTTATTAAACTAATTGAATCAATAATTTCACCACCCATTCTCGCATATCCAGATTTTACAAAACCTTTTTTTACTTACAACGGAAGCAAGTAACGAAGCAATAGGCGCGGTACTATCGCAAGGCAAAGTAGGGAGAGACCGACCAATAGCTAGTAGGGCATTAAATGGAGCAGAAAAAAATTACTCCACCATTTTTAGCTATAGTTTGGGCAATGAAAAATGTTAAAGCTTCTAGGCGGCAATTTTTAAATTTATACAGATCAGCAACCATTACATAGCACAGCAAATCTCAAAGATCAGACATCAAGGTTAGCACGTTTCAGGCATAAATTATCAGATCATTATTTTGAAATATTTTACAAACCAGGTAATTAGAATTTGAATTCAGATTCATTAAGTAGAATTCCACATCCAGAACCAGGTATTACTGCGGTCCAAACGCGGTCTAAGACCACACTGAATAAATTAGATAACCAAATTTCAAAAACAAAACAACTAGTGAGCGCGCCTGTACTGGATGAAATAGCAACAGACACAAATAAGGAATTAAACTCATGTCAATTATTAACTGACCCAGAGGAAATTAAAACTGCAAAACGTAGTTAACTATCTTCTAGTTTTCGTAGTTAATTGAAAATTCTTAAAAATCGACGACGTTTCAATATAATAACTACGGTGTAGTTCATAACAAACATGACAGTTAATTATATTTAAAACACAAATTGTCAGAATTATTATTTAGACGTTGAAATTTCTTGCATGAAAAGCGTCGTTGGTCTCAAGTAAGTTTATAAATATAATATAGTGAAGCTGATAAATACTGTTAATATATTTTCAGAACTTTTTCCAAAGGATTCTTGGAAATTCCGGGAAAGGATTATGAACTACACATTGTAGGTTGCGTGTATCTGGCGCTGTATAACGAAATATGCGTCGATAGTGATGAGCTGCATCTACGAGCAGAGCTCTCGTTGGCAAACGAAACTTTTGGCGAGGGCGAATCCATGGGTAAAAAGACGCAGTTTCATAACACCGTTGAAAATCAGTCAGACATAACGCGACTCACATAGGCAGAGGCAATAACGCAGTTGCAACAATAAAAATGTTATTACATTTAATATAAATTATTTACTTTTAGCAAGTGAATACTACTTGGTATGCCAATGTCTTTGATTTCGACAAAGTTATAGTGCCATGGATCATGTGCAACGAAACTGCAGCTTCACGGCAACATAAATGCTTGCGGCTTCATTGCAAACTACTGCGATCGTCTCATTACCGGTACTAGCGCACGAAATAACAACAAAATTCCCGCTCTAAGCATCAACTATGACACTAACGACGTTATTTTGTAAAAAAAGTGTGCTTTGTTTTTAATAAAAAAAATCAAAAAAAAAAGTATGACATTTAATTTATTAAATTATGAACTAATTGAAACTAACTATTGCGTAGTTTTTCAAAAATATATTTTCATAACTATGTCGAAGTTGAACATAACTACGACGAAGTAAATTTTCAAACGTAGTTAGAATTGACTATGTTTCATTGTCGGAGGATTTTCATTCCCGCCGTAGTTGGTGTGTTATAAAAGACTTTCACGACGCAGCATTAGGAGTTTTTTGTTTTTAACGAGGAGTTGAAGCATCAATACTAGACTTTAATATATTAAACTCTCCTCTCGTCCACGCGGAACCACCGTCAAGTAATACGTTGGAAAGGCCGTCCACATCATCGCTCAAGTTGTCCCTAAGTCCTTTTGCCGCGAGTACGCTGTTAATTGCACCTGCATTTTCGGAGCGTGTGCGCTCTATGAATCGTGTACGATCGAGTCGGCGAAGTGTTGTCATGATCGTTGCTGCTGCTGTCTGCACCGCTTGCCACTTGTGTATTGTGTCACAAATGTTGCCTATGGCGCACAGTGGTCCAAAATTGAAAAAAGGTGGCCGAAATTCTAAAATTCGTCTATATCGATTTAAAACAAGTAAACGTTTAATGTGTGATTCAAATTCGTGTGATTCGGTATAAAAATTGCAATGGTCTGACAATTTTTTTGTGTAGTAAAATTTAAAAATATTTTTTATTTAGTCAAATATGAACTTACAATTTATAAGAAATTCGTTTAATAGGAGTAATATTAAGAGAAAGGAGATAACGCAGATGAAGGAGAAGATGATAAAGAAGACATTGATAAAGAATACCAAGAGTTTCAATCTTTTTTATCATATCTCTCACATCCATTTCTATGTTATATTAAAATTCCCTTTTTTTTAATTTAAAGTTATTTTTTTTTCGCAAAAGCAATTATTTGCAAAATTTACAAACTGATGTGAAATGCTACTACATTTGGCAACAAAACTGCATTAAAAGTTTAGGGGAACAATGCGGAACACTTTAACTTTTTTAACTTTTAACAATTAACTTTTTGTTTTAGAGGCTAACATATATTGTATGATATTTTATTGGGCCTTTAGAACAGTTCCCTTTTTTGTTGTATTATAAGTTCTTAAAACATATATTTATATAACTATCATAAAATAATATGAATAGTATATCTTAAAGCAGCCATGTCCGCTGAGCATCTGCATTAAGTGTAAGTCAAGCTCTTCTTGCTTGCGGCTTGTCCAGCTATTTATGTCTGGGATAAAGGAAAATATCCACCTGCTTTTAGCCGTCGCTACCAAGCGTTTTTGCCACTCCTCGATGCTTCGTTTCGTTCTTCATCTTTAGATGAGTTTTCTCCTGCTTCGTATATACGTTGCAGTTCATGTGCCAGTATATCAACTGGCGGCATTGCGGCAATCACACCTATTGCATCATCAGATACCGTGCGGAATGTACTGGCAACTCTTATTGCACTCAAGCGAATTCCTGCAGTGTATGTTTGCTTCCTAGTAGCGCCTGCCCATACTGGTGCCGCATACAGCATGATAGAGCTTGTTACTTTTGCAGAAGCTTGCGTCTGCTTGAGCGTGGCCCACCGATGTTCGCCATTATGCGAGATAGCGCGCCGTTGACTCTTGAGGCTTTCTCACTTACTGCCAGAAGATGATCCTTAAAGGACATACGCGTGTCGATCAGTACCCCTAGAACGTATGTAGGGTTGAGAGATGATTTCGTGGCTGCCCGATCTAATTGTGAAGACCTCACGTTTTTGCCTAGAGCTCAAGAGGACCGCTTCTGTTTTATGCGCTGCCTGTTCCAGTTCGTTACCCTGGCTATCGCATCGCTGCACGTCATCTCCAGCGTATGGATATGTTTCGCTACCACCACCAACGCGATGTCATCCTCATAACCGACCAGAGTGGTATCCGTGGGTAAATCTACAGTAAACACCCCATTGTACATAGTGTTAAATAAAATGTGTCGGAGTACTGATCCTTGCGGGACACCTCGAGTGACCTCATATCGTTTTACACCGTCGTCAGTGTCATACAGTAACACCCTATCGCTGAGATAATTAGCAATAATTCGTTGGAGGTACTTCGGTACGCCAAACGTGTGGTAGCCCGCGTTCGTTGGCTCGTAGTATTGGCGGTTTCACGCCACCTGTGTAGGGAATAGTGCTGCTACAACGCTGTTCATAAGCTCAGGTTAGATGGCTGTGGTGCCTTGGGGCCCCTCAATCTGCCCATCACCATCTTGTACGTCTTACCCCATGGATCGATATCGCACTATCGCGTAGAGCCTTTAAACAGGAGTTCTTACTTGCTCGTATTTTTTTTTAGCTGTTGCCGACAGACTTTGAAGTCAGCATGTAGCGAATCCCACGCCGGGAGTTTTCGCGAGCGTTGAGCGTTGCAGCGTTTTCTGCATTCAGCAATTTTCTCGTTAAACCAATATAATGGTGTCCTATTTGGCTTATGTGTTCTTCTAAGCATTGCTGCGTCACATGCGGAACACAGCCGCTTCCTCATGATTTTCGCCATGTTAGTGGCTATGTCGTCAGCTATTTCGCCCTCATTCCCCACGAGCTGAAAGACTTCGGTGTCGAATGATTGCTGTTTCCACCCCTTGTTCTGCGCTCTAGTTGTCCTCCGAACGGTTTGCTGCAGCTTAATATCTATTATGATGGCGCGGAGGTCGCTCTGGGTATGGAAATGGCCAATTCCCCATGTGGCGTTCCGCGCAATCGAGCTGTGAATCTTACTTTTGGTAAGATCCACTGCTGACCGCTTTTTCCCAGCCTCAAACGTATGCTGGCCATCGTTCCATAATTCAACGTTCAGTGTTGCAACATATTCCATAAGAAGTCTTCCTCTTCGAATTGTGCTCTTGCTACCACACGTTGTTGACCAGGCGTTATAATCGCCGGCAATAATTACCAGAGACTTTCCTCTGGCTTCGGTCAGCAGTTCCATCATCATGCGTTCAAACTGGCTTATGGCCATGCTGGATGCCGCGTAACATGAGAAGAAATAAATTTCTTCAAATTTCACCCATGTGAAGCCATTGTGGGCCTCTCGAGCTCTGGATTCATATATCCTGCCGCCAAGTATCCATTTCGCGGCTTTGTTTGGTGCGTCCGTCGTCCATTCGCATCCGTACACGTTATGATGTTGCTCGCACAGGAGCGCGACTTTGAATTGTTGCTCAACGATCGTCTGGCAAATCCTGTGCTGCAATGCAGTGGTTGAGATTGCGTTGGACGATTTTCATCGTCCCTCTTTTGCTACTGCATTGGTAACTACCTGCCGCATGATCTCCTCAGCACAGTGCACATTTTCCTTTATTTGTACACGCCGCTGCTAAATGCCCTTCCTCACCGCATTTTCCTCAGAGTTTACTGCGGTCTTCTGTTTCTTTGCCGTTTCTCGCTAGGTGGTTATATCCCCAACAGTTGATGCATCGAATAGGCGATACGATCTCACACTTTCTCAACCGTTAGCTGGTACTCTCCGGTGTCGCTATCGGTTGTCCATTTCAATTGCTTTTCTTCTCAGCTGGCGCACTTTTACGCTTCATACGGGCGTTTCCAGGTTTTTCTCCTGTCTTCTTTTCTGCTCTGCGACTGGTTTCAGCCAAGGCGAAGTTTGTGACGACTGATTTCGTCTAATCACTTTTTTGCCTACATCGTCATGCGTTTCAATTGCCGTCAGTTCAAATAGAGCCCTGATACTCTCTATAGCGTCTCTTATCTTTTTGTTTATGGATCGCTTTTTGCCTTCTTCGAGCATCTCCACCAGATTCGCTATTTGATCGCCCAGTCTGCAATATGACGATTGGCCTGTGCCCGGAGGCTTTCTACATGACGGCGCTGGTGACGCCGGTGCTGACGTCAATGAAGATTACGCGATGTCCGCATGAACATGTTGCGACAACGCCGTCACATTTTGCGGTGACCTTGAAGCTTTGAAGACTTCTGAAAAGGATTTTCCATCACATTATTCTCACCGTTGCTGTTCTTACTATTTTCATCGTTGATTGAATTCGAATTCATGGCGGTTTGGTCCCCACTTAAAGATGTTATCTTTGTTCGGATGAGTAGCCACCAAAGGATCCCAGAGTGAGGTCCGATGCGAGGGTTGACACAGGCCTTCACGGGGTTCTGTGTTCAGAGCCGGATCAGGTGTAAATCAGGAATGTTCCATCTGATACTACGCAACCAACTTAGCGGCGACGAACGAAGAGCGTACTTTAAGGCCTGCCAGGGTTTTAACGGGACGGGGCAGTTATGGCATTAGCCTGAAAGCCATTTCAGCAAGATGTCACTCCTGCTTACACAGTTAACAGAATACAACAACCGTCAGCCCAGGGTTTCTTGTTTACAATATATTTTCTTCCAGTATACCATAATCAAGGTCTTAATGGTTTCGGCCTTGATGCCTGTTGGCGGAATTGAATAAGTACCTCCAGACTGGGGTCAGACGCAGACCAGGAAGCCGCACAATGTGGTTCAGAAGCTATGGATTTTGTTTGTGTCCCGTTGAGAAGAAGTCACACGGTGTCCGCCAGATTTCACACAGCGGGATGAAGGTTATACCGCCTTATTTCGGACGCCAGAACCTCTAATTATCACGGGGTACACCTTAAGCGGTGAGGTTGGCAGTAGGGTAGGTTGAATTACCCCTTGTACCCTGCTGCTGTTTATTGGGTATTCACAGCTAACCTTCATATCTGTAGGCCGTTCGTTATCCGTCACCTGCGACCCCCACAGTAGCCTGAAGCTCGGACCTGCACAGCATTAGGAAGTCACCAAGGCGTAGTGAAAACATATTTTAGAATCACAAAACAATTTAAGTGAGATATGCAGAAACAAATAAAAGATTACGTTAGGAATTGTCGAAAATGCCAAGTAAATAAAAGTTCTAGGCTTATTAAAATGCCAATGGTCCTATAAAGCATTTTACGATGAAATCATTACACGACATAACATAGCAAAAGTATTGATAACCGACAATGGTTCGAATGTTGTTTCAAAATTATTTTCGGACACGTGTAAATTCTTAGGAATTAAAAAGTTTCATATTACGCCATATCAACCACAGGCCAACGGCTTTTTGAAAAGAAGACATCGACCATTAGCAGAGTATTTACGAAGTTTTGCGAAAGCGGATGGGTCAAACTGGGACCAATGGTTATATACAGCAATGCAAGTCAACAATAATACAACGCATATCCACCGGGCAAACGCTTTCCGTACTTTATATGGTTACGATTTGGAAATGCCAACCAATCATAAACGCAAATGCTCACCAATATATAATACCGATGATAGCAACAAGCTATTAAAATACCAAATTCAACGCACACTCGAAATCGTGCGACAAAATCAAGCCAGAGCCAAAGAAAAATTTAAGCAAAGCTATGATAGCTCATTACACCCTATAATATTCAAAGTAGGCGATAAAATGTTACTAAAAAATCAAAATAAGAAAAATAAATTTTCACCAGTTTGGGTGGGACCCTACGAGGTACTTTCAATAATAAACCTTGTAATGACTGAGATTTGTATCAAGGGTAAAGGGAAAAAATGTCATAATAATTTGTTAAAAGCATACAACAGAATAGCTAAGTATTACAAATTGTGAATGACTGTTTCATGTACTAACAAATTTGCAACTACAAAATAAATAAAGAAAAGATAAATTAAAAAATGAAAAGAATATATATATATATATATATATATATATATATATATATATATTTTTTTTTTTTTTTTTGATGTAATCTTTATTTTAATTCTATTAATTTTTTAATCTGGATATTAAATAAATTGGAATTTAAAGAATTTCATGTAATATTGCATCAATAAAATTTGCAGGGAAAATAGCCATGTGTTAACGAGCAGTGCATTATGTACTGACAAAGAAATTATAAAAAAGATTATTTTTTTTTCGAAAAGAAGAACACATAATTTCTGATAAAATAATATTTTTTTTTTGTATTTTTTTTTGTAATTTTTTTTTTATTGGCATAATTTATTTAAATAATTTTAAATAGGGAAAAAGTCTGAAGAAATAAATAACACCTAATTTCTGATAAAATAAAAAGATTTTTTTATTTTTTTGTAATATTTTTTTATTCTATTGGTATAATTTATTGAGATAATTTTTAATAGGGAAAAATCTGAAAAATAGAAAGAACACCTAATTTCTGATAAAATAATAAGTTTTTTTTTGTTGTATTTTTTTTGTAATATTTTTTTTATTGGTATAATTTATTGAGATAATTTTTAATATGGAAAAATCTGAAAATAAAGAAAGAACAACTAATTTCTGATAAAATAATAAGATTTTTTTTTGTAATATTTCTTTTTTATTGGTATAATTTATTGAGATAATTTTTAATAGGGAAAAATCTGAAAGAACACCTAATTACTGATAAAATAATAAACAAAAACAATATTTAAAAAAAATATACATTTTATTTATTTATAATATATAAATTATTACAGAATATTTTCGCAGGCTAAGTAAGCCCACCAGTACATTGTAAAGAGCCGGTTTCCGGGATAGCTTAGCGGGCTCCAGTGGTCCGTACGTTACAAAATTTATAGTTGACAGGGAACCCCTCAAGACCCCTTTTCAAATAAATACGCCGTACACCGAGATTTTAATAATAGATAGTAGTTCTTTATTCAAATAATTCCTTATTATATAATTACGGTTATAGGCTGCCTCTGCAGCTTAATTCATGCGTTTCGAATATGGCCGCATGTGTCACTTTCTTGTAGATTTCAGTATTCTGCTGGCCGCATGTGGCCGTTTTCTTCTGGGTTTCAATTATGCGGTGGCCGCATGTGGCTGCTTTTGAGTAATTAAGTAGGATGTCTGGTTATAGGCTGCGTCCGCAGCTCAATTCATGCGTTTTGGATATGGCCGCATGTGGCACTTTCTGCTGGCCGCATGTGGCTGCTTTTGGTAATTGAGTAGTATGTTTTTCAACCAAACTTACTCCTTGCTGGGGTTGTATTTCCGGTATGCTGCTAGTCCTGCGTGGTGTTGTACTTCTGGTATTGCTCTAACTGTCGGTACCCATGACCAGGGCGGGAAACTGGGTCAGTCGTTAGTGATTTTTCGTGTGGTCCCGTAGAATCCGGGGCCACATGCTAGTCCACAGTATATCCTGTAGAAGCCGAGGATATACTGCCACTAGTCACTGTTGTCCGGGTCGAAGATCTATCGAAGAGAGTAGAGTAGAGAGAGAGCGATTTTCACTTGTGCATCGCCTTTTATAGGCGAGCACTTGGTGAAGCGTTGGTGCATTGTAGCACGTCGTTGGTGCTTTGTTGCCCAACTATTTTGTAGCTTTGGCATGTTGGTGTGCCAAAGCTCGCTCACCACTGCGCATGTGTTAGCGATCTCCATGTCGCTTCGCTCACTAGCGCTTGTATAGTGGTGAGGCACACAGTGGTGATTTCTCTCGTTCGCTCACCACCGTGTGTGTGTGTAAACGACATACGTTGTAGCTTTGTTGGTGAGCTTTTGCTCCTCTGCGCCTCGTTGCTTCGGACGGCGTTACTAGCGCCATCGATTGGTGTCGTTCTCGCCGATATTGCGCACCGATATTGTGCGGTTACATTTGCCGCCAAATGTGATCGTCACACCCCCCGCTTACTCCGGGGTGCGAAAAGATGGCCGCGACAGTCGGGTGATGGTGACGTCCCCGGTGCGGCTGATGCGGATCCGGTACGTATACCCGTCCACGGTACGTCTGCAGGAAATCTCCTTGCCAGGCTTCTGTTGACGTATAGTCCTCGCCAGTTCCACCAATTCTGCTGGCATTGCCGTGATGTCGTTAGTATCCACGATACGTGGTACCTCGCTGATAGCCTCGCTAGCATGCCCGTATGTCTTTCGTGCGGCTACTGTGCGCCACGGTGTGGTAGTCGTCGGATGCCCACCTGAGCTCACCACCGTCTCTGCGTAGCCGTGACGCTGCGCCGGCACAGCCATCCGATGTGGGGCGCTCGTTGTCGTCTCCGCTTGTTGTGGGGCGCTGCCTGTCGCGCCAGCCACCTCCTGCTGCTGTACCTTGGTTGCCTCGGGATCTGGTTGCGTCTCTACGCCAACCATGGGTGCGGCGTCCAATACCTCCTCTGACTGTATGCCTACAGTCGTCCGCTGTGCATTCCGCTGTGCATTCCGCCAGACCTCCTCCCACTTCGGAGCGCCGGTTACCGCCTCTGCGGTCTCTTGTTGGGTTCTCTCACCCATATGTGCGTCCTGCTGACGCCGTACCTCCACAGCCGTCCGCTGTGAGGTGTCGCTCACCCAGTCTGCAACCCGCTGCATCGTTACATCCTGATCCCAGGTGGATGCCGCTCGCTGTTGCATTGCTGCCTTTGTTATCGTCGTTACCGGAGCAATCTCCCTCGCTGCCGCTATAGTGTGTGCAACGCCCTGATGCGTCGCTCGATGCTTGTTGAGCGCAGCCCTTTGCTGCGCTGCTGTCTCTTGCTTTGTCGTTGTTGTCGCTGGTGTCGTTGCAGCGTGCACACCACCCCGTGATGTCACCTGCAATACGGTGGGCGCAGCCCTCTGCCGTGATGCTGTCGTTGTTGGAGCGACCTCCCTCGCTGTCAACGTCGTGTGTACACCATCCTGCGGTGCCACATGCAACAGTGTTGGCGCAGCCATCTGCCGCGCTGCTGTCGTCGTCTTTGTCGCTGGAGCGATCTCCCTCGCTGCTGTGCCGTCTTCGTCGTCAACGTTGCTGGAGCGATCTCCCTCGCTGCTGTCGCCATCTTCGTCGTCAACGTTGCTGGAGCCATTCGTTGAAACGCCCGTTGCGCTGTCCGCTTTGCCAGATCAGGCCATACTGGGACCGCTGTCCCTTCCTCAGTTGCCAAAAGGCGGATCTGTCGCGCTATGATCCTGCGCTGTGCGTCGCCGTCTTTGCCACTGAACCATCTACTCCGGTCCATCGGCGGATACAGGTACCGCTGTGGGTCTCGACGTAGGCACTCCACGTTCCGGAGCAAATATGCACCGCAGTCACACATATTTGGTTGCTGCGGGACGCTGACCTCATGGTAAGGCGTGTTGAGCTCGGTGAACTCGTGGCCTACCTTGCCATCCTTGCGCGAAACTGCTGTCAGGAACTCACGCAGCCTCACTGACATGTGGCGACGGGTCTGTGTTGCCAGCGAATCCATCACCAGGATACACGGGCCCGTTGTGCGCGGTTCGATGCCTTGCGCGGCTCGCCACGCTGGATTATCCGGTGTCGCGCCATTCATGCACAAAACTGCCAGGTACCAATGGTTCTGCTCGTTCACAGGCACCACTATAATGTCATGCGCGAACGGGTCCACACGCTTGGTCCAGGTTCGCACACATCTACAGACAGACTGGCATGGAAAAATGTGTCGTACACGTGCATGCGCCGTCCTGGTACCGAGTCTTCGATGTTCTGCTGCAACCACTGCACCCAGAAGTTGATGATGGTGTCGTTGAGGAACCGGCCATATGCTAGGCGGCGGTAATCCCCAACGGTTACAGGCACTCCTCGTATACTCGGCAGGTATTTAAATAACTGGTGTGCATCACCTTGGTGGCTGGGTGTCGTGTCACTTAGTGCCACTAGCGTCGTCTGGTCCGTCTGCTGCTCAGCCCGGAACCGTTTGCTTGCCTGTGCTTCGGCGTCTAATGTGGACGGTGTCGCTTGCAGGTTGCTCCCCTCTGCAAGAAATGCTGCGTTGCTGTCGACGATGTGCGCAATATTGCGCGCAGCTCTTGGCGACTATCTTCGGTCAAGCCATCGTCGTCTAATGGTGCGCCATCTTCCTGGCGGAGCATCGCCAATAGTTGCAGCCGATATTCGCCCGCGTCCTGCTCTACATTCATCATCTTGCGTTGACTCATCTTATCTACTTGAAAAACTTTTAATTATATCGTATCTACTTAAAGACTTTAAATTATTTGCGCTCCACACGTGTTGGTCGTTTGACTGTCGCGAAATTAATGTCGAACGTATTTGTGTGTTGGCTTCTTCGTGCCCCACACTTCGCGAATTGCTACGCAAAATTCCGCGAAACGCCGACGTTTGAATTTGTAACGTCCGCCGATCATGCACGAACGTTACGCACACCACCATTTTCGTATGTGTGTGTCCGCGTCGTGTCTCTCTCGCCGAGAGCGCCTGCGCGTCGCCGTTGATTGTTTTCGCGGTGAGTTTTGCCACTCTCGACCGTGGTGTATCTCTCTGTCACGGTTTGTGCGATTTGAGGTGTATTTAAGTT
The DNA here is from genome assembly GCA_951804985.1 of Dryomyza anilis. Taxonomy (NCBI): domain Eukaryota; kingdom Metazoa; phylum Arthropoda; class Insecta; order Diptera; family Dryomyzidae; genus Dryomyza; species Dryomyza anilis. The sequence continues at coordinate 70,360,066 of OX638130.1, forward strand.
TTTGCGCGACGTCGCCTCCGTCACATTTTTAATGCCTTCTAAAATGTTTGCGATCTTTTCCGCTCGACTTTCCATCTCCCATGGATTTAAATTGCGTTGCACCGAGCGTTGCTGTCTCATGCGACTCTGACTCGAATTATGCTCCCTTGAGCGTTGATTTTCCACGCGATAATTTAATTGATTATGCTCCCTTGAGCGTTGATTTTCCACGCGACATTTTAAATTATTATGCTCCCTTGAGCGTTGATTTTCTACGCGACAATTTAATTTATTATGCTCCCTTGAGCGTTGATTTTCTACGCGACAATTTAATTTATTATGCTCCCTTGAGCGTTGATTTTCCACGCGACATTGTAAATTGTTCGTATAGCGGACGGGAATCGTCACCCCCGGTGGCGTCGGGACCCGAAACGGATTCAAAATTTTCATGCGACCCTGTCTTAAGTTAGGCTCCATTGAGTGTTGATCTTGCGAATGACATGGATGTGATTTCCCCTGAAATTCCATGTAACTTTTACGCGCGGTTCCTTTGCGGGGTTGCTCACTTGGATGGTAGCGTACGGGAATTGTCACCCCTGGTGGCGTCGGGACTCGAAACGGATTTGAAATTTTCACGAAATTTCTACTTCTATAATTGTCACAAGTTCTGAGACCGCCTTGTCGCCTGTGTGTCGCGGTTACATCCGCTGTCACTTGTGACACCTTGTGTGATTTCACTTCGCCGTTGTGGTGATTGCCTCGTTTCTCTGATAGTTGTTATGCGACCGCCTTAAATATTGGCGCCTACGTGATTTCGCATCTCTCCTCATTACATCTGGTGTCTTCGTGGCCATGCATGTTCCTACCGTGACTTCGTTAAGTGTCTTCAACGCATTAGTTTTCTGCTCGCTGGGTATGTCGGGTCGCACCACTGTGCATATTGCCGGCTGTTGTTCTGATGACTGCGTTACATCTCCTAAGGTAACGCTCTGTCCACCGCAACTCAAGGTGGCTCCTGCCCGCTGCAGAAAGTCCATCCCGAGGATGATGTGGTTCACCACTGTGGGTAGCACCAGTAGTGTTAAAGGGCACTCCCTATCTCCGAGTCTGCCGATCGCCACTATCTCCTCGCTAACGTGCCTGGTGGCACCATCCGCCATGCTCACCCTGACATCTGTGCTCTTACTATTGTATGGTGTGCGTATCATTTTTGCGCAAGCCTCGCTCACGAAACTCCTTGTTGCGCCTGTGTCAACTGTTGCGATCGCCAACTCGTTGTCGATGGCGATTGTAGCCACTATTCGGGTCGCTTCCTCTTTAAGCGCCACTGCTGGATACGGGGAGCTGTCTTTGGGACCGCCAGCCCTCGCTACTGGCTGGTCCCCTGGTAGTTTCCCGAACGTCGTCGGCAGCAGTCAACGGTGCGTACGCCTCTGCGTCCGCAATCCCAACAAAATACTACCTCACCATTACGGCATTCTGCCTGGTAATGTCCGTCGCGTCCGCAACGCCTGCATGCGGTCTTCGTGTTGATGTTCGTCTTGGCTGCATCATCTAGTCGCCGATTATGTTCCTCTCGTGGCCGTGTTGTGTGTTGTGCCGGTGCGTGCCCCATCTTCTGAATAAGATCATATTCATCTGCCAAATCCACCAATTCCTCCACAGTGGAAAAGTCACGGCACCGATTGTATAGGTGGTACTCCTGGCGGCTATTCCTAAAAATTTTATCCAGCTCCGTCTGCTGATCATAGTGGGCATGCCTCATCATGTCCTTGATCCCGATGACATAGTCTCGAAATGTCTCCCGCGGCCGCTGTATTCGTTTGCTGATTCCAGCGTCGAGGTCCTCAAAGAAACGCGGTGGCAGGAAGAACCTCAAAAATCCTTTTTTGAATTCACTCCATACCCGCCACGGCGAGTAGTTGTTCCTGTACCATGTTAGCGCTCTTCCTTGTAGCAGATCCGCCAATCCGTATGGAACCCAATCGCAGTCAACTCCGTAGTCTTGCGTCAGCTCCTCTATCCGCTCGATGAACACCAGCGGATCGCTGCTGCCATTAAAATGCACTGGCCACTTCCTCATTCGCTCCATAGCGATCTCGTATTTCACCTTTGCTCCTATATGAGCCGCTGGCCCTTGCTGATGGACTGGCGCCGCGCCTGTCGCCGATGCCCAAGTCCGTCCGTCCGATGGCTGTGGCCCTATGACCCTGTCATATGCCATATGCGCCTGTCGCGCCATGTGCGCCTGTGGTGACTGCTGTGCCTGCTGCACCTGTGGTTGCGCCCTTTGCGCCTGTGGTTGTTCCTGCTGTATCTGCTGTTGCGCCATTTGCGCCCGTTGTGCCTGTTGAATTTGTTTCTCCCTGTGTACCAACTGCTGCGCCACTTGCGCCTGTTGTTGCTCCTGTTCCATCAATTGCTGCGCCAATTGTGCCTGTTGAGCCTGTTGCCGAGCCTGTTGCTCCATTTGCTGTCGTAGCTGCTGCGCCATTTGCGTGATTTGTGCCTGTTGTTGTTCCTGTTGTTTCAACTATTGCGCCAGTTGAGTAATTTGCGCCTGGTGCGCCATTGGTGCCTGTGTCCCCGTCGTTGAAAATGTGTATGGTGACGTCGTCCCTACCGACATTACCGGCCTAGTGACGAACGTGGGCAGTGTCCACGTCTGCTCGCTCGTTGTAAAAATTATTTTCAACTCACCCGCAGCGAAACAACACCCCGTGTTGTTTCGCTCGTTGTCTGTCCAGTGAGTGGTACCTTTAACGATTCCTGTTCTACGGCTCCTGTCGTCGGCAATGGTGCGACACTCTTGCTGTGTCGCAGCTCCAGTTTCTCCAGCCGTTCCGCCTCACTGCTGCCATAATTCCCTTCGTTGATGAAGGCGACGAAGCTCTTCCGCACCTCCTCTACGGTGCCAGCGCCGTTGAATCCAAATTCTGCGGCGTACGTAGTTAGGTCCTCCTTCCGGAGACCATACACCCATGTCACCTTGACCATGGCTGTTCTATTCACTTTCTTTTTCTGTCTTATTCACTTTTTTTTCCGTCTTATTCACTGTTCACTCACTGTTTTTCCCCTTTTTGGTTTTTTTTTTCATTATTTTTTTTTTCAATCGTTTTCACTGGGGTTTTCTCACTTTTATTCAGACTTTTTTTTTTTCTTCTGTTTCTTTTATCGTTCGCGGGGTTTTCTTTTCACTGCCTGTTCTCTTTTTTTTACACTTTTCATTCTTTTTATTTTTTTCAAAGACGCTCTGCTTATTTTTTCGCTGCTTTGGTTATTTTCGACGCTCTGTTTATTTTTCGCTGCTTTGGTTATTTTCGACGCTCTGCTTATTTTTCGCTGCTTTGGTTAATTTCGACGCTCTGCTTATTTCTCGATGCAACGTGGTGTTTTATTTGTGTGCAACTCTTTACTTTTGCGTTGTACTGAGGGGTCCCCGCTCGGGCGCCATGTAACGAGCCGGTTTCCGGGTTCAGAGCTGGGATAGCTTAGCGGGCTCCAGTGGTCCGTACGTTACAAAAAAAATTTATAGTTGACAGGGAACCCCTCAAGACCCCTTTTCAAATAAATACGCCGTACACCGAGATTTTAATAATAGATAGTAGTTCTTTATTCAAATAATTCCTTATTATATAATTATGGTTATAGGCTGCCTCTGCAGCTTAATTCATGCGTTTCGAATATGGCCGCATGTGTCACTTTCTTGTAGATTTCAGTATTCTGCTGGCCGCATGTGGCCGTTTTCTTCTGGGTTTCAATTATGCGGTGGTCGCATGTGGCTGCTTTTGAGTAATTAAGTAGGATGTCTGGTTATAGGCTGCGTCCGCAGCTCAATTCATGCGTTTTGGATATGGCCGCATGTGGCACTTTCTGCTGGCCGCATGTGGCTGCTTTTGGTAATTGAGTAGTATGTTTTTCAACCAAACTTACTCCTTGCTGGGGTTGTATTTCCGGTATGCTGCTAGTCCTGCGTGGTGTTGTACTTCTGGTATTGCTCTAACTGTCGGAACCCATGACCAGGGCGGGATACTGGGTCAGTCGTTAGTGATTTTTCGTGTGGTCCCGTAGAATCCGGGGCCACATGCTAGTCCACAATATATCCTGTAGAAGCCGAGGATATACTGCCACTAGTCACTGTCGTCCGGGTCGAAGATCTATCGAAGAGAGTAGAGTAGAGTAGAGAGAGAGCGATTTTCACTTGTGCATCGCCTTTTATAGGCGAGCACTTGGTGAAGCGTTGGTGCATTGTAGCACGTCGTTGGTGCTTTGTTGCCAACTATTTTGTAGCTTTGGAATGTTGGTGTGCCAAAGCTCGCTCTCCACTGCGCATGTGTTAGCGATCTCCATGTCGCTTCGCTCACTAGCGCTTGTATAGTGGTGAGGCACACAGTGGTGATTTCTCTCGTTCGCTCACCACCGTGTGTGTGTGTAAACGACATACGTTGTAGCTTTGTTGGTGAGCTTTTGCTCCTCTGCACCTCGTTGTTTCGGACGGCGTTACTAGCGCCATCGATTGGTGTCGTTCTCGCCGATATTGCGCGCCGATATTGTGCGGTTACATTTGCCGCCAAATGTGATCGTCACAACATCGACCAAAGGGTCGATGAATGAAGGCGAGTAGCCAAATATTTCATAATACTGTTGGATCGGGGCCATTTCCCAACCTTAGGGCTGGTTGAGACACCGAATTGTCTCATCCAGACCAGATACTAGGTGCGAAGCCTCCCAGCATTCGGCGAGGAAGGCTTCCCTGTAGTCAGACAGCGCTTTGGCCAGCGCACCTCCTGTTGAAGGTTTTTGGTAGCTCCACGAAGAGGAGCTACAACTTCCTTCCTCGATACAGATGGCCTCCTCATAATAGTCACCAAAGTAGGAGCAGTGTGCCCGTCCATCCTTTATACTGCTCACCAGGGAGACTCCAGCGTCATAGCTATTGCTGGAGTAACCATAGTAGGGGCTGTGGCCTCGTTGGTCCTCAGCTACAGCGGCTCCATCCGCTCGTTGTCGCAAAGTCAAACGTTGCTCGTTAGTGTTCTGGTTACAGACGTCATAACCATTACAGAGGAGTGGGCTCCAGCGGTCAGAAACATCTAAAAAAAAGGATGAACATTTTAATTATAAATATTTATATTTATATAGATATATGTGTATATATGTAGATTAATAAAATAGCAAGTGAGGTCGATAGGCTCCTCGTACGAATGGGTCATTAAGACCTCATCCAAGTCGGTGACCATGCGCTGGGTGGCGAATCAGACAAGTTCTATCAAACAAGACCCCTAGGATCTCATCCATATGTTCATCCTCTTCACCCATCTGATGGACCTCCTCTAAAAACTGTAATTCTTCCTCGAAAACCTGCAGGAAAGTCGAATTAGGCAATTCCTGCAGGAATTCGATAGATGCAATTGAGTCCAATGAAAAGAAAGACATTTTGTTGACACTGAATTTATTTTTAACTGTTGTTTTAATAAAACTTTAACTGTTTACTTTTGAAAAATTTTGAAGTCTTCTATATAATTAAAAACTGCAAAATAATCAATAAAAAGATTCTTCATGAATCCAAAAACAACGTCTTATAATATTGCTAAGTAATCAGTTTAATTCGAAGTATGGGTTTCTGATCGGGGGCGCTACTCATTACTACAGAGGAGAGGCAACGTAAAAGAAAAAAAAGAACAAGTACGTCGTAACATACAAAAACAATTTCATGTTAAAATCGCAAATTAATCAATTTAATTTATAAGTAAAGTACTACAGAGGAGAGGAAAAAATAAAATAAAGCAAGGAGTAGTTAAAACAGCAACCAACCTCAAGCGTGTGGTGCTAAAAAGCGTGTGGTGCAATGAGCATGAAGACTATTCTCAGGCTTAAAATAAATGTAGAAGAAATTAATCCGCGCATACAAAGTTAGCTATGTATTAATTAAAGATGACTAGCATTGAATATAAACAAATAACAAAATCAAATTATTATTTGCGGAACGAATTTGCAAGATATGATGCTTTGTTCTACAATGATGAATGGATGATAATAGCTAAATTTAAACCGTTACAACTGAAAGATTTCCTGGAGCTGACAAACAAATACATAATTACGGCAAATACAATGTGGGAACAAATGAGCACCAATGTAAACGGACCCAGCTTAAAAAGATCGTGTTTAGCAGAAACACGGGAAACCATAGCAATAATAGCCACACTACAGAAAAATGAAGAAATAATTAAGCGTACAATAAAGAGTAACCGACAAAAGAGATCACTCAATTTCATTGGCGAAGGACTCAACTGGGCTTTTGGACAATAATGAAATACACCCGCATTTTTCGAAGCAGTTTGTGGGTCAAATATAGCCCCATTGACGGTATCCGGCATGGGTTGGATGTCCATAAATGAAGCTTGCAATCTACACAACAAAGAAATGATACTGCCATACAAGTTTACACATCAAAGCATTAGGAATATAACATACAAGAAGGAAGAACATACGGTTATGATAGAAAATCTACAAGGCAATTGGTCATAATTACCATATTCAAATATATCACAAACACCGTTACCGATCTTGGTGTCAGATCACAGCAAAATAAGATCAGCATTAAGAGATGGGCATCGTGATTTCGACGAAATATTATTACAATTAACTGATAACCAGGAACGAAAAAAATTATTTAATCGCCAAAATGAAATAACAAACTCCGGTATGTTGTTGTAAAGTTAGATGGTTGAATAATTTTCTTTATACTTATTTATTATGAACACTTTTTATTTTTAGAAAAAACACTTTTATTACATTTACTATTAAAAAAGACACTTTTACAATTTTAGAACCTCCACTTGAGGTTGGTTAAACTACAATCTTTTAAATTGCAACGAAAGGTATTAACAATATCTTCGTGTTCTATGCAAAGCTTAGCGCTTTGCCAAATTATTATCATATAGCAACATCCAAAAATGAATGAATAGTGCAGAACCATAAAGAAAAGAAAAATGTATGCGCTAATTCACAACATTCCTGCCCCCTTATGGAAAAAAAATATTATTAATATTAGGATTAATGATAATTTTTTACAAAATGTCTTAAATATATTGTTGAAAATATAGAAATGATGTTTTCTTAGAGTTAATATTAAGATTAATTATATAATAAAATAATATGCTTATTTTAACATAGTGATAATAAATATAATATGTTATTATTATTTTTTTTTAAATTTATTTTTTTATTATTATTTTTTTTTCGATTTCTTTTTTATATATATTTTTTCTTCTCTTTTTTTTATATATTGTTATTATTTGTTTTTTTTTTTTGTTTTTTACTTGTGTAATATTTGTTCATACTTATAATGAGAATATAACCGATTTCATATTTGTAATTTGATGATAATTATTATACATATATATATATGTATATAGATAAACTTGTTCAATTTATTTTACTTATACGTGTTTTGCATGTGTATTGAGTGTGTGTGTTTGTTGGTATTTTAAAATGAATATATTGATTTTATATTTGGGTTAGAGAGGTATAAATAATTACATGAGTGACTTTTGTATGCCCTACTGTTGGACCAGATTTCTCCTCTTGCTCTTCTGTATGTTGGGTCGGATTTGCCTTGTTCCTCTTCAATGTTTCGTTGTATGTAGTGTGTTGGATCTGTTGGGCTTCGATGGTTCTTGTGGAATTCGCTAATGGTGTTATCTCCAGTAGACGTCGTCATGTTGATACGCTGGATTCTTAGTCGTTAAAGAGAGCTTTGGTCCCGTTGACTTGGTTGACTTCGTTCGAGATGAGTGTTCTTTTCTGCGATCTTGTCAAACATTTTGAAAACATCTTGCTGCTTATGTCACTTTATGTAGCTAATAAATTTCTGAATTGTTGATATCAGAAAATCGTTACTGCATCGCTTCTTCTATATGTGCGATGGAAGACATATTAATTTGACTTTTTTTATACAATGTTGAATATTGTTTTCTGCATCTTGTTTCTGGCAGTTGTAGTTTTATGATTAAAATTCAATCACTGCAATCTACTTGTGCTTGGTATAACAACAAGTTTGCTCCTAGTGCATCCTTCTACGTCTTTAAATATGCTGCCACTCTGCTCCATTTCTTCGTTTTTCTTTACTTTGTTTGAATCTGCTGGACCTCTGCTTCGTTTCTTCATCTTGTTGATAACACCCAGAGCTCTTTCCACATGTCCCCACTGAAGTCCCAAGACTTATCTATGCGTCTTCTGAGTATCCAGCGCTGTTGGTCATTATAAATAACAATTTTTTGTGCACGCGGATATTTTAAATTTACACGAAGATTTTACAAACAAGTTATTTAATTTTGTTTTTAAACTATTCCAAATATGTGGTGTCACACTACTGGTGTGGTACTAATTTATGTAATCTTAATATAATTTTCGTATAATATATAATTGATCATGTAAAATGGCGTGTGCTAAATGATTGATTTTAAAATACCTAAATTACTTGAAATATAGTGTGCACATTATTTGAAGAATTACTATTTAGTGTAGTACTAGCTTTTATTAACATAGTGTAATTTTAGTGTAATTATGTATTTAGCCCAATGGCTAAGATCGTCGTCTTATATGCGGAGGGACTCAATGCGGCGGATTCAATCCCCCTTCAATGCGCAAAAATGAAAAAAAAAATATTTCATATAATTTTTTTTTTTAAATATATATGTACATAGAATATATTGCACATTGCATATACATATATTATTTAAAATTTTCTCAAGAATTGTTGAATTTATAATATATAAATATATATTTTTTTCTTTAACTGTGTTAATTTAGTTTAAAAATTTATTTAATTTCCAATACAAATTTAAATTTCCAAAACAAAATAAAATGTTAGATAAAAATTAAAATAAATTAATTAGTTTTTTTTTACTCTTAATACCTCCTTTTCTTGTTTTTTTTTTTCAATTAATAGTTAATACCGTTTTTTTTTTCTAAATATATATATATATATATATATATATATATATATATATATATAAATATATATATATATATATATATTTTTACCCCTTTTATTTTTTTTAAATACCCTCTTTTTCTTTATTTTTTCCTTCAATTAATAGTTAATACCGTTATTTATATTTTTTCTCTTATTTTTTTTTCTCTACATTTTTGTTCTTCTCTTCTTATTTTCTTCTTCTTCTTCTTTTTTTTTCTTTTCTTATTTTCTTCCTTTTTTTTTCTTTTCTCTTTAATTAAAATTTTCTCCTTTTTTTAACTTTAGTTCCCCCTTTTTTTTCATATATATATATATATTTTTTCTGTTTCTTTCTTTTTTTTTTAAATTAATAGTATTTATTTTTTTTTTAATACCCCTTATTTTTTTCCATTAATAGTTAATATCGTTATTTTTATATTTTTTTCCTCTTCTCTTTTTTTTCTATATATATATATTTTTTCTTCTCTTCTTATATTCTTATGTTTTTTTTTCTCTTTAATAAACATTTTTATACCTCCTTTTTTTAATTTTAATACTAACTGATATTTTTCTTGTTCTTTAAGAAATTTAAATTATTGTATGTAAGTTCTTCAAATTCATTTAAAATTTATTTGTTATATTCAAACTTATTCAAATTGAATTATATTAATATACAAAAGTACCTATGATTTCTCTGCATGTAAAAAAATATAATTAGAATTGCTATTTATTTTCTAAATAAATTTCTGAATAAATTTCTGAATTGTTGATATCAGAAAATCGTTACTGCATCGCTTCTTCTATATGTGCGATGGAAGACATATTAATTTGACTTTTTTTATACAATGTTGAATATTGTTTTCTGCATCTTGTTTCTGGCAGTTGTAGTTTTATGATTAAAATTCAATCACTGCAATCTACTTGTGCTTGGTATAACAACAAGTTTGCTCCTAGTGCATCCTTCTACGTCTTTAAATATGCTGCCACTCTGCTCCATTTCTTCGTTTTTCTTTACTTTGTTTGAATCTGCTGGACCTCTGCTTCGTTTCTTCATCTTGTTGATAACACCCAGAGCTCTTTCCACATGTCCCCACTGAAGTCCCAAGACTTATCTATGCGTCTTCTGAGTATCCAGCGCTGTTGGTCATTCTAAATAACAATTTTTTGTGCACGCGGATATTTTAAATTTACACGAAGATTTTACAAACAAGTTATTTAATTTTGTTTTTAAACTATTCCAAATATGTGGTGTCACACTACTGGTGTGGTACTAATTTATGTAATCTTAATATAATTTTCGTATAATATATAATTGATCATGTAAAATGGCGTGTGCTAAATGATTGATTTTAAAATACCTAAATTACTTGAAATATAGTGTGCACATTATTTGAAGAATTACTATTTAGTGTAGTACTAGCTTTTATTAACATAGTGTAATTTTAGTGTAATTATGTATTTAGCCCAATGGCTAAGATCGTCGTCTTATATGCGGAGGGACTCAATGCGGCGGATTCAATCCCCCTTCAATGCGCAAAAATGAAAAAAAAATTATTTCATATAATTTTTTTTTTTAAATATATATGTACATAGAATATATTGCACATTGCATATACATATATTATTTAAAATTTTCTCAAGAATTGTTGAATTTATAATATATAAATATATATTTTTTTCTTTAACTGTGTTAATTTAGTTTAAAAATTTATTTAATTTCCAATACAAATTTAAATTTCCAAAACAAAATAAAATGTTAGATAAAAATTAAAATAAATTAATTAGTTTTTTTTTACTCTTAATACCTCCTTTTCTTGTTTTTTTTTTTCAATTAATAGTTAATACCGTTTTTTTTTCTAAATATATATATATATATATATATATATATATATATATATATATATATATATATAAATATATATATATATATTTTTACCCCTTTTATTTTTTTTAAATACCCTCTTTTTCTTTATTTTTTCCTTCAATTAATAGTTAATACCGTTATTTATATTTTTTCTCTTATTTTTTTTTCTCTACATTTTTGTTCTTCTCTTCTTATTTTCTTCTTCTTCTTCTTTTTTTTTCTTTTCTTATTTTCTTCCTTTTTTTTTCTTTTCTCTTTAATTAAAATTTTCTCCTTTTTTTAACTTTAGTTCCCCCTTTTTTTTCATATATATATATATATTTTTTCTGTTTCTTTCTTTTTTTTTTAAATTAATAGTATTTATTTTTTTTTTAATACCCCTTATTTTTTTCCATTAATAGTTAATATCGTTATTTTTATATTTTTTTCCTCTTCTCTTTTTTTTCTATATATATATATTTTTTCTTCTCTTTTTATATTCTTATGTTTTTTTTTCTCTTTAATAAACATTTTTATACCTCCTTTTTTTAATTTTAATACTAACTGATATTTTTCTTGTTCTTTAAGAAATTTAAATTATTGTATGTAAGTTCTTCAAATTCATTTAAAATTTATTTGTTATATTCAAACTTATTCAAATTGAATTATATTAATATTCAAAAGTACCTATGATTTCTCTGCATGTAAAAAAATATAATTAGAATTGCTATTTATTTTCTAAACATGTTTAATATTTTATTATATTATTTTTGTGTACTTATAAAAATAAGTCACATTATAATAAACTTCCTACTGGGATGACGGTAAAATTGAATTATATTTATTTGCATTGTTTATGGTATCAACAAAAAACTGCAAGATCTGCATTTATATGTCACCTATTAACGCTTGCTTAGTGTATGATATACATACGTTCGTACAAATTGCATATGTGCTCAAGTGTTTCATGCTGCACTTGGGGGAATGACCCTTTTCAAGGTATGATAGCTTGCGCTATTAATATAGGTCAGTAATGCAATTGTTGGTTTTGCATTATCTGTATTGAATTCGACAATTTTATGACTAACATTGATTTAATTTTAAATTAATGCAATTGGTTGCATGTGCTTAATTTATTTCTTTTCTCAATTGATGATTAACTAACTTTAAAATTATATCTCTTTTTTTTATTACTATAAGTTTTCCTTTGTTTTTACTTACTGTTTTCCAAAACTATTTATATTTATCTAAATGACGAGTTATAATTTTTAGTTTTAACGGCATACACTATTTGTGATATGCCTTTAACAAATTATTGTGAATTTTCTTGTCTTTGTTTTTGATCAATATCGTCGTGGTCACTGGCCCACTTCCCTCTACGACCACGTAGGGTCCCTTCCAAATTGGAGAGAACTTATTCTTCCTAGTTTGGTTTTTCATTAAAACCATGTCGTGTGGTTTGAATTGTATAGGGTTGAGATTCTTGTCGTATTGTTTTTTCGACACCTCGTGTGATCGCTGTATTTGGTACTTTAATACCTTATTGTAGTATTCTGTGTTATATAAAGGTGAACATTTACGCTTTAAATTCGTAGGCATGTCGAAGTCAAACCCGTACAACGTACGGAATGGTGTTTGACCCGTCGACGTATGCACCGTGTTATTATGAACATGCATTGCAGAATTTAACCATTGGTCCCAGTTTGACCCATCCTCTTTAGCAAAACTACGTAAATATTCAGTTAGTGGACGTTGACTTCGTTCCAATGACCCATTAGCCTGTGGATGGTAGGGTGTTATATGTAATTTTTTAATTCCTAACAATTTACATGTATCCGAAAATAGTTTGGAGACGAAGTTCGATCCATTGTCTGTTACCAATACTTTGGGTATATTGTGGCGTGTAACTATTTCGTTGAAGAATGCTTTTGCTACGGTGTTGGCTTCCGCACCGTTTAGTAAATTTGTCCTGAAACGTTAAGATGTATTTATTCCCTGAAATGATTTCAGGCAGAATACCCCCCAGGTCCATGTACACTTTGTCAAAGGGTCTGACTGGCGTATCAGTTAGAACCATTGGTATCTTCGTTCTTTTCATGGTTTTCGAACGTGTTTGTACTACAACTACTTTTTCGGTATTATTCGGTATGCGGCTAATCGCATCCGCGTTTAAATTACTTTTTCCCGGTTTATAATGAATTTCGAAATCGTATTCCGATAATTTGTGTCGGAAACGCGCAAGACGTGATGTCTGATCTTTTAAGTTTGCTATACCCTTTAGGGGCTGATGATCTGTATAAATTTTAAATGGTCTTCCCAAAAGATATGCCCTAAAATTTTTTGTTGCCCATACAGATCATTGCCAAAAATTCTTTCTCTATAGTAGAGTAGCGTGTTTCCGCATCGTTAAGAGACATACTGGCAAACGCGATCGGACGGTCGCTTCCAACTTCACCTTGCGAAAGAACCGCGCCAATTGCTTCGTTACTGGCGTCTGTCGTGAGCAAAAAGGGTTCGTTAAAATCCGGATACGCTAGTATGGGTGGTGACTTAATGAAAGTTTCGCCATACCCCCTATAAATTTTCTGTAATAATTAATTAAGCCTAAAAATGCTTGAACTTCCTTCCTATTTTTCGGAACTGGAATATTTTTCACACACTCTACTTTGGCTGGGTCTGGTAGGGCACCTAACTCAGAACACTTATGTCCTAAATATAAAACCTCGCGTCGCAAAAACTGACATTTCTCTGTATTTAATTTTAAATTATGTTCTCTCAGCTTTGCAAAACTTTGCATAGCTTATGCTCGTGCTCTGCTAAATTATTCCATAAACCACTATGTCATCTAAATAAACGAAACAGTTAATACCCTGTAAACCTGTTAGTATGTGGTTCATCATAAAGTGGCAGGTGCCCCCGTTAAACCGAATTGCATCCTGTTGAATTCAAAATGACCAAGGTCTGTACTGAAAGCAGTTTTTCCTTTGTCATTGTCTTCAACTAAATGCTGATGGTAACCACTGGCTAAATCTAGTGTTGAAAAATACCGACTATTACCTAACTGGTCTAAAATCTCATCTATTCGTGGTACAGGAAATACCTGTTTGATGGTGACGTCATTTAATTTTCGGAAATCTATAACCAGTCTCCATTTCTTATTGCCATCTTTATCGCCCTTTTTAGGTACCAATAATAATGGGGAATTCCAAGGCGATATGCTTGGTGGAATAATTCCATCGTTTAACATCTTTGATACTTGTCTATTAATCTCATTTCTATGCATATGAGGAAGTTTATACTGTTTCTGATGTATTGGTGGCTGATTCCATTGTGTGGGTATTTCATGTTTTAATATCGGAGTGAATGTTAATTCATCCCCTTCCAAATGAAAAACGTCATGATATGATCAGCAAATATTTTGCAAAGATGCAACTTCTTCTTTATTTAATGATTCATCGATCTTTACATTCCCTAATAATCTATCAATTCTATTTTTTATATTAACCGAGTTTATTGTATTTATTGTAGAACTCGCCTTTGTTGTTTCTTTATATTTGTTAAAATTTGAAAATTGTGGCTTGAAATTGCTATCAATGGTCACCTCCTTATCGGTGGCATTTAAAATTGATGCATATACTCTATTTCTTCTAACGTTTGTTAAATCCTCTCCCAAATATACTCCTGGCTGAATTTCCTGTTTGTGCAACAAAACTATAGGAATTCTTGTTCTTAACGGCAGTGATACAACCATGGCTGTTCTGGGCTGTACCCTGATTTGTTGATTAAAATTTATATTTTCTATGTCTTGTAATGATTTTAATGGAAATTTAACAAGATGATTTTTGCCTTCATCAAAAAATGTAATTTTGTTATTTAGCGCATTTATTATAGATCTGTTCCAGAGATTGTCACGCCCGACTATTCCATCTGCTGGTATCTCTTGTTCAAGTGACACAACGTGTAGCGTTAAACTCAGGTTTTCTATGTTTGTGTGCTGAATCTTAGTGGAGCCTAAGGTTCTAACACATCCACCAAAAGAACCACTCAGATCGTTCTGAATATTTTTTTTTAAATTCGGCAAATGTGCCATCCTATTTTCTTTAATCAGGGTGGCCTCAACTCCAGAATCCACTAACATAGTAAGTTTTCCTTTTTTTGCTGCCTCGCAAGGTACTTCAATGAACACATCACTCGTATCGGATATCTTGAAACACTCTCCATGCCGGTTAAATATATTACGATGCATGCCTAATTGTGAAGTTAATTTTATTTTTCTCGACATAAATTTACTCTTAAAATTATTAGTAATTGAAGACAATTTAATTTTACAAATCGTGAATTTATTATACATTTCTGACGAGAAATCGCACATAACGCTAATAATAAAAAGAAATATTGAAATTACTTCATTACTAATTATACTCGCCCCTGTACGGAATGTATCCACAGTCTTGCCAGACATTTGATCTACAATTCCCAGATTTTCAGGGCAGTTAATTACGACTTCCTTTCTATTTGATTTACTTTTGATTTTGTTATTCTTGATTTTAATATTTTTTTTAATATTTTTTAATATTAACTTCCGATTCGATTGGTTTTACTTTCTTTACTTTATTTGTTTTTTTTTTATAATTTGTTTGTTTTTAATTTCCTTAATTCCTATATTCTGTCCATTATTCGTGTCAAGTTGTGTATTATTACTATTTAGTTCATTAAATGTTTTCGTTGGAAGATTTCTATCTTCATTAATATGTATTTTCACTTTTGTTCTTCATTTTCTGCGTTAATAATATTTGCTGTTTTATTTTGTTGTAGTGTTCTCTTGGGAACTTCTACAACTACTGGCCTTACTACACTATTTGTTAAGGGTCCCCAGTTTAGTGGCCTTGACTGGGCCCCTGGTAGTTTCCCTGCGGAGTGCTATTATTGTACCATGCATCATATTTGCGTTTGGTATAACAATTCATAATAACATGTCCGTCCTTTCTGCACCAAGTGCAATATTTAGCAGGCCTGTTTGCAAAATTCCCATTACCATTATTTCCTTGAAGAACTTGTGTATCGTACCATGGATGTATGGATACCATCTTGGCCATTTACCTGAAGTACGGGTGGCTGACTTCCTTGGGGAGCAGTATGTCCTGGAAAAACATTCCGACCCGAACGATGTCTCGTGCGCTGTCTTAACCTCCTCGTTCAAATATCTAATACGCGCGTTCAATTCCTGTATTTTCTTGTTCGCTTCCTCCAACGTCGCGTACTCCTCCCTTGCCTGGCGTCTGACCGAATTATTTATTGATTCCTCAGAAATATTCTTTTCTTTCAATAAATTTCTTAATTTTACCTGTTTTTTCCAACTCTGCTGTACGTTTTAAACAATAGTCGTTTAAACGTTTTCTCAACACGTCAACTAATCTTTCTAATTCCCAATTTTCTGCTAAAACATATTTAATTTTTAAATTCTGGAAATTTAATAACTCTTCTACTTTTTTATCTGCCTCCTCTAATTTAGATAAATGCAGAATTCTAGATATATTATCTTTTAATAATGCTGTACTATCTTTATTTAGTATTGTTGGTACAAATTGCGACCATAATTTTTCAACAAATCTGTCCAATTCGCTAGATTGCTTTTGAATATACGCATTTAATTCATTAGCATCTGCCATTAAATATTCTGAATCAATTTAAAACGTTATCTTTATCTTTTAATTAAAAAAAAAAAAATTCAATTTTTTTAATTGAAAATTTCAATGAAACAAAAATGTTACCCAAACAGCAACGAAATCAATTTTGGCATTCATGAAGTATAACTATAAACTTTATTTTTTTTTTTCAAATTTATTTTCAAGTATTTTTTTAAATCTGTTTTCTATAACATTGGAAAAATAAAAATAATTTTATTTTTCCAAATAAAAAAAAAAAAAAAAGTGTATATTGTAAAAAAAAAATTTAACATACAATGGTTTTTTTTTATTATTTAAATTTTTGTTATTTTTAAAATCATAACAGCAATCAGTGCTGTGTTCACGCGCTTTAAAATTAAATCAAATCATTTAGTTTTTATTTGTTATACACTGGAGGGTCCGTAGTTTGGAATCTCAGTGTTATTTCGATTTATTTATTTGGAAATGTTAATTTTCCTTTTTAAATTAAAAGAAAGTTTTTTAAATTCTTTATTTTGCAATTGTTATACACTGGAGGGTCCGTAGTTCGGAATCTATTTATTGTTCATTGAATGTTAATTGATTCTATTGAATATTAACAATATTCATTTAAATTTTAACAATAAATTTATATTTTAACTATATTCCGTAGTAAAATAGTCCCTCTTCTTTTTAAAATTTTTTAAACTTCTTCTACTCATAAAAAAAAATGAAAACTATCCTATTCTATTTTATATCTTTTTAAAAAAAAAAAAAAATTTTCAAACACTCACCATTTTATTTTAGAGTCCTACTTCCTTCGTCCTTCCTTCTTCCTATCTCTCGGTCCTTGAGAGGTTGGTACCGATGTACCGGCTGCGCCAAATGTTGTAAAGTTAGATGGTTGATTAATTTCCTTTATACTTATTTATTATGAACACTTTTTATTTTTAGAAAAAACACTTTTATTACATTTACTATTAAAAGTACACTTTTACAATTTTAGAACCTCCACTTGAGGTTGGTTAAACTACAATCTTTTAAATTGCAACGAAAGGTATTAACAATACCTTCGTTGCAAGCTTTTCTTAAATTCTATTCTCACTATGTTCTAGTGAGTTTTCACTTTCACTCAATTTTGGTGTACGTGACTTTTGAAGAAAGTCCGACTTGCAGTTTTTGGCTGACATCAATTGCGAAATATCAGAATTGTTGGCAATCGCTGCTTGACTTATTTTAACATAGACCCAAAATTATGCAATGGAAAATTGTATTGCAAGCCTCTTGAAAGAGCTGTGGTCTAAGTAAAGCTTTAGCGCTTTGCCAAATTATTGCCAGCTTCTGTTAACTGTGCAAGCTAACCTGAAAGAGGTGTGTTCTATGCACAGCTTAACGCTTTGCCAAATTATTATCATTGTTGCCAACTTGAAGCGTTGGGACAATGCTATGAACATGTTGCTGTACAACATGAGTACAACATTATATAAAAACATGATGCGCTCAACATATGTACAGCAACATCCAAAACTGAATGAATAGTGAAGAACCATAAAGAAAAGAAAAATGTATGCGCTAATTCACAACAATGTCTTACGGTATATTAATGCTGGTATTAATAATAATAATGTACTATACAAACATTATTACTCGAAATTTTGAAATAAAGCAACAATAAAAACGACGAATTTAATACAAATAAAACACCAAAAACAACAATAGATGTACAGGTTTTTTTTATATATAATTCGAAATTACAACTACACACAAAAATATATTAGCTTGGCGTTCAGTTGTTTCATCGAATATTCATTTGCATCTACCAAATGTAGTCAGCCTCAACTGAAATTCATTTATGGTAAACAATAGTATGAAGCGTAACCAACTATTAGTTGAAGCAATTACAACATTGATTGGGGAAACAAACTTTTTATCCATTTTCAATTTTTTATTTCCATTGCTACGGCAACCAAATTCAAAATGAGACATAACCAATATTTATTTGACTTAACAGATAGTTAGTTATATTAGGTTGTAGCAACCAATATTTATTTGATTCAACTGCGAAATCAGTTGTCTTGTATAAAAGCGATGCCAAAACAGGACAACATCAGTCGAGCAAGCTTTCGATTTTTCACTCATTTTGTTTTGTGCTGCGGACAGCGCGTGCCACATCTTAAACAAAATTTGGAATTGTTTTAAGGCTTGTTCGTTTTTACTGTTCAGTTTTTTCATGCCCAAATACACTTTCTTCAACCAGAGACATACTATTCTACAGAGTACTTGCTATTATGTTTCAATATGTTGTATTTAAATATGCAGCCCTAGCGCTCCAACGTGTTGCAAACACGAAGTCACCAGCACAACGAGTCGTCGACAATTGCCGATCTCGGGAACGCTGTTGTGATGCTGAATTCGTGTTTGCAACACATTAAATTGGCTACCACAACTAAACAAATTGGTTGTGCCAATTGTATTTATTAAATGTGTGAACTGATACGCGATCTTGCAACAACTGAATCAGTCGAATGTTGACAGAACTAATTAAATCGGTTGGCAAAAAAAGACGGTTGCCCTAACTGATTCGTTCTTTAGGTGTATGATAGAAATATCCATTAAGTATTAGATAAGTAAAGATCATAACTTCATACCTAATACAAACTGACTTAATTTTTTTTTGTTACTCTTAATTAAAATAGATTTAAACTTAATTTATACCACATAATTTACACCACATAAAATAATTTTAGAAATAGCACATACAATATTGTACAAGGAAAAACTATTATTCTTCTTAATAATAATTTTCTCTTGATTTTAGCAATAACACATAAAATAATTTTAGCAAAATTGCATAAAATATTATTATATTATTTTATAAAGAAAAAACTGTTACTCTTTTTAATAATAATTTTCTGTTCAGAAATAATTAACATGCAAATTATTCTTTTTAATAATAATAATAATTTTTTCTTACAATAAGGGGGGAAGTATGTTGCGTATAATAATTGTAGGGCCTACTGCTTACATATGATCTACGGCTGTGTATCATAATCGTAAAGCTTACAGCTTACTTACGATTCACAATATAATTTTAACCAGTATATTTTTCTTGATGGCATATTTTTAGGGTTAAGAATTATACATGTTAAACACAGACAGCATTTAATTGTATTGGACAACACTTATTAAAGCCAGTATAGTACGCCGACAATAAATAGGTCACTCTGATCATACAAATAAATGCTGATTTAGTTATTTTAGCCTATGAGTCACTTAGTAATGCTGACTAAGTTATTTTAACATGATGAAAGTACTCAATTTATTGTGAAATTAAATCAATAAAAATCAATTGTTTCCTATAAGCTGAAGTGTCTAGTTCTAAGACCTAGTGTTAAGCATAAGTATAAGTGTATCAAAACAAAATAAAGATTCTTAACGTAAAAAAGACTCGGTTGTTTTAAATAATAAAAACAGGAAAAAGGACTTAAGTAAGTATAAAAGGATGAAGGAAGTTAAAGTCAAAGAAGGACTTCAACATACAACAAATGTTGTGAAACGGCAAAGCTTAAAATTAAAGAATCAGATAGTGCGGAATTTATTAAATGCGTTAGGTTACGTTTAGAGGGAGATGCCTATAAATTAGTGTTTAAAAATACATACCTTAGATTCAGTACTAGAAGAGATTAAAAAGGCTTATCAAATTAGTAAAGAGAGTTTGAGAGCGTTGCAAGACGATTAGATGAGTTGCAATCTATGGCTTTGGAAATTGCAAGTAAAAAATACAATAAAAAGATAAGTGAAGATGACGTATTCAGATTGGAATTACAAAGCTCAGTGTTGATCTCTTTTAAAGTAGGGGTGAAGGATCCAACGATAAAAGTTGTACTGTTGGGTTGTATGTCAGAAACATTAGATGCATTGTTGGAAGAAGCTTTAAATGTACAGCCTGTTATGCAGCTAAGTCCAAGGTCGGAAAGGGATGAATATAACTATATGGAAAAAAACTGAATTAATAAACACAGTCAAGCGTAAAATCAGAAAATCAATTGCAACAAATAAATAATGAAAGTAATTATAAAAGTAGTGTTCCAACATGTTCATTTTGTAGTAAATTGGGTCATACTAGGGACGAGTGTATTATTAGGAAAATACACCTTTCTGCTACGAATGTGGAACTTATGGTCACGAATCATATTGGAGATGTGCTAATAATAATAATTGTATAATACTTTTTGTTAATAATGATAATATTGTTGTAATTAAAAAGTCCGTTGCTTTGTCGTGTAGCCAAATGTCGCAACGTTCCTTTTATTTCAATCAAACACATTGTTCTCCATTTATATTATTATACGTTTTTATTAAATAACAACTGCCTAAAGAAGCTCAAATTCACTCTACTGCAGTTAAGATGACAACTTTTTATTTTAACTTACAACTTAGAACTCACTTAAAATCTAGCTTAAACTATTATATGAAAGTATGCTCCAAATATAACATGTTCCGTGCGCAATTTTCACTCTAGCCAATCACGCCTCCGCTGGTTTGACCCAGATTCGCCAATACTGTTGCTAGTATATTTGCTTGCTGAACTCTGATACGAATGCCCTACATTGCACCTTACGCCAACTTCACGATAACTGCATGAGGTAGTCATCGCGGAAGTAGGTCACGATACGTTTATAATATCAACGTATAGTGACTTAACAAAACACATTATGTTGACATACAACATACCTCAACCCTTATTTTAAGAAAAAATTGTTATTAAAATAAATAATATTTTTTTCTGGACTGGGGCTAACAACATCTTTTCATAGAAACATTTTTCTATACCGCGCTACCTCTCGTCAGTAAATGGCAATCCTACGAGAGAAAAACCATTGCCTATGAAAAGCTCTCACCCGCCGTTCGGATTCGTCAATAAACTGTAGGTCCCACCACTTTGAGTACAAATATAACACGCACAGCTCAAAATAGTGAGAGAGCTGGCCGAAGTTCTGTACACGACTGTAGCAAGTAAGTTATGCAACAAAATAGACATAAATCATAAATCTTTATCATATTTATTTATCATATTTATCCTAGCACAGATAAAGTATAAAAACACGTAGGCTCATCGAAATCTACCAATATCATCTTCGAGAAATACATATTTCATATACTTTTTATATGTACATTTACTTATTATAGTTCGTTTTAGATATTTGCATATAATTGTATAGCAATCCCGATATTAGCACAACAACAAGTATCGTCTTACCACACCATATAGAGACAGCGATAGGTGTCTTCCCCACAATTAACATCATTACTTTTTCTACGCATCATTTTACGCATCAGTCTGTCAAAGGCATCAGGTCACATCGCGTGATCGGTGCGCAAAACATAAAATCCAAATAAATTAATTCGCCAAAGGCAATAACAACAAAAATAATATATATGAAATAACTAAACTAACTAAACTAAAAACCTCTTGAAAAAAAAACAACATAAGTATGTAATAAATATACATAATGTCCAAGTTAAAAGTATAAAAAAAATTAAATATGGCAAAAATTGGTTTTTATATGATTTTGAGTTTTTTTTTGTTGACAAGAAATAAAGTTAAATTTTACATAGAAATGAATTTAATATTAGTGAATAAAGTTAAATGAAAAGAAGAAAGCATAGAACATAACATATTTTTTAATTTAATCAAAGAGATCTGAAACAATAACAAAAATGACATGCAAATTTATTATGAGTACTCGTTCTCTCTCATTTGCAGAAGTGGAGACTTTTCAGTGTTTTTTGTGTAGTTTCTTTTAACCAAATGTACTCTCATGATTATAATTGTTTTTGTTTCGGGTTGCCATCACATTTGGATTGTTTTGTACTTGCAAATGCAATTGAAAAATAAAAAGTTATGACTATTTTTGCGTTTAAATAAATTCAATGGTAAATTTATTAGAATTGAAAATTTTTTGCTACTCACTTCGAAGTTAATTAAACACCAGATTTATTTCTGAATAGATAATATAAATTCTACATACATTTATTGTAATAAAATAAATTACTTTAATATATATATGCACATTTTTTGATAACCACTTTTATACTACTACTTACTATATACCATATACGATTAAAATGAATATTACTTTTTTTCTACAACTTAAACCCACTACGGGGGCTATGGGGGCGATTATCACAAGGCAACGTAGACACGCGCTTCAACATGGCGAAGCCAGAGCAATCCTTGTCAGTGTCGTCTCAAGTCAACTCACTGGTCAGCATTTGACTCACTTCGGTGGAAGTCCTCCGCGCTGAAGCCCCTGGAAACGACGCTCTACAGTGAGTGGCGAACATCTCCCTCAGAGAGAGGGTTCGTGCCTTGGGTTTGTGTCCCACCACTGAAAAAACCTATGCGCGCAATGAAAACACAAAAGAAGCTTCGGATAACGACTGATTACCACGATGACGACCCACGCAAACGTTTTAAGGACCATGATTTACGGATATGCACCTGGAATGTCCGGACCCTTTATAGGGAGCTGGAATTTATCCTCGAAAAATATAAGGCTGACATCACCGCTATCCAGGAAATGCGATGGACGGGACAGGCCTGCTCGAAATAAGCGTCCTGTGATATTTACTACAATTGCAATTATTTTTTATAATTAAACAAATTATATATAACATCAAGTTATATATACATAATACTACAAAAATCGCTTGAAAGGTTTTGTGCTTGACAGGAATTGATCTCGGTTGTAGTAACATATTAAACATCTTGGCAAACGTGGAATTGCATTATGCTACGGAGTTTATACTTCCTTTTTCTTTGAGCCCTCTAGTGAACCACACGTCTTAGAATCATATATATTTTAATTTAAAATTATTAGCTAATAAATTTTTACAGACTAATTAAAACTTAAAAACTAGTATCACAGAGAGATTATTGAAAATCACCGACAAAATATCACAGATTCGTTTCGATTTCAAGAAAGTTATGCAACAAAATAGACTTTAAATTTGATCGCAACATAAATCTTTATCCTAGCACATATAAAGTATAAAAACACGTAGGCTCATCGAAATCTACCAATATCATCTTCGAGAAATACATATTTCATATACTTTTGGTTCTAATGGAGAAAGGTAGTCGTAATTAAAAGGATTTTTTTTATATGTACATTTACTTATTAGAGTTCGTTTTAGATATTTGCATATAATTGTATAGCAATCCCGATATTAGCACAACAACAAGTATCGTCTTACCACACCAAATAGAGACAGCGCTAGGTGTCTTCCCCACAATTAACATCATTACTTTTTCTACGCATCATTTTACGCATCAGTCTGTCAAAGGCATCAGGTCACATCGCGTGATCGGTGCGCAAAACATAAAACCCAAATAAATCAATTTGCCAAAGGCTATAACAAAAATAATATATATGAAATAACTAAACTAACTAAACTAACTAAACTAAAAACCTCTTCAAAAAAAAAAACAACATAAGTATGTAATGTTCAAACCCTCAAAAATATACATAATGTCCAAGTTAAAAGTATAAAAAATTAAATATGGCAAAAGCATGTAAGTTTAAGAAAAATAAAAATTCAATTAAAAGTGAAAAGTAGTATCAAAGTAGTATAAAAGAAAAATAATTGGAAAAAAGAAAATAATAATAATGATTGTATAAAAGTACAGAGTGAAAAAAATATAGAAAGAGGTGCATGCATTTTTAGTTTAAAAAAGAAAAAAATTATAGATATATAAAAATAATGGTTTAAATTTGCTAAAGTTAAAAAAAGAAAAAAAGTTACAAAAAATATTAGAATTGAAAATTTTTTGCTACTCACTACGAAGTTAATTAAACACCTGATTTATTTCTGAATAGATAATATAAATTCTACATACATTTATTATAATAAAATAAATTACTTTGAGAAGGCTGACATCACCGCTATCCAGGAAATGCGATGGACGGGACAGGGCTGCTCGAAACAAGCGTCCTGTGATATTTACTACAGCTGCCTTGCGGAGATACATGATTTTGGATGTGGATTTGTGGTCGGCATGAGACTTCGCCACCTTGTCTCTAGGTTCGCGCCCGTGGTACAATTCGCATCAAGACAAAATATTTCAACATTAGCCTTATTTGTGCACACGCTTCGACGAACGAGAAAGATGATGAGATAAAAGAGCGCTTCTACGAGCGCCTAGACAACGCATACGAGCGCTGCCCCCGCCACGATATCAAAATCGTGCTAGGCGATTTTAACGCCAAGGTGGGCAGAGAAGCCATCTATTTTATTTAGCCTCCATGCCAACACTTCCGATAACGGAACGAGGCTAATCGACTTCGCCGCAGCACGAAACATGGTTGTTAGTAGCATGGTTGTCGCCCGATCAAAAAACGCGAAACCAGTGTGTCATTCATAGTGCGTCGTTCACTCTCAATCTCCAAAGAGTTTGGCCGCTTGTTGAACGAATATGAATGACAAATGTTACTGTCATCTGCAAAGGAATGAATTGGGTTCTGGGTCAATGACAGAAGGTCATTGATAAATACCAGAAATAGGGACGGGGATAGGACGGAACCCTGCGGAACTCCAGAATTGATGGAATGTTTTACCGAAAGAACACCATCCATTGCAACTCGTATTGAACGACCCTGGAGAAAACTCGATATCCATCGAGTAATTGATTCACCGACACCAAGTGCAATTAGTTTTGAAACGAGGGTTTTGTGCCACACTCGAACAAAAGCCTTGGAAATATCAAGAGCAACAGCCTTACTCTCCCCGAAAAGGTGAATACAATTATTCCACTTGAGAGAGTGCAGAGCATATTGCAATTAGTCGGTAATTGGCAGGGTTCGTAGCCTCGTCCTTTTTCGGAACTGGCTGGACATTGGCAACCTTCCAACAAGATGGAAAATCTCCTGTCGTGTAGGAGATGTAGAACAGGTTACGCAACGGACAAGCTGGCGCGCACTTCTTCAACACATGGGCAAATATGCCATCTGGCCCAGAGGCTTTGTTAATGTTGAGGTTTGCTAAAACCTTTTTAACTGCCCGAGTTCGAAAATGTTTTCTCGGCATTGCAGAAGAAACAAAATCGACGACAGGCAGTTGTTGATTGGTATCTGGGAGCGTTGAATTATTTGCAAATAATTCTGCCAAGATATTAGCTTTATCAACCGGGTCAGTGAAGGTCTGGCCATTCATACTAAGAGTTGGAGTAGACGATATAGTCTGATTCGTCACCCATTTTACAAATGACCAGACATTTTCACTACCCCTGTGATAGAGTAGGACCTTTTTGCGCGCGTTTTGTTCGTGAAGAAACTTTTCTCGCGAGATCACGGCATTACAGCGATTCATAGCCTGTATACGAAGTCTTTCAGTATCAGCATTCTTGTTAGAACGCCAAGTCTTAAAATCATTTAACGCAACCCAATTTGCTTTTTCGTAAAGCCATACAGTCCTCTTCGGGGCTTTAATCGAAGAGGCGCGTAGACTAGAATACGAAAACTCAGCGGAAACAGTACAGTGATCGGAGTTACCAAGAGGTGCTAGGACCTTTACATCATAGTTTTCATGATCTAGGGCTAGGACTTTTTGGCTTTGCCCACTGACGCGTGGGAGATACGTCGGTTCCTTCACCAATTGAGTGAGTTGATTGCACTCTGCAAACAGCTCAACATAACAACCCTCCGGTGATGGAAGACCCGAATGGCTCAACCAAGTGGCGTTGTGCACATTAAAATTGCCGGCAACAACAATTTCACTTCCTGGGAATTGCTCCAATATATTTGAGATCGAATCAGATAAGGCATCCAGCTTATTACAGGTGGAAACCCTATCTAGATTCGGACTCCTATAAAGAAAGCACAAGTGCATGATGTGTGTTTGGATTTTGAATTTACCCCAAATTGTATTAAATTCGATATCCGACACACTAAGTTGTTGCTGCAATTGATACACAACGTCACTCCGAATAAATAAAGCGAGACCTCTATGGGCAGAAAATAATGGCACTAAGTGATACCCAGGTATCTGAAAATCCAGTGGATCTGCATCCTCACTAACCTGGGTCTCATCCAGTGCCATTATTTGTGGCATATTAACGGACACATACGCATATATAGAGAAGAAATTCGTTCTCAGCCCACGAATGTTGCAAAAATCTATGCGAAATTTTTGCGACATTTTTTCAACTGGGCAAGTTCAAAACAAACATACATACTACCAGCGCGCTGCAGTTGACACAAACAAATGAGAGCGCAAACAAAGCCGTGGTGAGTGTTATGCCTTCACCACGGCGTAGATCGCGCACTCACTGTATCAACTGAGTATGCTTGTATCGTGGAGTAGGATGGGGGAGGAAGGGAATACGACACCAAACCTGTGCAATTGCAGCAAAGAGCATAGAAAGCCCTTTGCGTTGGCAATTGTAAATAACAGCGAGTGCAGCAACTCAGCAGACAGCAGGCAGCGCGAAACCGGTTCTGTTTATTTGTTGTTGTTATTGTAGAGAGTTAGTTGTTTTATTTTAAATTATTGTTGTTTGCGTGTACATTGACTTTTTTTTAATTATATGTATGTAAAGATGTAAAACGTTGTTGTCTCCAGAGTTGGGCATTATCAATTACATTTTGTAATTAATTACACGAGCAATTACAATTATATGTAATTGTAATTGAACTTTTGTCAATTGCAATTACTTGTAATTGTAATTGATTTTTTTTCAATTACAATTGCTTGTAATTGAATTTTTTTCAATTATAATTACATTTTGAAAAATGTAATTTGAAATATGTAATACACATTAAAAGTAATTGAGGAATAAACAGTAATAATTACATTTTTTTTAATTTAATTACATGAAAAGTAATCCATTAACAAGATATTATCAATTAGATTCACATCCAGGTGCGTCATTGGAACTTTTTTGAACGAAACTGTTCCAATGGGCGTAGATTCACATCCAGATGCGTCATTGGAACTGTTTTGGATGCATCTGTTCCAATGGGCATAGATTCACATCCGGGTGCGTCATTGGAACTTTTTTTGGACGAAACTGTTCCAATGACGCACCTGGATGTGAATCTATGCCCATTGGAACAGTTTCGTCCAAAAAAGTTCCAATGACGCACCTGGATGTGAATCTATGCCCATTGGAACAGATGCATCCAAAAAAGTTCCAATGACGCACCTGGATGTGAATCTATGCCCATTGGAACAGATGCATCCAAAAAAGTTCCAATGACGCACCTGGATGTGAATCTATGCCCATTGGAACAGTTTCATCCAAAAAAGTTCCAATGATGCATCTGGATGTGAATCTATGCCCATTGGAACAGTTTCGTCCAAAAAAGTTCCAATGACGCACCTGAATGTAATTCTACGCCCATTGGAACAGTTTCGTCCAAAAAAGTTCCAATGACGCACCTGGATGTGAATCTATGCCCATTGGAACAGTTTCATCCAAGAAAAGTTCCATTGAGTGTTTGTAATTACAGTCTTCAGCTGTAATACATTAATTTTTCATGTAATTAATTGAAAAAAAAATTAATGGTACCGTTTTTAGCTTCAATTACATTTTTTTCAATTACATTTTTCAATTTTTTTTTGTAATTGGAAAAAATTAGTCTAATATGCAATTAAATGTAATTGTAATTGCAAAATTTTCAATTACAGTTACATGTTATTGTAATTGGAATTTTATTAATTACAATTACATGTAATTGTAATTGAAAATTTTTGTAATTGTGAATGCCCATGTCTGGTTGTCTCATTATGGTACAATTGTCGCCACTTTGCATATATGTCAAATTTCTACATCCTTATTTACAAATCGTCCACGTCATAACTCTTACATGTTCTTTCGTACGTCATTACATAACATTACCATTTCAGACCTTTTCCCAACAAACGATCTTCTTTGACGTGCATTAATTGTACTTTTTTACTTTGTAATTCTTCGTTTAGCTGTGTCCCTTCGTATATTTGTTACTTCTTAGTCTCTTCGTGTACATCTTGTCCATTGCCAGAACCAAGATCATTAATTAAATACTCTTATTACTTTACATTATAAAATCTTTAAATTGTATACATAATTTATTTGTAACATCCCCTTTAACTTATTTCTATTTACGTTATCTTATATCAGAATATTGAATTACGTGTATATTTTAAATATGTGCTACTACTATTTTACTACATGTTTAATTGTACTTTTAAAATCATTAGTTTCTTACTACTATTATAAACCAATTATTCTATATACAAATTCATTAGCACTGGAATGAATGCTACTCATTTTCAATAAGTAATAATTAATTATGCTCATATTCATATAATTCAATTTTTACTCCCTACTCCGCATTTATTTTGGTATGCAATTATATTTCAACCCATTTTGGCTACTATGCACTTTCCCTCGAATCCTCGACGGTGTCTCGCACATGCTATCCGTTTATTATTATTTTTCATATTCATTTTCGTCTTTTTTTACTTATTTTTTTCTTCAATGTATTAACGTATCTCATTTCATTTGCATTAATGCAGTGGTTCCTATCGTTTGGTTCAATTACATTGAGGTACTGACCTATCTCAATTGTAGTGACAATTTAAATTATATTTTTGCTATTTTATAGTTCATCTAATATCATATCATGTATATTACCTTATTTCATCATTAACTGTTATTAATCTTTGATATTTTCTTACTCACAATCTTTTAAAATGCTTTACTCATTTATCTATTTTCCCTATTAAACATTTGTTAGTACATGGTTTAATGCTAGTCACCTTTGAAATTAATACATAGCTATTTTTCATGCACTAATTTATTTCATTAATCTTAAAAAACTATTTTACATTATGTGTTATGATCATTAATAACTGTTTGTTTCGTTATATTTACTTCATAATTATATGCTTTTCATAAGTTGTTTTCATAAGTTGTTTTCCCTTTTCCTTTGATAGAAATCATTGTCGTTACAGGACTTACTATCGAAAGTACCTCGTACGGTCCTACCCAAATGGGTGAAAATTTATTCTTTCTATTATGATTCTTTAAAAAAATTTTATCGCCTACGCTAAATATTTAAAACCAAATTTGCTTACTTTTTTTTGGCTTGGTTAGATGGTAATTTTATTTTTGGTTTGGTAATATTTTGTAATGTTGATGGTTGGTACATTTTATATAGAACTCTTGAATCAAAACAAAAAAAGTTTTGATTTGTCAAGAGGAGATATTAAAAATTTGTCTGTCATTACACCAAACAAAGTTTTGAGTTCTTCTGAATTATCATTATTACCTTTATTAGACACATTTTCATATTTATATGAAGAAAGTGACACCGAGATAATAATAACACAGTGTGAAATTATCGATTTATATACGAAAACGTCTACTTTGAAGTCCCGGCGGGTCCATTTCCCATATACGGATTTCGCTGAAAATTCTTCACATCGATTTTCTCATCCAATAGAGCATTTCTAGGGGGTACCCTCAAATCGATTCGAAATAATGATTTTTTATTGTCAGTCTAGTGCACACCTATAAAATTGTCTAGGTTAAATTTTTTTTGAGAAATTAACAAATTTTGTATTCAATTTATTATCGTTGCCACTAGTTCTGCTGATGCCGAACGTAAATTTTCTGACCTTTCGCTGATAAAAACCAAATTAAGGACCAAATGAAGGTCAGCAAAACATAGCTTTTAGTTTAATTTCAATTGTCGCAGAGCTGGTTACTCTTTATCAAAATCAATTTATAATATTGTGTGGACGTGGCTGTAATTGTATTAAATATTTTTTTTTTAATTAATGGCTTGGAACTATTTTTCGTAACGAAGATGAAGTTTATAACAAACTAGTTTAAACTAAATTTATTTTTGGTATATATGAAAAAATGATGGTTGTTCACTACTTTATAGTTGGCAAAAGATTATCTACTATTATAATAGTAAATTCCCGTCACAATGAAAAGCGCGTAACTTCTTATAAAGTCTTATTTCATAACTCACTATTTTCAGTCAATAAGTGAAAACAAAAATAGAATTTTATGTCAATTTTCATAGCCGTTATTACCTTGATAACCGACACTTATAGTTCACTTTTATTTAGTTTTTCAAAGAGAAATGTCACTAACCGCTTCAACAGACAGATCAGGTGATTTGAAAAACAATAAAATTGAATCACGTGAGCTGAACTGAATCTGGATATTAACTGTGGAAACTTGCACTAGTCATTCACTTTGGAGTACTTAATTTATATGTTTTCAATTTTAATATCTGCATCGTTTAAGAACATTTTATCGAATGACATAAAATGTGTATTTAAACATATCTAATGCAAACGAAACATTTTTTAAAATTATTGATACTCAAAAACGTTATTCAATGAATTAAGTTCCATAATATGAAAGTTTTGTTATGTATTTAAAATTTTTAGTATATAAAAAATTGTAAATAAAACAAGTGATTAAGAACTTTTTAAGTGGGCTTTAAAAACAGTTTTTAGAAAAAAATGTGCCTTTATTTTCATTTCACAGAGAAGGCTACGCAATATATATACTATATTTTTTGTTTTGTTTGATTAAAAATTTAATTTTCACAATATAAGAAAAGCTTACTTCGTATTAAATGTCAAAAAAATTTCAAACACATTGCGAACTAATATTAAATATACAATAAATGTTATTCTCATTTATATTTCAAACGTTGCGCGACCATTTTATTATTACTTTTTTATTATGAAGCGATCAATAAGGGCATATTTTTTTTAAATTTTCACTACTCATATTCGTCAAGAAAAATAGTTCCAAATTTGACATTAATTAAAATAAAATGTTCAATGCATATAACAACTACAACCGCGTTCATACAATATTATAAATTTAATTATGATAAAGAGTAGCTGTAGGGTGTCCCATTTTTTATTTTTGTTCATGTCAAATTTTCAAAAATTTCAGTTCAGTCGCTCAGAAGCATTCGTTGACGACGGATGTATATTTGATTTTCTTAACCCATTAAAGCCTGCCGAATCAGATACACATCAGGAGATTACGCAGTGTAATTTTCCTCATTATGTTTTCCCATATGCGTATATCAGATGCTAAGAAATTTTGACAGAAACACATTGCGAACTAATATTTACATGTTTTTTTTAAGAGAGCTTAGAGAATTGTGATAAACTCTAGACACACTTTTTGGTAACACAAATTTCTTTTTGATTTTTTGCAAAAACTAATATCTGGACACAGATTTTTTTTTTGGCAATTATCTGTAGGGCAAGGTTCATATTTTATTTTGTGATAAACTTTGCATCTGCTACATGTCGAAATCGTGCGATAACTTACGATATAAAGTACCAAAAATGGCATTTGTTGAAACTTTGACTCGATTTTTTGCAAAATCTCGACGAATAGGGAAAATTCTGAGTACGCAGCAAGAAACAGGAGACCGGAAACAACCAGAATTGATATGTTTCCTTCCAGATTAAAATCCGTGTAGAACAGTGTAATTTGTTAATTCTGTTTGTAATGTTTACTGAATTTATGCTATTTATTGTGGAATTATTGGTATAATTTTGGTTTAAAAGTACTGTCTATTATAATTTATTTTTCCGTAGCATCTAAAACTGAAACATAAACTTTATTTTTGCTAACATTCGATATGCTTTCGCCCAAATATAATCCTGGAAAAATTTCTTGTTTATGTATTAATACGATTGGAATTTTTGTTTTTAAACGTAATGATACTATCTTTGCGGTTCTCGCTTGAATTTTGATTTTTTTTATTGTAAAAATATTTTGTATTTCTGTCTGCGATTTCATTGGTAGTTTTATAATATGGTTTTTATGTTTATCAAAGAATGTTATTGTTTTGTCAATCGTATTTATTACAGATCGATTCCATAAATTGTCACGTCCGATTATACCATCAGCTGGTACGCCTTGTTTAAGTGAAACAACGTGTAGCATTAAAGTTAAGCGCCCTATGTTCCTATGTTGGACTTTGGTGGAACCTTATGTTCTAACACACCCGCCAAAAGCTCCCTTTAAATCCTTTCGTATATTCTCGTTAAAGTCTGGTAAATTTGTCATTGCATTTTCTTTTACTATACTGGCATCAGCTCCTGAGTCTACTAGTAAAATAAGTCTTCCTTTTTTAGCTGCCTCGCAAGATAAATCCAAGCTATTTCTATGCCAACTGCATATTATGCGATCACCTCGTTTAATTGATATTTTAATTCATTGGTCTTCTCTGTTCTATGAAAATTGAATGGAGTAGTAAATTTGACCACAGTCTCCTCCGACGTCTGATCTACAATTCCTAACTCTTTCGGCTCTATATTTCTGGGGTCCCCAGTTTTCTGGCCTAAACTGAGCCCCCGTTAGTTTCCCTGATTATAACTACACGGATAGAAAAGATTTGTTTGAATATGTTTGAATGTATGTAATCGACTGACGAAGTTGGCAACGTTGTGCAGAACTACTGCTGGTGCAATTGTGCATTCATTGATGCTGTCAGTTGTACTTGCAGTTTTAAAACAATTATTTATTTATGCATTTAAAAATTTGTATATGAATTCAATCATTATATATTCCCACTGTGCAAGTTTAAAGATTTTTAATAAAATTAATAAAAACAAAATTTTATTTTTATTTTATTTTCAGGATTACTCCTTTTATAGTTCTTTTTATAATTACTTTCATTATTTATTTTTTGAAATTTATTTTCCGATTTTACGCTTGACTGTGTGTTTCTTAATTTAGTTTTTTCCATATAATTATATTCATCCTCTTCTGACCTTGGACTTCGCTGCATAACAGCCTGTACATTTAAAGCTTCTTCCAACAATGTATCTAATGTTTCTGACTTACTACCCAACAGTACTATTTTTATCGTTGAATCCTTCACCCCTACTTTAAAAAAGATCAACACTGAGCTCTGTAATTCCAATCTGAATATGTCATCTCATTAATCTTTTTACTGTATTTGTTACTTGCAATTTTCAAAGCCATGGATTGCAACTCATCTAATCGTCTTTCAAATGCTCTCAAACTCTCTTCACTAGTTTGATAAGCTCAATCTAATCTCATCTAGTACTGAATCTAAAGAAATTTCATTTAAGTATGTATTTTTTAACAAATCGTATAATTCTTCTATTTTTAGAAACTGTTTTGTCCTCACTAATTTATAGGCATCGCCCTCCAAACGTAACCTAACGCATTCAATAAATTCCTCACTATCTGATTCTTGAATTTTAAGCTTTGCTGTTTCACAACAGTCAATAAATTTATATAATTCTGTTTCGAATAAATTCCGCCCCAGAAAAGAAAGGAACAGGGTAATGAACGCGTTTCAATACATTTTCAGTACCCATTATTAGAGTTTCTTATTTTTCCATTTACTTAATCATATAATTAACTATAACATTCTTAAATAATTTTTTTTTTTTACTAGTTTCATATTAAATAAACATTTAACCATTATTTAATTTATCTGTTAAAAATGTTTACATTATTTATCTCATTTCTATGTTTCGTTTTTTAAACTTTTTAATCTATAGTTCAAAATCATATCAAAGTATTCAATTTATTTAAATTCACATCTTTATTAAACATTATCATTTAATGCCTAAAATTATTCTAAACTATTCTATTGTTTCACAATTATTTTAAAAATGTTCTTCAATATATCAATTAATCAATTTTAGTTTACTTATTTAATATCCTGATTTATCAAATTTTATCATTTATGTAATTCATTTCACAATTTTATTTCACAGTTTTATTAAAAGTTTATTTTATTCCACAATTTGTTTCAAAATGTTCAATTGTTTTTTCTTTTTCAAATGTCAATTTGCATTATTCCATGATTGTTTTGCTTATTAAAATTCTCAAATATTTCTTTTGTTTTATATCACAAATTCACAATTTTTTATTTTTTACCGTTCACATTTTTTCCACTATTTTTCACAATACTCACAAATACAAAAAAAAATTATTCCCTGATCCAAAATAGTTATTTCTTCTAATATTAATCTCCATCCAGTCCTTCTCGTCCCATGGGAGTTGATGTTCGGTTCGAAAACCGGCAGTGCCAAATTTATGACAGAAAACTGGGGATCCCAGAATAATAATAATAATAATATATGGCCAAAAGAGTTTGGAATTGTAGATCAGACGTCGGAGGAGACTGTGGTCAAATTTACTACTCCATTGAATTTTCATAGAACAGAGAAGACCAATGAATTAAAATATGAATTAAATGAAGAAGGTGATCGCATAATATGCAGTTTGGATTTATCTAACACTGTGCGCACATTTCACAAAAATTTTCGACACCATAAATGAAAGTTACATATTCTTAAGGATTTGGACATTCTAAGAACAATGGCGTTTTCAGATTTACCCCACACGTCCAGTTTCAAGGATATTTGACAAAAACGAAAAACCACGTTTTTAAGGATTATATTAGTTGGTAAGCGTTGATTATAATGTCAGACTTATTTTTATTTTATTCAAAACATGCATAACAGAACACAAATTATATGTACATATCAATTTTTAAATTCCTTTAACAGTACCTAAGATATGAAGCAAAAAGTACTCATTTTTAGGCTAAAAATATACCAATTTTTGAGCATTTGTTTCTCAATACCCAGTTGTGCACCCTTCTTGTGCTTTGCATTATAACTTAGCAAATCTCATAGATTTCAATCCTGTTTTATTCAAAAAAATCGTAAACGTCAAAATTGGGCATACGAATTAAAAAAGTGAAAAGTTTTAGAAAATAAAATAAAAATTATTAAGCATAATAAATTCGTAGAAATATTATTTATTCGTATCAAGAGGTCCAATAAATTGAGAAATTTGACACAACTATCTCCCTTACCACAATAATATTATAAAAGAGTAAAAAAAAGTTCGAGTTATTAATATTTCTACGAATTTATTATACTTAATAATTTTTATTTTATTTTTTAAAAAAAATTCCTTTTTTTAATTTGGATGACCAATTTTGACGTTTACGATTTTTTTGAATAAAACAGCAATAAAATCTATGGGATTTGCTAAGTTATAATGCAAAGCACAAGACTGGTGCATAACTGGGTATTGAGAAACAAATGCGTAAAAATGGGTCTATTTTTAGCCAAAAAATGAGTGCTTCATATCTCAGGTACTGTTAAAGGTTCTGTTATGCATGCTTTGAATAAAATAAAAATAAGTCTGACATTATAATCAACGGTTACCAACCAATAGAATCCTCAAAAACGTGGTTTTTCGTTTATGTCAAATATCCTTGAAACTGGACGTGTGGGGAAAAACTGAAAACGCCATTGTTCTTAGAATGACCAAATCCATTAGAATAGGTAACTTTCATTTCTGGTGGTAAAATGGGTGCGCACAGTGTAATGTAAGTGAAGTGAAGTACCTTTCGAGGCAGCTAAAAATGGAAGACTTATTTTACTAGTAGACTCAGGAACTGATGCCAGTATAGTAAAAGAAAATGCAATGACAAATTTAACAGACTTTAAAGAAAATATTTAAAATGATTTAAAAGGGAGCTTTTGGTGGGTGTATTAGAACATAGGGCGCTTAAGTTTAATGCTACATACCCAAAACACAAAAAAAATACTACAGACAAAAAATAAAGAATAGTTTTTTCAATCAACAAATTAAAATTCAAGCGAGAACCGCAAAGATAGTTTAATTACGTTTAAAAAAAATCCAATCGTATTAATACATAAACAAGAAAATTTTCCAGGAGTATATTTGGGCGAAAGCATATCGTATGTTAGCAAAAATAGAGTTTATGTTTCAGTTTTAAATGCGACAGAAAAAGAAATTATAATAGACAGTACTTCTAAACCAAAACTTTCGAATTTTAGTCAGTATAAAGAATCGGATACCAAAATTTCTACAATAAATAGCATACATTTAGTAAACATTACAAACAGAATTAACAAATTATTAGAGGAAATGAAATTTGATGAGACTTTAAATAAAGACGAAATAACATCTTTACAAAATCTGTGTTTCTCGTATGATGATGTTTTTCATTTAGACGGCGATGAATTAACATATACGCCAACGCTTAAACATGAAATAACAACACAGTGGAACCAACCACCAATAAACCACAATACACATAGGAACGAAATTAATACAGTATATGTCTGTATATGTCTGGATCATTTCGAGTTTAACAGAGTTTTGGTTTAACAGGGGGTCCAGCCACTTTTCAAAGAACAATCAACCACATATTAACAGGTTTACAGGGTATCGATTCCTATGTTTATCTTGATATAGTGGTATTTAGCTGAACATGAGTAGAATTTAGCTGAACATGAGCTTAGGTTGAGTAGAGTATTGCAGAAATTATGGGAACACAATCTAAAATTAAATACATAAAAATGACAGTTTTTGCGTCGAGAGGTTGTCTATTTAGGAAATAAATGTTCGGAACTAGGTGCCCCGCCAGATTCCTCTAAGGTTGAATGCGGTCCCGAGATATAAAAAAGAAGTGCAAGCGTTTTTGGGGTTAATTAACTATTACAGGAAATTTATAAGCAATATGCCAAATTATCATTACCAATTAATAAATTACTTAGAAAAAATGTTAAATTCACTTGGACAGACGATTGTCAAAGTCCATTTATTAAATTAAAAGAACTAATAACTTCACCACCCATTCTCGCATATCCAGATTTTACAAAACCCTTTTTACTTATAACAGATGCAAGTAACGAAGCGTTGGGCGCGGTACTATCGCAAGGCAAAGTAGGGATCGACCGAATAGCATTTGCTGGTAGGGAATTTAATGGAGCAGAAAATGAAAATCCACCATTGAAAGGGAATTTTTAGCCATAGTCTGGGCAACAAATAATTTTAGAGCATATTTATTAGGGAAATCATTTTCACGGATCATCAGCCATTACGTAATATAGCGAATCTTAAAGATCAGACATCTAGGTTAGCGCGTTTCAGACACAAATTGTCTGAGTATGATTTTGAAATAATCTATAAACCGGGAAAAAAGAATTTAAACGCAGATGCTTTCAGTAGAATTCCATATTCAGATTCTGAAATTACAGCAGTACAAACACGATCCAAAGCAACACAAAATAAATTAGATCATCAAATTTCAACAACAAAGCCCCAAAACCAGTACACCGGTCGTAGATGAAACGATAACAGAACCAAATAATGAAGCAAATAATTCTCAATTATTAACTGACCCAGAAGAGATTAAAACGGTAATAAAAGATTTCGTTTTTGGCTTACAAAAATGCCAATGGTTCTAACTGATACGCCAGTGAGACCATTTGATAAAGTATACATGGATCTGGTAGGAATTTAACCGAAAACTATATCAGGAATTAAATATATTCTAACTTTTCAAGATGAGTTTTCAATGTATATGTGCTGCGTAGCCATACCAGATGCAAAAGCAAACACATTTTTCAGATACATGTATATTATTAGGAATTAAAAAATTGCATATTACGCTATATCATTCACAAGCTAATGGGTCTTTGGAAAGAACCCATCGGCCATTAGCGGAATATTTACGGAGTTTTGCAAAAGAAGATGGGTCAAACTGGGACAAATGGTTAAATTCCGCAATGCATGTGTACAATAACACAGTGCATATGTCCACTGGTCAAACGCCTTTCCGTACTTTATACAGATACAACTTCGATATGCCAACAAATCTTAAGCGAAAATGCTCACCCGTAATAATACCGATGATTACAACAAGTTATTAAAATATCAAATTCACACACGAAATCGTGAGAGAGAATCAAGAAAAGCAAAAGAGAAACCTAAAAAATTCTATGATAGCACAATACACCCTAAAATATTTGGCGTAGGCGATAAAATTTTATTAAAGAATCAGAATAGAAACAATAAATTTTCACCCATTTGGGTAGGACCGTACGAGGTACTTTCGATAGTAAGTCCTGTAACGACAATGATTTCTATCAAAGGCATATAACTTAGGAGTAAATATAACGAAATAAATAACGTAGCAAACAGTTCAGAATTATCATAACACATGTAGATTATGTTAAAAGCATAATATTGAAAATAAAGGTGAACAAATTACGAGTAAATAAGATTTTTGTTAGGAATAGGGATTTAATATAAATGAAATAAATTAGTTCTTGAGGAAATAGCTATGTATTAATTTTAAAGATGACTAGTATTAAATCATGTATTAACAAATATTTAATAGGGAAAATTGATAAAAGAGTGGAGCTATTTACAATTGAGATAGGTCAGTACTTCAATGGCATTGAACCAAACGATCGGAACCACTGCACTAATGCAAATGAAATGAGATACGTTAATACATTGAAGAAAAAAAATAAGTAAAAAAAGACGAAAATGAATATGAAAAATAATAATAAATGGATAGCATGTGCCGCGGTAGCTCAGTGGTTAGTGCGTTGGACTGCGAGCCGAAAGGTCCCCGGTTCAAGCCTGGACTGGGGCTAACAACATCTTTTCATAGAAACATTTTTCTGTACCGCGCTACCTCTCGGCAGTAAATGGCAAACCTACGAGAGTAAAACCATTGCCTATGAAAAGCTCTCACCCGCCGTTCGGATTCGGCAATAAACTGTAGGTCCCACCACTTTGAGTACAAATATAACACGCACAGTTCAAAATGGTGAGAGAGCTCGGCCGAAGTTCAATACAGGACTGTAGCGCCAAACTATTATTATTTATAGCATGTGCGAGACACAGTCGAGGATTCGAGGGAAAGTGCATAGTAGCCAAAATGGGTTGAAATATAATTGCATACCAAAATAAATGCGGAGTAGGGAGTAAAAATTGAATTATATGAATATGAACATAATTAAATTCGAAAATTAGTTCACGAATAAATAGCTAAGTATTACTTATTGGACCTTTAGTTTTGATGGGAAAAGGCCTCAAATGGTGAAGTTATGTAATGATATACGACACAACATGTGAGAGTAATGGCGCCGACGACAACAATTGTATAGCAATAACATATTTAATTAAGAGAACGGAGGAGCTACACTATAAATATGGATGTAGAAATTGACAAATATGCACAGTTGCGATTATTGAACCATAATGAGACAACAACGTTTTACATCTTTACATACATATAATTAAAAAATGTCAATTTATCGCACAAATAACACGCTAATATTAAAAGTTAAAGTGTTGTAATTTTTTAGAGTTGTAAAATTAGAGTTGATTTATTTTACAGTTATTTATTCTACAATTTAATTAATCAAAAGACACTTTTTTGTTTTTAGAGTTGCAAAGACACTTTAATTAAATTTACTATTGAAAAGACACTTTTACTATTTTAGTACCTCCACTTGAGGTTGGTTAAACTAAAATATTTTAAATTGCAACGAAAGATATTAACAATACCTTCGTTGCAAGCTTTTCTTAAATTCTATTCTCACTATGTTCTAGTGAGTTTTCACTTTCACTCAATTTTGCTGTACGTGACTTTTGAAGAAAGTCCGACTTGCAGTTTTTCGCTGACACCAATTGCGAAATATCAGAATTGTTGGCAATCGCTTCTTCACTTATTTTAACATAGACCCAAAATTATGCAATGGGAAATTGTATTGCAAGCCTCTTGAAAGAGGTGTGGTTTAAGTAAAGCTTTAGCGCTTTGCCAAACTATTGCCAGCTTCTGTTAACTGTGCAGCTAACCTGAAAGAGGTGTGTTCTATGCAAAGCTTAGCGCTTTGCCAAATTATTATCATTGTTGCCAACGTGAAGCATTGGGACAATGCTATGAACATGTTGCTGTACAACATGATATACAAACATGATGCGCTCAACATATGTACAACAACATCCAAAACTGAATGAATAGTGAAGAACCATAAAGAAAAGAAAAATGTATGCGCTAATTCACAACATTCCTGCCCCCTTATGGAAAAAAATGATTATTAATGTTAGGATTAATGATAATTTTTTACAAAATGTCTTAAATATATTGTTGAAAATATAAAAATGATGTTTTCTTAGAGTTAATATTAAGATTAATAATATAATAAAATAATATGCTTTTTTTAACATGGTGATAATAAATATAATATGTTATATTTTTTTTTTTAATATCTTTTGACTTGGTTGACTTCGTTCGAGATCTTGCTGCTCATGTCACTTTATGTAGCTTATAGATTTCTGAATTGTTGATATCAGAAAATCGTTACTGCATCGCTTCTTCTATATGTGCGATGGAAGACATAATAATTTGATTTTTTTATACATTTTCAAAATCAATGTTGAATATTGTTTTCTGCATCTTGTTTCTGGCAGTTGTAGTTTTATGATTAAAATTCAATCACTGCAATCTACTTGTGCTTGGTAAAGCAACAAGTTTGCTCCTAGTGCGTCTTTAAATATGCTGCCACTCTGCTTCATTTTTCTTTATTTTATTTGAATCTGCTGGACCTCTGCTTCGCTTCTTCATCTTGTTGATAACACCCAGAGCTCCTTCCACATGTCCCCACTGAAGTCCCAAGACCCCAACGATTATCTATGCGTCTTCTGAGTATCCAGCGCTGTTGGTCATTCTAAATAACAATTTTTTGTGCACTCGGATATTTTAAATTTACACGAAGATGTTACAAACATGTAATTTAATTTTGTTTTTAAACTATTCCAAATATGTGGTGTTACACTACTGGTGTGGTACTAATTTATGTAATCTTAATATAATTTTCGTATAATATTGTAACGAACTTTCCAGGGTATGTCCAGGGTTCGTACAAAAAATTAAACTTTTGCTTGGCTTCGGTATATTACTTTATTATCTTGTAAATTCAAATTATTTATGGTTTTTTTCGGGAATCGTTATTCCTCTCGATGTACTTGGTTATTTTTCTCGGTGCACTATGGGAATTGCTATTCCTCTCAATGCTTATGGGAATTGTTATTCCTCTAAGTGTACTAGGGGAATTGGTATTCCTCTTGAGCCCGGCTTTTACTGTTGGGAATTGATCTTCATCGGAGGCCTGGATTAGACTGACCTCTGCTGCACCAAGGATCTCCTTTTATACACCCCCATCCGCTGTATGCTGTACGATCACAGTAATTCGTTGTTGTTGCCGTCAACATTAGAATTGTTTTCGCGTAATGTTGCCCGTTGCAGCATCTGCATCGTCTGCAGCATCTATGTTGTTGTTGTTTCTGCAGCATAAGATATATGCTGTGTCGTATACAATTCGTTTATGCTTCATGTTGCAACCAACATGCTGCTTTGCATGGTGCGCTGCATACTTTATGATGCAGTTGCGTTGTATTTTATTTAATTCATTTTGTACTTATAAAAATAATTATTAAAAATACATATATATATAAAGGCATATAAATACATATATGCATATATATGTGTGTGCGGCAAATTTGTGCTCGACAAATTTGTCGCGCTACAATATATAATTGTTCATGTAACATGGCGTGTGCTAAATGATTGATTTTAAAATACTTAAAATACTTGAAATATAGTGTGCACATTATTTGAAGTATTACTATTTAGTGTAGTACTAGCTTTTATTAACAAAGTGTAATTTTAGTGTAATTATGTATTTTGACTATGGGGGCGATTATCACAAGGCAACGTGTCTGAGTGCTTCAACATGGCGAAGCCAGCGCAATCCTTGTCGGTGTCGTCTCAAGTCAACTCACTGGTCACCAAAATTGACAAATTGTCAAATGGTGACACCTCCACTTCGGTGGAAGTCCTCCTCGTGGAAGTCCCTGGAAACGGCGCTCTACACCACCCGGTGTAGAAGTCGGCTAAAGTGAGTGGCGAGCATCTCCCTCAGAGTGAGGGTTCGTGCGTTGGGTTTGGGTCACACCACGGAAAAAACCTATGCGCCCAATGAAAACAAAAAAGAAGCCTCGGATAACGACCGATTACAACGATGACGACCCACGCAAACGTTTTAAGGACCATGATTTACGGATATGCACCTGGAATGTCCGGACCCTTTATAGGGAAGGTGCCTCTATCCAGCTGGCAGATGTCCTCGAAAAATATAAGGCTGACATCACCGCTATCCAGGAGATGCGATGGACGGGATACGGCTGTTTGTGGTCGGCAAGAGACTCCGCCATCTTGTCTCTACGTTCACGCCCGTGGACGAAAGGCTGGCAACAATCCGCATCAAGGCTAAATATTTCCATATCAGCCTAATTTGTGCACACGCTCCGACGAACGAGAAATATGACGAGACAAAAGAGCGCTTCTACGAGCGCCTAGACAACGCATACGAGCGCTGCCCCCGCCACGATATCAAAATCGTGCTAGGCGATTTTAACGCCAAGGTGGGCAGAGAAGCCATCTATTGTCCCACAATCGGAAAATTTAGCCTCCATGCCAACACTTCCGATAACGGAACGAGGCTAATCGACTTCGACGCAGCACGAAACATGGTAGTTAGTAGCACTAGATTCGAACATTTCGATATCCACAAGGCCACATGGTTGTCGCCCGATCAAAAAAATCGAAATCAAATTGATCACGTTGTGATTGACGGAACGCACGCTGCAGTTGCGTTGTATCATGCCCTTAGAGTTGCGTGCTGCATATATGCTATGCGCTAGTGAGTCTGGAATCGGTCTCTCATTAATTAAGATGGGGGGGGGGGCACCTTGTGTAGTCCGTGGTGTCCTTAGGGCTATTAGCGTTGTGCGGCAAGCATTGACCCGTTGTAACGTTATTGCCCGTAAAGGAGCCCGTTGTAAAGGAGTCGTTGTTTTTGTTACTACCGCTGCTACTACTGCTGCTGCTGCTGCTACTGCTACTGCTGCTGCTACTGCTACTGTTACTGCTACTGCTACTGCTACTGCTACTGCTACTGCTACTGCTACTGCTGCTGCTGCTGCTACTGCTACTGCTACTGCTGCTGCTACTGCTACTGCTGCTGCTGTTACTGCTGCTGCTACTGCTGTTACTGCTGCTACTGCTCGCACCCTTCATGGTGTCTCCGTTGCGGTTAGCGCACCATCCTCATCGTCTATCTCATCACCCATGATCATCACTGGTGATGGTGGAAATTCCACCAGTGGCTCGGTGTCGGTGCCTGGCACTGGTATTATGACCTTCATTTGGATGACGTCTGACGTCAGACTGATGTACCCAGGGACATGGTTGAAATCATAGCTAACTTCGACGTTACGGTGCCCGATCGGACTCTCTCGTTCTTCATCGTCACTAATTATGATGACCGATGGCTGCGGTGAGGGTGGTGCGCTGTTTGTCGGCGTAGTGTTGTCGACGTCGCTGTTGAGGCTGTTGTCAGAGTCACTGAGAAGTTCGATGACTTCAGGTTCTGCCTGCTCGCGGCTGATTTGTCCGGTCCAATCAGAGTCGCTAGAGTCCCAAGTACTTTGGCTGTTGGACACATCATTCATGAGGCGTGGTTCTGCCCTTAGTATATGCCTTGGACCCTGCACATCCTGCCACTCGTCAGACAAGATATGAATTCGGCTGTGAGCTCGTTGTAGCCGCTCCAAGTGGTCCTTAAAACGGATGACGCTATTTTTAAATTTTTTTGTCCATCTTCGAGTTGTAATCAATCACTTTTAATTTTATTTTTAAAAGCCTTTTTGGCTCGTGTTTAGTTTTGCTTGCTGAGAAACGGCAATTGGGTCAAGGCCGTAGCATATAGGTCATTCCTCTCGCTTAAATCTAATGAGTGAAACACTTACTTTAGCATATGATTCTTAGTTCTTTTCCCTCTTTTCTTCGAATAAGGTTTGTTCGTCTTTTGAGTCAAATGTTTGACTCGATCTGTTGTATTCAATACTTGCGGTCCACAACTCCCCATTTTCTTGAGTGGAGTTGTAGCATATTTGGTGAGTGCAAAGTACTCAAATTCACGTTCCACAACTCTCGTAATGTGGAAATCCAGGGTTGTTTAATAAAAAGAGCTTTTTCCGCGAGTGAAAATGCATTCCTGTATGTGGATTCTCTTACGTTCCACCATCTGACGTTTTGTATCATTTTGGATAAATTTCATTGAGGTAGGTCGCTAGTGTCAATGCTGGATTTTCTATTTTATGGTGAGTGTTTGTTGTAAGTAAATTATGTTTCAATTTATCATGTTTTCTATTCACAGATCAATATCTGTCTGCCCAGATTTTTGTTAAAAACATCTTTATTGCGCATTTGACGTCCATATTTGCATTATATACAGCGGGTAGCTGATGCCCAATGTATTGTGCGGTTGTGATCTATGTCCGCTGGTTGTGCCCGCCAAATGTGGGTAATTGTGTGAGTCGAACCACGGGGAATTGAAG
The DNA here is from genome assembly GCA_951804985.1 of Dryomyza anilis. Taxonomy (NCBI): domain Eukaryota; kingdom Metazoa; phylum Arthropoda; class Insecta; order Diptera; family Dryomyzidae; genus Dryomyza; species Dryomyza anilis. The sequence goes on from OX638130.1 coordinate 70,404,822, forward strand.
AGGGCGTGCGCATACATATGGATCTGTTTTCCTGCGATCGACCTGACGAGATGAGGCGCAATCCAGTGAAAATTCAGCTGAAGAAAAATCATGAACTCTTTTTTTATGAAAATAAAACTATTGCTAAAAGTAGCATTAATTACTGCTGCGGTTCACTGTAACCGGACGTTGGTTGGCTGATTGAAGATTGACTGCTGGAGCATATTTGTTCATTGAACAATTTTTTTTCTTTGTGCCAATTACCCGGTAGGTTTAATTGCGAAATTCTTTGAAATTCTCTCCTTCTTTCCTGATAGTAACTATTACTGGCGATATAAATCCCTCTATGCGATATGGGCCGTCGAATTTATGTGCTAATTTAGCAGCAAAATTGTCGATCGCTTTGAATAGATGGTGTTGCTTAACAAGCACCAACTGTTCGTGACCCAAAACTAAAAATGCGGGGCTGTATCCGGTCGTCGCCGAGATACTTGTATTTATCGCTAATGTAAATTCGGGCAAAAGGTCATTCCATGTGTTGTGTTGATTTTTCGTGAACTGTGCTATCATAGTTTTCACGGTGCGGTTTATTCTTGCCAACGTTATAAAGCAATTCAGCAGAAGCCTGCCGGACACATGCTATCAAAAATAGCGGAAGAGCCTTGGGAAATACTATGCGCAGATTTTGTAGGCCCCTTACCCAGATCTAAACACGGAAATACAACCCTATTAGTGTTCATCGACAAATTTAGCAAATGTACAGAAGTAATACCAATGCAAAAAGCCACCAGCAAAGAACTAATCAAAGCTTTTCGTGAAAACATTTTAGCTCGGTTCGGTTTTCCAAAAATCTTGATAACCGATAACGGCTCACAATTCACCAGCCGTGCCGTAGTGTTGTAGGCACGCATAGTTTCCATGGGGACAAGTCGTCATCGCCAATGTATTTGGGTAGATGTCGATATAGTTGTGTGTCCTGTATTATATAATCTTGGAATTTTTCAGGGTTTTGTTGTACTTCTTTCATTTTCTTCGTTAGCCAGCGGCATTCTAATGTGGGCGTTGCCTCCATCGTAGCCTTGGACAATGCTTCGATCGGTTGTCGTGATAATGCGTCCGCCACGACATTGTATTTTTCTCTTCGATATTGTACGTCGAAACTGTATTGTTGTAGTTCCAAGGCCCAGCGATAGGTGATCGGTGATGACCAAGAAGTGGTACCCCTCGAGGTAGGGTCGCATTTTCCGTCTTGCCCACACTATAGCAAGGCATTCTTTCTCGGCGGGAGAATAATTTTTTTCTGCGCTATTTAAGTGACCAAGAAGTGGTACCCCTCGAGGTAGGGTCGCATTTTCCGTCTTGCCCACACTATAGCAAGGCATTCTTTCTCGGCGGGAGAATAATTTTTTTCTGCGCTATTTAAGTGACGACTGGCATACGCGATTACTCGCTCAGCTCCGTCGATCTCCTGAGTCAGAACGGCCCCAAGGCCGTAGTCGCAAGCATCTGTCTGAAGAGTAAATTTTTGCGTAAAATCAGGACAGGCTAGTACGAGTGCTTCTGTTAGCTTCGATTTAAGTGTGTCAAACGCACTTTGCTGCTCTTCTGTCCAGGTCCAGAGTTTTCCTTTCTTTAAAAGTTTTGTCAGTGGATGTGCCACTGTAGCAAAGTCGGGAACAAAGCGTCTGTACCAGGATGCTATGCCAAGGCACCGTCTGAGCTCCCTGATATTTCGTGGCGGTTGGAGGGCACGTATTGCTTCTACTTTGTCTGGATCCGTATGGATCCCGTGTTTACTGACCACATGGCCGAGATATTTGGTTTCTTTCTTGAAAAATTCGCATTTTTTCGATATTCATTTTAAGGTTGGCCATGCGCAATCGTCGAAATACTTCCCGCAGCATATTTTTGTGTTCTTCTAGGGATCCTGAGGTAACAATGATGTCATCTAGGTACGCGAACGCGTGTGGTTCTAACTCCGGACCAATTACTTGATCTAGTGCTCTTTGAAAAGTTGCAGGGGCCGAGTGTAACCCAAATGGCATTACTCGCCATTGGTACAGCCCGCGTCCAGGTACGGTAAAGGCTGTATATTGTTTGCTGTTTTCCTCCATCGGGATTTGCCAGTATCCATTCTTTAAGTCGATACTGCTTTTAAATTTAGCATTGCGGAGGCGCTCCAGGATGTGGTGTATCCTAGGAAGTGGATAAGCATCAGGGATTGATCTATCATTTAATTGGCGATTATCGATACATAGTCTCCATGTTCCAGTTTTCTTTTTCACCAGCACTATAGGAGCACTGTGAGGGCTCTTCGAGGGTTCAATACACCCCTTCTCGAGTAGTTCGTTTATCTCCTTGTGTATTATTTCCTGCATCGCGGGATTTTTAGGAAAATATCTTTGTTTGATGGGTCTGTCATCTTTCATAATTATTTTATGTGTGGTTAAAGCCGTGGTTTCATGTATGTGTTTGAATTTATCTAATTCGTGCTTTAAAAATAAATTGATTTCTTGGGTTCTGTTTGATAATTTCCTGATGATATATGTAGAGCTTTGTTTCCTCTATTGTTGAGACTTGTGCATGTGGCTGGAGTCTGGTAATGTGGTTTATTTTGACTGTGGTTCAGCTGTAATGTTTGTCCACCGCAGATGAAAGTAATCCCTGCCTGTAGTAGGAAATCCATTCGGAGTAATACGTGATCGTTCACGTTGGGCAGGATTAGAAATGTAATCCCACACGTAATATTCCCAAGAGTGACCTGTTTCTCGAGAGTCTCTTTTACTATTCGATGACTCTCGTCAGCCATGCGTACAATGATTTCGCATGTTTTTATTTCACCTGAGTTTCCTATGCGGTTTGCTTCTGCTTGGCAAATAAAGCTTCTAGTTGTTCCTGTGTCGATAGTTGCTGTTACCATATTTTCGCCCAGGGCAACGTTGGCGAAGATGTGGCGTTCGTCAAACTGCAATTTGTTTACTTGTTCAGAGGGTTTTGCGCTGGAGCTGCCGCTTGCCCTCCATCTTGGCGGAGTCCCTTGAAGTTTCCCACTCTACAGCATTCATTGGTGCTACGGCCCCTCTGTCCACAGTCCCAACAGAACAGGATTTGAGGATTTCTGTACTCTCGTACTACATGACCATCTTGCCCACAATGATGGCATGCGGTTCTTAGGTTTATCCGGTTTCCTGTATTAGATGATAAAGTCCTGCGATGTTCCTCGCGACGCTGTTGTGGCATAAACCTGGGGGCATAATGTCTTTGTGTTTCTGTTGGGCGTGGTTCGGGTCGAATGTCTTCGAAAGCATTTGCTAAATCGATCAGTTCCTCAAAAGAGTTAAAATCTCTTTTCTTAATATAGAGCTGATACGTGCATAATTTCTAAAAATGCGATCTAGCTTTTGTTCTTCGGTGTAATTTCGTAGTGAAATGGCATAATCTTTAAATTTTTCATTGTTGCGTTGCTGACGGATCTCCTCGTCCAGTCGCTCAAGGTATCGGTATGGTAGGAAAAATTTTAGGAAATCATTCCTAAAATTTGCCCATGAATGCCATCTTCGAGTACTGGTTTGATACCAAGTCAGAGCGTGGTCTCGTAGCAGCTGTGGCATTGTGCGTGGCAAGTAGTTGACAGCGATACCATATGTATAGGCCAACTCTTCGATTCGTTCTATGAAATCGAATGGTTCCTTTCTCCCGTCAAATTTCACGTCCCATTTCCTGACTTGCTCGATGACTTGCAGGTAGACATGGTCGGCTGACGTCTCGTTTTGATAGTCATCGAGGATTCTTGTGTTGGTTCTTAGCTCTGGTTCACCAAGTACGTGGGTTGTTGTTGGATTGTTGGTGTTACATTGACCTTCGGCGTATGAACGACTGTCGTGGTCGTAGTTAGATTTGCGGGCATTGCGGTATTGTTGACACTGAAGGTCTCGTGGGGAGTTGTAGTGTACTTAGTACTGGCGTCACTGCAAAGCAATGATGTGCATACGTTGCTGCTGATGTTGAAGGCACATCAAGCTGTAGATATGAGGAAGGGTTTTCGGAGGATATTGATGCGTATTGTCGTGGTATAACTAGCGGCCTTGGAGATCGGTTTCTTGAGTGACGTGCTCTAATTCTTCCTGACGCGTAATTACGGCCTCTTTGTGTTCTTCGTTTCTAATAAATGACGCGATTACGCGGCGTAGTTCTTCTACGTTTCTGGACGAGCTCTTCCTTGTGGAGCGTGCGTATCCACGAGGTGGTGACCATATTGCTGAGCTTTTCTTTCAGTGTATTTACATTTTTTTTTCAGTATATGTACGTATTTATTTATTCACTCTTTTTTTATTTTAATCCTCTTCGTTTCTGCTTTCGCTGAACCAGACAACTATGTGTTTATTGCAGATAGGACAATTCTGGGATTCTATATAACAATCGTTAAAGCAGTCCAGAGGAAAATTATGACTTTGTTTAATCTGGTTGTTACAAATCTTGTAGGTTATATGTTGAGGACTTGACGTGTCGATTTGAATATATAGTTTTTCTATTAATTATCTGCTTTGCGATGTCCCTGCTCGGGCGCCACTTGTAACGAACTTTCCAGGGTATGTTCAGCGGTGTCCAGGGTTCGTACAAAACATTCAGCTTTTGCTTGGCTTCGGTATATTACTTTATTATCTTGTAAATTCAAATTATTTATTGTTTTTTTCGGGAATCGTTATTCCTCTCGATGTACTTGGTTATTTTTCTCGGTGCACTATGGGAATTGTTATTCCTCTCAATGCTTATGGGAATTGTTATTCCTCTAAGTGTACTAGTGGAATTGGTATTCCTCTTGAGCCCGGCTTTTACTGTTGGGAATTGATCTTCATCGGAGGCCTGGATTAGACTGACCTCTGCTGCACCAAGGATCTCCTTTTATACACCCCCATCCGGTGTATGCTGTACGATCACAGTAATTCGTTGTTGTTGCCGTCAACATTAGAATTGTTTTCGCGTAATGTTGCCCGTTGCAGCATCTGCATCGTCTGCAGCATCTATGTTGTTGTTGTTTCTGCAGCATAAGATATATGCTGTGTCGTATACAATTCGTTTATGCTTCATGTTGCAACCAACATGCTGCTTTGCATGGTGCGCTGCATACTTTATGATGCAGTTGCGTTGTATTTTATTTAATTCATTTTGTACTTATAAAAATAATTATTAAAAATACATATATATATAAAGGCATATAAATACATATATGCATATATATGTGTGTGCGGCAAATTTGTGCTCGACAAATTTGTCGCGCTACAATATATAATTGTTCATGTAACATGGCGTGTGCTAAATGATTGATTTTAAAATACTTAAAATACTTGAAATATAGTGTGCACATTATTTGAAGTATTACTATTTAGTGTAGTACTAGCTTTTATTAACAAAGTGTAATTTTAGTGTAATTATGTATTTTGACTATGGGGGCGATTATCACAAGGCAACGTGTCTGAGTGCTTCAACATGGCGAAGCCAGCGCAATCCTTGTCGGTGTCGTCTCAAGTCAACTCACTGGTCACCAGAATTGACAAATTGTCAAATGGTGACACCTCCACTTCGGTGGAAGTCCTCCTCGTGGAAGTCCCTGGAAACGGCGCTCTACACCACCCGGTGTAGAAGTCGGCTAAAGTGAGTGGCGAGCATCTCCCTCAGAGTGAGGGTTCGTGCGTTGGGTTTGGGTCCCACCACGGAAAAAACCTATGCGCCCAATGAAAACAAAAAAGAAGCCTCGGATAACAACCGATTACAACGATGACGACCCACGCAAACGTTTTAAGGACCATGATTTACGGATATGCACCTGGAATGTCCGGACCCTTTATAGGGAAGGTGCCTCTATCCAGCTGGCAGATGTCCTCGAAAAATATAAGGCTGACATCACCGCTATCCAGGAGATGCGATGGACGGGATACGGCTGTTTGTGGTCGGCAAGAGACTCCGCCATCTTGTCTCTACGTTCACGCCCGTGGACGAAAGGCTGGCAACAATCCGCATCAAGGCTAAATATTTCCATATCAGCCTAATTTGTGCACACGCTCCGACGAACGAGAAAGATGACGAGACAAAAGAGCGCTTCTACGAGCGCCTAGACAACGCATACGAGCGCTGCCCCCGCCACGATATCAAAATCGTGCTAGGCGATTTTAACGCCAAGGTGGGCAGAGAAGCCATCTATTGTCCCACAATCGGAAAATTTAGCCTCCATGCCAACACTTCCGATAACGGAACGAGGCTAATCGACTTCGACGCAGCACGAAACATGGTAGTTAGTAGCACTAGATTCGAACATTTCGATATCCACAAGGCCACATGGTTGTCGCCCGATCAAAAAAATCGAAATCAAATTGATCACGTTGTGATTGACGGAACGCACGCTTCAAGCGTGATGGACGTACGCACTATCCGAGGTGCCAATATGGACTCGGATCATTACCTTGTAGCAGCCAAGGTCCGCACACGCTTAAGCGCTGCGAAGAACGTACGGAACCAAACGCAGAGAAAGCTAGACGTCGGAAAGCTGCAACCACAACAGACAACGCAAGCGTTTTCCACTCGACTCTCACACCTGCTTAGACAAAGCACTCCTCCTCTCGATGATATAAGCGCGCAGTGGAATCATATCTCCTGCTCTATGCGTACGGCTGCCGAAGAGGTGCTTGGATTCCAACGCCCCCTGAGGAATCAGTGGTATGACCAAGAATGTCGCGCGGCCACTGCAGAGAAAGACGCTGCGTACAAATCCACCCTGCAGTCAGTAGCTACGCGAGCTGCGAAGGAGCGAAGAGAAGAGGAGGGAAGAGAGACGTCTTTCAGGCGTAAAAAAAGCGAGGCAGAAAGACGTGAGTGTGAGGAGATTGAAATGCATGGGGACAGGAATGAGGCTCGAAAATTCTTCGAGAAAATAAGACGCCTAGCCGGAGGTTCAAAATGCGGAGCCTCTTCCTGTAAAGATGAGAACGGAAATCTAGTGACAGATATCCAGAGCACACTGAAAATATGGAGGGATCACTTCTCTAAACTGCTGACCGGTGATGATGACCTCAATTCCACCGATAGAGAAGCAAACCCGGCAACCCCAGTACTTGATGACGACGTTGAGATTCCGCCACCCGACCATGACGAGGTCAGAACAGCCATTGCTCGGCTGAAAAACAACAAAGCCGCAGGTGCTGATGGCCTGTCTGCTGAATTGTTTAAGACCGGAGGCGAAGAGCTAATAGAGAGCATGCACGAGCTCGTAAGCAGAATATGGTCGGATGAAAGCATGCCAAGTGACTGGAACCTCCGTGTACTCTGCCCAATCCTTAAGAAAGGGGATCCCACTATCTGCGCCAACTACCGTGGGATCAGCCTACTCAATATCGCATACAAGGTTCTATCGAGCGTATTATGTGAAAGACTGAAGCCCATCGTCAACAGACTGATTGGACCTTATCAGTGCGGCTTCAGACCTAGAAAGTCCACCATAGACCAGATTTTCACATTGCGCCTAATCCAGGAAAAGACCCTAGACAGATCGACACATACCACCTATTAGTCGACTATAAAGCCGCCTTCGACACTCCGATAAGGGAACGATTATACGCCGCAATGTCTGAGTTCGTTTTACCTGCGAAACTTATAAGGCTTTGCAGGATGACCCTGAGCAACACACGTTGCTCAGTGAGAATAGGAAAAGACCTCTCCGAGCCATTTCATACCGAACGAGGTTTCAGACAGGGTGACTCCCTATCGTTCGACTTTTTTAACTTATTGATGGAGAAAATAGTTCGAGCTGCCGAACTCCGTCAAAGCGGCACTATCCTCAACAAAAGTGTCATGCTGCTCGCATATGCCGACGATATTGATATCATTAGCAGGAGCACACGAGCAGTCAGCGCAGCATTCTCCAGATTGGAGAAAGAGTCGCGTCGAATGGGTCTAGCGGTGAACGAGGACAAGACGAAGTTCCTTGTGTCAACAAGCAAAAAAGAGTCCGTGCGTCTTGGACCAAAAGCTGATTTTGACACCCACAAGTTCGACATTGTGAAGGACTTCGTCTACCTGGGATCCAGCGTAAACAGCAACAACGACGTCAGCCTGGAGATAAAACGGAGAATAACTCTTGCCAACAGGTGCTACTTTGGGCTCAGTAGGTAATTGAGAAGCAGAGCCCTCTCTCGGCGGACAAAAATAACGCTCTACAAGTCACTCATCATGCCCGTCCTACTTTATGGTGCAGAAACATGGACGCTGGCCACCACCGATGTGAGAGTACTGGGAGCGTTCGAGAGAAAGATTCTCCGTAAAATCTTTGGCCCTATCTGCTTTGGTAACGAGTATCGAATCAGGATGAACCACGAGCTGTATGAGTTATTCGACGACATTGACATAGTCAAGCGCATCAAGATCCAGCGGCTTCGCTGGCTAGGTCATGTCGAACGAATGGATGAAAACACTCCAGCCAAGAAGGTGCTTGAATCGAAACTCGAAGGTGGACAGCGTAGAAGAGGGCGTCCAAATCTGCGTTGGAAAGACCAAGTTGAGGACAACCTGGCAACGCTTGGTATTTCTAACTGGCGTCAGCGCGCGCAAAGCAGATCCGACTGGCGCGGCTTCATCTCAGCGGCCAAACCCGATCCACGGTTGTAAGGGCCATTTATGTAAGTAAGTAAGTAAGTAAGTAAGTAAGTATGTATTTTGCCCAATGGCTAAGATCGTCGTCTTATATGCGGAGGGACGCAATGCTGTGGACTCAATCCCCCTTCAATGCTTAAAAATAAAAAAAATTCATATAATTTTTTTTTTATCTCATATATATAAATTTTTTTTTATATAATTATATATGTAATATATATTGTACATTAAATATATTGTATATACATATATTTATTATTTTAAATCTTCTCAAAAATTGTTGAATTAATTATATATGTATATATATATTTTTTTTTATCTGAATAAATTTAGTTTTTTTTTTTAAATTTATTTAATTTCGAATACAAATTTGTATATCTCTTTTTTAAAAATAAAATGTTAGATAAAAATTAAAATATTTTTTTTTCCTTTTTCTTTAATTTTAATTCCCTTTTTTTTCTTTTTTTTTTCTCTTCAGTAAAAAAAATAATAGTTAATATCTGTTATTTATATATTTTTTTCTTATCTTTTTTTATATATATTTTTTTCTCTTCTTATATTCTTCTTTTCTTTCTCTTTAATAAACATTTTTTTTCAAATAAATTATTTTTTTCATATATATTTTTTTTCTTCTTAATAAAAATTTGTATCCATCTTTTTTTTAAATTTTAATTCCCCATTTTTTTTTTCATGTTTTTTTTTTTTTCGTCATATTATATTTTTTTTTTCATTCTTTTTTTTCTTTAAAATTTAAAAATTCCATTTTTTCTTAAAAAAATAATATTTAATACCTATATATATATTTTCTCCATTTCATTTATTTTACTAATATGTTTCCTCTTTTTTTTCGATTCAAATATTAAAACTTTTTTTTTTTTAATTTTAACCGCACTAAATATTTTAATGCATAAATCCCTATTTTTTTAAATTTTAAATTCTTTGTTTTTGTTTTATTTTTAATATTTGTTAAAAATTAAATATTTATATTTTAACTGTCTAAATATTTATATATCTCTCTTTTTTTTAAATTTGAACATTAACTGATATTTTTGTTCTTCTTTAAGTAATTTAAATTATTATAAGTAAGTTCTTCCAATTCATTTAAAATTTATTTGTTATATTCAAACTTATTCAAATTGAATTATATTAATATACAAAAAGTACCTATAATTTCTCTGCATGTAAATAAATATAATTAGAGTTGCGATTTATTTTCTAAGCATGTTTAATATTTTATTATATTATTTTTGTGAACTTATATAAGTCACATTATATGAAACTTCCTACTGGCATGACGGTAAAATTGAATTATATTTATTTGCATTGTTTATGGTATCAAAAAAAAAAACTGCAAGATCTGCATTTATATGTCAGCTATTAACGCCTGCTTAGTGTATGATATACATACGTTCGTACAAATTGCATATGTGCTTCAGCATGAAACACTTAGGGGAATAACCCTTTTCAAGGTTTGATAGCTTGCGCTATTAATATAGGTCAGTAATGCAATTGTTGGTTTTGCATTATCTGCATTGAATTCCACAATTTTATGACTAACATTGATTTAATTTTAAATTAATGCAATTGGTTGCATGTGCTTAATTTATTTCTTTTCTCAATTGATGATTAACTAACTTTAAAATTATAAGTTCTTTTCCTAAAATAGTTATATAAATATATATATATATATATATATATATATATATATATATATATATATATATATTTTTTTTTTTTTTTATTACTAAATTATTGTTTTTGATATGTCCTATTTTTTATTATTATATTTTTTCTATTGTTTGTTACATACTGTTTTCCTAAACTATTTATATTTATTTCTTCCTCTAAATGACGAGTTATTTAATGTTTTATTTAATGATTACTTTATATCTTATGGTTAGATTTATTTTTTCTATATGTTGCATAATGTTTTCATAACGTTGCAATCTACAAGTTTAATTGTCAACGCATAGCTAATTGGTTTTATATTGTTACTTTTATGTGTTCTACCCTAGGGTAATATTATAATATTGTTACGAAAAGAGGTAATTTGCCCCACAGTGCAAGCATGCAGCAATAATAAATGAGACGCAAGACATTCAGCGCACTAAGCATGTGTTATAAAGAGACGGAAGATCATTCAGCGCACTGAGCAGTGTGCGAGAAAGAGATGGAAGATCAGCGCATTAAAACACATGAGTGCGAATGAGATGCCAATAGCATGCGTCATTCACGAAACGAGTAGAAGGTTCTCGAAACAAGTCGAAGCTTGTCGAAACGTGTCGAACTGATGCATGCAGTATATAAGGGAGCCGCATCTGAGGTACTTCACTTCAGTAGTGATTGTAAAGTGGTCGAGGGCATCTCGTGTGATAATTGTCAAGTTAAATTGTGGACATGCACCAGTTGTTAGAATTTGTTATTAGTAAAGTTGTTTATTAAAGTGAATTAATAAAGTTAATTGTTATAATTTAAACCAAACATAAGAGTGTTTTTATTTTGTACACAATCCAGAGATATATAAATATATATATATATATATATATATATATATATATATATATATATATATATATATATATATATATATATATATATATATATATATCTATATATATATATATATATATATATTTTTTTTTTTTTTTATTACTAAATTATTGTTTTTGATATGTCCTATTTTTTATTATTATATTTTTTCTATTGTTTGTTACATACTGTTTTCCTAAACTATTTATATTTATTTCTTCCTCTAAATGACGAGTTATTTAATGTTTTATTTAATGATTACTTTATATCTTATGGTTAGATTTATTTTTTCTATATGTTGCATAATGTTTTCATAACGTTGCAATCTACAAGTTTAATTGTCAACGCATAGCTAATTGGTTTTATATTGTTACTTTTATGTGTTCTACCCTAGGGTAATATTATAATATTGTTACGAAAAGAGGTAATTTGCCCCACAGTGCAAGCATGCAGCAATAATAAATGAGACGCAAGACATTCAGCGCACTAAGCATGTGTTATAAAGAGACGGAAGATCATTCAGCGCACTGAGCAGTGTGCGAGAAAGAGATGGAAGATCAGCGCAATAAAACACATGAGTGCGAATGAGATGCCAATAGCATGCGTCATTCACGAAACGAGTAGAAGGTTCTCGAAACAAGTCGAAGCTTGTCGAAACGTGTCGAACTGATGCATGCAGTATATAAGGGAGCCGCATCTGAGGTACTTCACTTCAGTAGTGATTGTAAAGTGGTCGAGGGCATCTCGTGTGATAATTGTCAAGTTAAATTGTGGACATGCACCAGTTTTTAGAATTTGTTATTAGTAAAGTTGTTTATTAAAGTGAATTAATAAAGTTAATTGTTATAATTTAAACCAAACATAAGAGTGTTTTTATTTTGTACACAATCCAGAGATACGAACTCGTAGTTTTTTAGTTTTAACGGCATACACTATTTGTGATATGGCTTTAACAAATTATTGTGAATGTTCTTATCCTTGTTTGTGATCAATTTCGTCGTGGTCACTGGCCCACTTCCCTCTACGACCACGTAGGGTCCCTTCCAAATTGGAGAGAACTTATTCTTCCTAGTTTGGTTTTTCATTAAAACCATGTCGTGTGGTTTGAATTGTATAGGGTTGAGGTTCTTGTCGTATTGTTTTTTTCGACACCTCCTTGGCCCTACATTGATTTTGCCTGAAGATCTCGTGTGATCGCTGTATTTGGTACTTTTGTACCTTATTGTAGTCTTCTGCGTTATATAAAGGTGAACATTTACGCTTTAAATTCGTAGGCATGTCGAAGTCAAACCCGTACAACGTACGGAATGGTGTTTGACCCGTCGACGTATGCACCGTGTTATTATGAACATGCATTGCAGAATTTATCCATTGGTCCCAGATTGACCCATCCTCTTTAGCAAAACTACGTAAATATTCAGCTAGTGGACGATGACTTCGTTCCAATGACCCATTAGCGTGCGGATGGTAGGGTGTTATATGTAATTTTTTAATTCCTAACAATTTACATGTATCCGAAAATAGTGGATGGATACGAAGCTCGATCCATTGTCTGTTACCAACTCTTTGGGTATATTGTGGCGTGTAACTATTTCGTTGAAGAATGCTTGTGCTACGGCGTTGGCTTCGGCATCGGGTATAGCCACGCAGCACATAAAATGTTTCCGCATCGTTAAGAGACCTACTGGCAAATGCGATCGGACGGTCGCTTCCAACTTCTCCTTGCGAAAGAACCGCGCCAATTGCTTCGTTACTGGCGTACTGGTGACATAATTGCCTCTTTAAGTTTTAAAAACGAATTCTGACAATTATCATTCCATATGAACTTAGCGTCCTTTTTAAGCAAACAGTTTATTGGTAATGACAGTTTCGCCAGACCTAATATAAATTTTCTGTAATAATTAATTAAGCCTAAAAATGCTTGAACTTCCTTCCTATTTTTCGGAACTGGAATATTTTTTACACACTCTACTTTTGCTGGGTCTGGTAGGGCACCTAACTCAGAACACTTATGTCCTAAATATATAACCTCGCGTCGCAAAAACTGACATTTCTCTGTATTTAATTTCAAATTATGTTCTCTCAGCTTTTGCAAAACTTTGCATAGCCTATGCTCGTGTTCTGCTAAATTATTTCCATAAACCACTATGTCATCTAAATAAACGAAACAGTCAATACCCTGTAAACCTGTTAGAATGTGGTTCATTATCCTTTGAAAGGTGGCAGGTGCCCCCGTTAGACCGAATGGCATTTTGTTAAATTCGAAATGACCAAGTCCTATACTGAAAGCAGTTTTTTCTTTGTCACTATCTTCAACTAGAACCTGATGGTAACCACTGGCTAAATCTAGTGTTGAAAAATACCGACTATGACATAACTGGTCTAAAATCTCATCTATTCGTGGTATAGGAAATACCTGTTTGATGGTGACGTCATTTAATTTTCGGAAATCTATAACCAGTCTCCATTTCTTATTGCCATCTTTATCGCCCTTTTTAGGTACCAATAATAATGGGGAATTCCAGGCGACATGCTTGGTGAAATAATTCCATCGTCTAACATCTTTGTCTATTAATCTCATTTCTATGCATATGAGGAATATTTCATGTTTTAATATCGGAGTGAATGTTAATTCATCCCCCTCCAAATGAAAAACGTCATGATATGACAAGCAAATATTTTGCAAAGATGCAACTTCTTCTTTATTTAATGATTCATCGATCTTTACATTCCCTAATAATCTATCAATTCTATTTTTTATGGCAAAACGTATGAGGGGGTGGCACGTAAATCGATTGATGACAAACGCAAGTTTGCCATCATCGATGAAAGCCAGCCCTGTGGAAAGATTGCTGAGGATAAAAGGGGGCTGCTGGAGGATGTGTGGAATGACGCACTTGCGAACTCGATTATCGAGTCTTCTGACAGCACCCCCGAAATCCATCTGGAATACTGCAGATTTGTCCGCGGAGTCTACAGGATCACCGTGGTGTCTTTGGACTATGTCGACACCCTGCGCGATCTGGTGGAAAGGTTGCCTGAGCCATGGGCAGACGCTAAGCTACGGCTTGTGGCTATGAGCGACATACCCGTTCTGCGTAAGGCAACCTTCTTCGCCAGAGCAAACGGGGCGAAGCGACCCACGTGTGATATCCTTAGAATTCTGGCGAGGCAGAACCGTGGGCTGAGAGTGGAACTTTGGGAGGTGTTCCACAGGGATGAGATGACCGATGGAAACCTCATCGTTGTGGGCATTGACCAGAACTCCATCACGACACTGGAGAAGTCTGGGGGTCGTGCCTTCTTCCTTACGTCATCCGTGACCATTAAGCTGGGCGGAAAACCTGTCGGAGCTGGGGCCCAATCCGGGAAACAGCCATCCAAGGGCAATCTTCCCAGCCCGGTCGTGGAGTATAGTAAGGATAAGGTCGAGGCCGCGGGCAGTATGGGGGTTCAGGTCTACCCGACCAAAGAAGAAGGGACGAGCGGAGGAGAGGACGAGGTCCTATCCGAATTTTCTGATGATACCCTTACGCCCTCTCAGGAGGACGAGCTACTCGCCCAATGATTCTGCTTACGCAGATCAACCTCCATAGGAGTCGACTGGCGACGGCTGCGCTTATGGAGAGAATGGAAGAAGGTAAGACGCACATCGCACTGATCCAGGAACCCTGGACTGTAAATGACAGGGTTGCTGGTTGGGGTGACTCGCGATACCAAATATTTTATACACTCAATGCAGGCCGCCCTAGGACCTGTATTATCTGTAAAAAGGATTTTAACTTTTCTTTCTCCACAGAACTGTCTTCCTCAGACGCCACCACAATTTTTGACGGGAGCGGTGGCCTCATGCTGTCTTCAGTATATCTCCCGCATGACTCCCAGGAACCTCCACCCTCCGAGGAACTGCTGAGGATTACAAGGTTTGCTGCCGAAAAAGGTAAGAAATTACTAATTTGTACAGACGCCAATTCTCACCATACAACATGGGGAAGCTCCGACTGTAATGCTCGGGGACATGCCCATTTGAATTTATTAATGCGTATGATCTTCTGACCCTAAATGTTGGTTGCTCTACCACCTTCATCACTAGAGTCAGAAAGGAAGTACTTGACTTAACTCTTTGCTCTAAACACATACTTGACATGGTCCAAACTGGCATGTCTCTAGCAGACATTCCTTCTCGGATCATAGATACGTCTGTTTTAAACTATCCATTCCTAACATACCCCCACCTATGTTTCGCAACAAATCGAAAACTAAGTGGGCTCTATTCAGAAGACTTTTAAAGAATGCGTTAGACTTATCTCCCGCACCCCCTTTAAGTTCTATATATAATATTGACGGGGAGGTCAAAACCATAACAAATAGCCTTATACGAGCATTCGAAGAGGCTTGCCCTCTTCGCACCCGAGAGTCTTTCAAGGAAAAACCCTGGATGACAGGGGCTTTGAAAAACCTAAGAACGGATACTCGCGAGACTTTTCAATAAAGCTAAAAAATTAAATACTACAGTGCATTGGGATCTCTACTACCAAAAACTCAGTGTATACAAAAAGAATATGCGCTCCGCAAAAAGAACCCACTCCCAACCGGAACTCCTGATAGACAGGCAGGGGGTTAGAGCAGGTAACTCTGAGGACTCTTTAAAGATTCTAATGGAGGAGCACTTCCCAAACTGTTTCGTCAACTCAGATGAGACGAGGCTATGGGAAACTTCTCAATACTCCCACAACTTAGCCATTACCACCGATATGGTGGGGAAGGCAATTCATAGCTTCCAGCCATATAAAGCCCCAGGGCAAGATGGAGTTTTCCCAGCCCTACTACAATGGGCAGTGGATCTCCTGGACGTCCGTCTATCCAGGCTTTATGAGGCATGCCTTAATCAGAGCTATACCCCCCTCACATGGAAAGAATCAAGAGTAGTTTTCATACCTAAGCCGGGTAAAGAAACCTACTCAACCCCTAAGGCATATAGACCCATAAGTCTAATGTCCTTCCTACTGAAAACAATGGAACGCATATGCGACACCATGGTTAAGGAAAAAATCCCTTATGAGCAGCTGAAGTTTAAGCGACATGCATACATAAAGGGACGATCCGTTGAAACCGCCTTACACGAGGTAGTTAACAAAATTGAAAGGTCTATGGACCTAAAAGGACTCACTCTAGCAGCCTTTATAGATGTTGAGGGTGCTTTTAATAACGTTCACACTGACACACTGATCTCGTCCCTTGCCTCCTTTGACGTAGACCCGGCTATTTTACACTGGGTACGTCATATGTTGTGCAACAGATCCATCACTTGTCAGCAGGGCAATATTACCCTAAGGGGAAGGGTGTTTCGCGGTACCCCACAGGGTGGCATTCTCTCACCGCTACTCTGGGTCGTCACCATAAACAGTCTCCTATGAAGACTAACCGAGGCTGGTTTACATGCTGTCTGCTACGCAGACGACATCGCCTTCCTTGCCTCGGGGACACATCCGCTTCTCCCTTCTAGACGAATCCAAGAAGCCTTGGATATCTCGGCTGAATGCTCATCACCTAGGGGATTAAATATAAACGCCCAAACAACTGAAATCTGTCTCTTTACTAGGAAAAGGAAGCTACCTAGCTATCCTCTTCCACAGGTAAACGGAGAGATACTGGCACTTACAGGTCAAGTCAAGTACCTTGGAGTTATCCTGGATTCTAAACTTAACTGGAAGGCACAAATAGCTAGCAAAGCTATTGGGACTTCGTGGGTCATCTTTGGGGACTTCGACCAAAGATGACCCACTGGATTTTCACCAGCGTTGTACGACCAATACTCACATATGGGTCACTTGTATGGTGGACAGCTTTGGGACGAAAATGTAACATCAAACCACTCGAGAAAGTGCAACGGGCGTGTTGTCTCGGCATTTCAGGTGCGATGTCTACCACTTCGACCAAAGCTATTGAGACTATTCTAAACATACGCCCAATACAAATTCAAGTTAAATATGAGGCCGCGGTCGCAGCGGCTCGACTAAACATCCTTGGGGGATGGCTCAATTCCGAGACATTAACCAATCGCCAAACCATAATTAACTCAATTCCTAATACTGTTTCTACAGGTAATTGGAACTGCGACCGCATCCCGGAGGAAACCAATCATACCGCCGCAAAGTTCGCTTTCCCGACTAGGGAGGAATGGGACAACGGCCAAGTATTGTCTAGCAATCCGGGGATCCACCTCTACACTGACGGATCAAAACTAAACGGTCACACTGGAGCGGGCTTTTTCTGTGAAGCCTTTCGTTTGCATGACCACAACACCGTCTTTCAGTCGGAAGTGGTGGCTATAACAGAAGGGGCTAAATTTATACAAAGCACTCACTGTGTAGACAAGTGTATTAAAATTTTCTCAGACAGCCAAGCTGCCATTAGAGCTTTATCCACGGACAAGGTGAAATCCAGAGTGGTTCTACAATGTAAAGTGGCCCTTGCTGATCTCTTACTTGTTAACACTGTGGACATTATCTGGGTCCCAGGACACTGTAACATTGAGGGGAACGAAATAGCCGACGAATTGGCGAGAAATGGATCAGAAATGGACACAATCTCAGTCATAACCGGCAGACCTTTCCAATTTCTAAAAAACGAGATGAGCTCATGGGCTTATCGACTGCACAAAAAATCATGGGAAGAATCGATCGAGGGCCAAGCAACTAAATGGCTATGGGGCCCCCCGAAAAAATCCAAAACAAACAAAATTCTAACGCTTAATAAAAAGGAGTTAAAAGAATACACACGCATCCTCACGGGCCATAATGAGCTAAGAGGTCATCTTTTCAAATTGGGAAGAGTCGACTCTTACTTCTGCAAGGCCTGTGAGGAAGAGACAGAGACGCTTGAACACTACTTGTGACACTCCCCGGCATTTGCCAGACTTAGATTCATCCACTTTGGAGCTCCGCTTATTTCATCATTGAAACAACTGGGAAGCTTGGACTGGAAAGTACTAAGAAAATTTGTCAAATCCACGGAATTTCTAAACTCCACTGAGTAGCATAACAGCTACAACATATTACAGACGACTCATGATCCGAGGGGTCACAACGGGCCTACTTTATGACCTAGGTGTACTCTGTGCGATGCACAGAGGGGTTTTTCCCCCCTCCTTCAATCAATCAATCAATTTTTTATATTAACCGAGTTTATTGTATTTATTGTAGAAATCACCTTTGTTGTTTCTTTATATATGTTAAAATTTGAAAATTGTGGCTTGAAATTGCTATCAATGGTCACCTCCTTATCGGTAGCATTTAAAATTGATACATATACTCTATTTCTTCTAACGTTTGTTAAACTATCTCCCAAATATACTCCTGGCTGAATTTTCTGTTTGTGCAACAAAACTATAGGAATTCTTGTTCTTAACAGCAGTGATACAACCATGGCTGTTCTGGGCTGAACCCAGATTTGTTGATTAAAATTAATATGTCTTGCAATGATTTTAATGGAAATTTAACAAGGTGATTTTTGTCTTTAACGCATTTAATATATAGTGATTGTAAAGTTGGGGACTATGGGGGCGATTATCACAAGGCAACGTGTCTGAGTGCTTCAACATGGCGAAGCCAGCGCAATCCTTGTAGGTGTCGTCTCAAGTCAACTCACTGGTCACCAGAATTGACAAATTGTCAAATGGTGACACCTCCACTTCGGTGGAAGTCCTCCTCGTGGAAGTCCCTGGAAACGGCGCTCTACACCACCCGGTGTAGAAGTCGGCTAAAGTGAGTGGCGAGCATCTCCCTCAGAGTGAGGGTTCGTGCGTTGGGTTTGGGTCCCACCACGGAAAAAACCTATGCGCCCAATGAAAACAAAAAAGAAGCCTCGGATAACGACCGATTACAACGATGACGACCCACGCAAACGTTTTAAGGACCATGATTTACGGATATGCACCTGGAATGTCCGGACCCTTTATAGGGAAGGTGCCTCTATCCAGCTGGCAGATGTCCTCGAAAAATATAAGGCTGACATCACCGCTATCCAGGAGATGCGATGGACGGGACAGGGCTGTTCGAAACAAGCGTCCTGTGATATCTACTACAGCTGCCATGCGGAGAGACACGAATTTGGATGTGGATTTGTGGTCGGCAAGAGACTCCGCCACCTTGTCTCTAGGTTCACGCCCGTGGACGAAAGGCTGGCAACAATCCGCATCAAGGCTAAATATTTCCATATCAGCCTAATTTGTGCACACGCTCCGACGAACGAGAAAGATGACGAGACAAAAGAGCGCTTCTACGAGCGCCTAGACAACGCATACGAGCGCTGCCCCCGCCACGATATCAAAATCGTGCTAGGCGATTTTAACGCCAAGGTGGGCAGAGAAGCCATCTATTGTCCCACAATCGGAAAATTTAGCCTCCATGCCAACACTTCCGATAACGGAACGAGACTAATCGACTTCGCCGCAGCACGAAACATGGTAGTTAGTAGCACTAGATTCGAACATTTCGATATCCACAAGGCCACATGGTTGTCGCCCGATCAAAAAACTCGAAATCAAATTGATCACGTTGTGATTGACGGAAGGCACTCTTCAAGCGTGATGGACGTACGCACTATCCGAGGTGCCAATATGGACTCGGATCATTACCTTGTAGCAGCCAAGGTCCGCACACGCTTAAGCGCTGCGAAGAACGTACGGAACCAAACGCAGAGAAAGCTAGACGTCGGAAAGCTGCAATCACAACAGACAACGCAAGCCTTTTCCACTCGACTCTCACACCTGCTTAGACAAAGCACTCCTCCTCTCGATGATATAAGCGCGCAGTGGAATCATATCTCCTGCTCTATGCGTACGGCTGCCGAAGAGGTGCTTGGATTCCAACGCCCCCTGAGGAATCAGTGGTATGACCAAGAGTGTCGCGCGGCCACTGCAGAGAAAGACGCTGCGTACAAATCCACCCTGCAGTCAGTAGCTACGCGAGCTGCGAAGGAGCGATACAAAGAGAAGAGGAGGGAAGAGAGACGTCTTTTCAGGCGAAAAAAAAGCGAGGCAGAAAGACGTGAGTGTGAGGAGATTGAGATGCATGGGGACAGGAATGAGGCTCGAAAATTCTTCGAGAAAATAAGACGCCTAGCCGGAGGTTCGAAATCCGGAGCCTCTTCCTGTAAAGATGAGAACGGAAATCTAGTGACAGATATCCAGAGCACACTGAAAATATGGAGGGATCACTTCTCTAAACTGCTGACCGGTGATGATGACCTCAATTCCACCGATAGAGAAGCAAACCCGGCAACCCCAGTACTTGATGACGACGTTGAGATTCCGCCACCCGACCATGACGAGGTCAGAACAGCCATTGCTCGGCTGAAAAACAACAAAGCCGCAGGTGCTGATGGCCTGCCTGCTGAATTGTTTAAGACCGGAGGCGAAGAGCTAATAGAGAGCATGCACGAGCTCGTAAGCAGAATATGGTCGGATGAAAGCATGCCAAGTGACTGGAACCTCAGTGTACTCTGCCCAATCCTTAAGAAAGGGGATCCCACTATCTGCGCCAACTACCGTGGGATCAGCCTACTCAATATCGCATACAAGGTTCTATCGAGCGTATTATGTGAAAGACTGAAGCCCATCGTCAACAGACTGATTGGACCTTATCAGTGCGGCTTCAGACCTGGAAAGTCCACCATAGACCAGATTTTCACATTGCGCCTAATCCAGGAAAAGACCCTAGAAAAACAGATCGACACCTACCACCTATTAGTCGACTATAAAGCCGCCTTCGACACTCCGATAAGGGAACGATTATACGCCGCAATGTCTGAGTTCGGTATACCTGCGAAACTTATAAGACTTTGCAGGATGACCCTGAGCAACACACGTTGCTCAGTGAGAATAGGAAAAGACCTCTCCGAGCCATTTCATACCGAACGAGGTTTCAGACAGGGTGACTCCCTATCGTGCGACTTTTTTAACTTATTGATGGAGAAAATAGTTCGAGCTGCCGAACTCCGTCAAAGCGGCACTATCCTCAACAAAAGTGTCATGCTGCTCGCATATGCCGACGATATTGATATCATTGGCAGGAGCACACGAGCAGTCAGCGCAGCATTCTCCAGATTGGAGAAAGAGTCGCGTCGAATGGGTCTAGCGGTGAACGAGGACAAGACGAAGTTCCTTGTGTCAACAAGCAAAAAAGAGTCCGTGCGTCTTGGACAAAAAGCTGATTTTGACACCCACAAGTTCGACAT
The DNA here is from genome assembly GCA_951804985.1 of Dryomyza anilis. Taxonomy (NCBI): domain Eukaryota; kingdom Metazoa; phylum Arthropoda; class Insecta; order Diptera; family Dryomyzidae; genus Dryomyza; species Dryomyza anilis. Next base: position 70,426,209 of record OX638130.1, read on the forward strand.
TGTGAAGGACTTCGTCTATCTGGGATCCAGCGTAAACAGCAACAACGACGTCAGCCTGGAGATCAAACGGAGAATAACTCTTGCCAACAGGTGCTACTTTGGGCTCAGTAGGCAATTGAGAAGCAGAGCCCTCTCTCGCCGGACAAAAATAACGCTCTACAAGTCACTCATCATGCCCGTCCTACTTTATGGTGCAGAAACATGGACGCTGGCCACCACCGATGAGAGAGTACTGGGAGCGTTCGAGAGAAAGATTCTCCGTAAAATCTTTGGCCCTATCTGCTTTGCTAACGAGTATCGAATCAGGATGAACCACGAGCTATATGAGTTATTCGACGACATTGACATAGTCAAGCGCATCAAGATCCAGCGGCTTCGCTGGCTAGGTCATGTCGAACGAATGGATGAAAACACTCCAGCCAAGAAGGTGCTTGAATCGAAACTCGAAGGTGGACAGCGTAGAAGAGGGCGTCCAAATCTGCGTTGGAAAGACCAAGTTGAGGACAACCTGGCAACGCTTGGTATTTCTAACTGGCGTCAGCGCGCGCAAAGCAGATCCGACTGGCGCGGCTTCATCTCAGCGGCCAAAACCGACCCACGGTTGTAAGGGCCATTTAAGTAAGTAAGTAAGATTGTAAAGTGGTCGAGGGCATCTCGTGTGATAATTGTCAAGATAAATTGTGGACATGCACCAGTTGTTAGAATTTGTTATTAGTAAAGTTGTTTATTGAAGTGAATTAATGTGAATGTTCTTATCCTTGTTTGTGATCAATTTCGTCGTGGTCACTGGCCCACTTCCCTCTACGACCACGTAGGGTCCCTTCCAAATTGGAGAGAACTTATTCTTCCTAGTTTGGTTTTTCATTAAAACCACGTCGTGTGGTTTGAATTGTATAGGGTTGAGGTCCTTGTCGTATTGTTTTTTTCGACACCTCCTTGGCCCTACATTGATTTTGCCTGAAGATCTCGTGTGATCGCTGTATTTGGTACTTTTGTACCTTATTGTAGTCTTCTGCGTTATATAAAGGTGAACATTTACGCTTTAAATTCGTAGGCATGTCGAAGTCAAACCCGTACAACGTACGGAATGGTGTTTGACCCGTCGACGTATGCACCGTGTTATTATGAACATGCATTGCAGAATTTATCCATTGGTCCCAGATTGACCCATCCTCTTTAGCAAAACTACGTAAATATTCAGCTAGTGGACGATGACTTCGTTCCAATGACCCATTAGCGTGCGGATGGTAGGGTGTTATATGTAATTTTTTAATTCCTAACAATTTACATGTATCCGAAAATAGTGGATGGATACGAAGCTCGATCCATTGTCTGTTACCAACTCTTTGGGTATATTGTGGCGTGTAACTATTTCGTTGAAGAATGCTTGTGCTACGGCGTTGGCTTCGGCATCGGGTATTGCCACGCAGCACATAAAATGTTTCCGCATCGTTAAGAGACCTACTGGCAAATGCGATCGGACGGTCGCTTCCAACTTCCCCTTGCGAAAGAACCGCGCCAATTGCTTCGTTACTGGCGTCTGTCGTGAGCAAAAATGGTTCGTTAAAATCCGGATACGCTAGTATGGGTGGTGACATAATTGCCTTTTTAAGTTTTAAAAACGAATTCTGACAATTATCATTCCATATGAACTTAGCGTCCTTTTTAAGCAAACAGTTTATTGGTAATGACAGTTTCGCCATACCTCCTATAAATTTTCTGTAATAATTAATTAAGCCTAAAAATGCTTGAACTTCCTTCCTATTTTTCGGAACTGGAATATTTTTTACACACTCTACTTTTGCTGGGTCTGGTAGGGCACCTAACTCAGAACACTTATGTCCTAAATATATAACCTCGCGTCGCAAAAACTGACATTTCTCTGTATTTAATTTCAAATTATGTTCTCTGAGCTTTTGCAAAACTTTGCATAGCCTATGCTCGTGTTCTGCTAAATTATTTCCATAAACCACTATGTCATCTAAATAAACGAAACAGTCAATACCCTGTAAACCTGTTAGAATGTGGTTCATTATCCTTTGAAAGGTGGCAGGTGCCTAACTGGTCTAAAATCTCATCTATTCGTGGTATAGGAAATACCTGTTTGATGATGACGTCATTTAATTTTCGGAAATCTATAACCAGTCTCCATTTCTTATTGCCATCTTTATCGCCCTTTTTAGGTACCAATAATAATGGGGAATTCCAAGGCGACATGCTTGGTGAAATAATTCCATCGTCTAACATCTTTGTCTATTAATCTCATTTCTATGCATATGAGGAAGTTTATACTGTTTCTGATTTATTGGTGGCTGATTCCATTGTGTGGGTATTTCATGTTTTAATATCGGAGTGAATGTTAATTCATCCCCTTCCAAATGAAAAACGTCATGATATGACAAGCAAATATTTTGCAAAGATGCAACTTCTTCTTTATTTAATGATTCATCGATCTTTACATTCCCTAATAATCTATCAATTCTATTTTTTATGGCAAAACGTATGCGGGGGTGGCACGTGAATCGATTGATGACAAACGCAAGTTTGCCATCATCGATGAAAGCCAGCCCTGTGGAAAGATTGCTGAGGATAAAAGGGGGCTGCTGGAGGAAGTGTGGAATGACGCACTTGCGAACTCGATTATCGAGTCTTCTGAAATCACCCCCGAAATCCATCTGGAATACTGCAGATTTGTCCGCGGAGTCTACAGGATCACCGTGGTGTCTTTGGACTGTGTCGACACCCTGCTCGATCTGGTGGAAAGGTTGCCTGAATCATGGGCAGACGCTAAGCTACGGCTTGTGGCTATGAGCGACATACCCGTTCTGCGTAAGGCAACCTTCTTCGTCAGAGCAAACGGGGCGAAGCGACCCACGTGTGATATCCTTAGGATTCTGGCAAGGCAGAACCGTGGGCTGAGAGTGGAACTTTGGGAGGTGTTCCACAGGGATGAGATGACCAATGGAAACCTCATCGTTGTGGGCATTGACCAGAACTCCATCACGACACTGGAGAAGTCTGGGGGTCGTGCCTTCTTCCTTACGTCATTCGTGACCATTAAGCTGGGCGGAAAACCTGTCGGAGCTGGGGCCCAATCCGGGAAACAGCCATCCAAGGGCAATCTTCCCAGCCCGGTCGTGGAGTATAGTAAGGATAAGGTCGAGGCCGCGGGCAGTATGGGGGTTCAGGTCTACCCGACCAAAGAAGAAGGGACGAGCGGAGGAGAGGACGAGGTCCTATCCGAATTTTCTGATGATATCCTTACGCCCTCTCAGGAGGACGAGCTACTCGCCCAATGATTCTGCTTACGCAGATCAACCTCCATAGGAGTCGACTGGCGACGGCTGCGCTTATGGAGAAAATGGAAGAAGGTAAGACGCACATCGCACTGATCCAGAAACCCTGGACTGTAAATGACAGGGTTGCTGGTTGGGGTGACTCGCGATACCAAATATTTTATACACTCAATGCAGGCCGCCCTAGGACCTGTATTATCTGTAAAAAGGATTTTAACTTTTCTTTCTCCACAGAACTGTCTTCCTCAGACGCCATCACAATTTTTGACGGGAGCGGTGGCCTCATGCTGTCTTCAGTATATCTCCCGCATGACTCCCAGGAACCTCCACCCTCCGAGGAACTGCTGAGGATTACAAGGTTTGCTGCCGAAAAAGGTAAGAAATTACTAATTTGTACAGATGCAAATTCTCACCATACAACATGGGGAAGCTCCGACTGTAATGCTCGGGGACATGCCCTATTTGAATTTATTAATGCGTATGATCTTCTGACCCTAAACGTTGGTTGCTCTACTACCTTCATCACTAGAGTCAGAAAGGAAGTACTTGACTTAACTCTTTGTTCTAAACACATACTTGACATGGTCCAAACTGGCATGTCTCTAGCAGACATTCCTTCTCGGATCATAGATACGTCTGTTTTAAACTATCCATTCCTAACATACCCCCACCTATGTTTCGCAACAAATCGAAAACTAAGTGGGCTCTATTCAGAAGACTTTTAAAGAATGCGTTAGACTTATCTCCCGCACCCCCTTTAAGTTCTATATATAATATTGACGGGGAGGTCAAAACCATAACAAATAGCCTTATACGAGCATTCGAAGAGGCTTGCCCTCTTCGCACCCGAGAGTCTTTCAAGGAAAAACCCTGGATGACAGGGGCTTTGAAAAACCTAAGAACGGATACTCGGAGACTTTTCAATAAAGCTAAAAGATTAAATACTACAGTGCATTGGGATCTCTACTACCAAAAACTCAGTGTATACAAAAAGAATATGCGCTCCGCAAAAAGAACCCACTCCCAACCGGAACTCCTGATAGACATGCAGGGGGTTAGAGCAGGTAACTCTGAGGACTCTTTAAAGATTCTAATGGAGGAGCACTTCCCAAACTGTTTCGTCAACTCAGATGAGACGAGGCTATGGGAAACTTCTCAATACTCCCACAACTTAGCCATCACCACCGATATGGTGGGGAAGGCCATTCATAGCTTCTAGCCATATAAAGCCCCAGGGCAAGATGGAGTTTTCCCAGCCCTACTACAATGGGCAGTGGATCTCCTGGACGTCCGTCTATCCAGGCTTTATGAGGCATGCCTTAATCAGAGCTATACCCCCCTCACATGGAAAGAATCAAGAGTAGTTTTCATACCTAAGCCGGGTAAAGAAACCTACTCAACCCCTAAGGCATATAGACCCATAAGTCTAATGTCCTTCCTACTGAAAACAATGGAACGCATATGCGACACCATGGTTAAGGAAAAAATCCCTTATGAGCAGCTGAAGTTTAAGCGACATGCATACATAAAGGGACGATCCGTTGAAACCGCCTTACACGAGGTAGTTAACAAAATTGAAAGGTCTATGGACCTAAAAGGACTCACTCTAGCAGCCTTCATAGATGTTGAGGGTGCTTTAAATAACGTTCACACTGACACACTGATCTCGTCCCTTGCCTCCTTTGACGTAGACCCGGCTATTTTACACTGGGTACGTTGTGCAACAGATCCATCACTTGTCAGCAGGGCAATATTACCCTAAGGGGAAGGGTGTTTCGCGGTACCCCACAGGGTGGCATTCTCTCACCGCTACTCTGGGTCGTCACCATAAACAGTCTCCTAAGAAGACTAACCGAGGCTGGTTTACATGCTGTCTGCTACGCAGACGACATCGCCTTCCTTGCCTCGGGGACACATCCACTTCTCCCTTCTAGACGAATCCAAGAAGCCTTGGATATCTCGGCTGAATGGTCATCACCTAGGGGATTAAATATAAACCCCCAAAAAACTGAAATCTGTCTCTTTACTAGGAAAAGGAAGCTACCTAGCTATCCTCTTCCACAGGTAAACGGAGAGATACTGGCACTTACAGGTCAAGTGAAGTACCTTGGTGTTATCCTGGATCCACCTCTACACAGACGGATCAAAACTAAACGGTCACACTGGAGCGGGCTTTTTCTGTGAAGCCTTTCGTTTGCATGACCACAACACCGTCTTTCAGTCGGAAGTGGTGGCTATAACAGAAGGGGCTAAATTTATACAAAGCACTCACTGTGTAGACAAGTGTATTAAAATTTTCTCAGACAGCCAAGCTGCCATTAGAGCTTTATCCACGGACAAGGTGAAATCCAGAGTGGTTCTACAATGTAAAGTGGCCCTTGCTGATCTCTTACTTGTTAATACTGTGGACATTATCTGGGTCCCAGGACACTGTAACATTGAGGGGAACGAAATAGCCGACGAATTGGCGAGAAATGGATCAGAAATGGACACAATCTCAGTCATAACCGGCAGACCTTTCCAATTTCTAAAAAACGAGATGAGCTCATGGGCTTATCGACTGCACAAAAAATCATGGGAAGAATCGATCGAGGGCCAAGCAACTAAATGGCTATGGGGCCCCCCGAAAAAATCCAAAACAAACAAAATTCTAACGCTTAATAAAAAGGAGTTAAAAGAATACACACGCATCCTCACGGGCCATAATGAGCTAAGAGGTCATCTTTTCAAATTGGGAAGAGTCGACTCTTACTTCTGCAAGGCCTGTGAGGAAGAGACAGAGACGCTTGAACACTACTTGTGTCACTCCCCGGCTTTTGCCAGACTTAGATTCATCCACTTCGGAGCTCCGCTTATTTCATCATTGAAACAACTGGGAAGCTTGGACTGGAAAGTACTAAGAAAATTTGTCAAATCCACGGAATTTCTAAACTCCACTGAGTAGCATAACAGCTACAACATATTACAGACGACTCATGATCCGAGGGGTCACAACGGGCCTACTTTATGGCCTAGGTGTACTCTGTGCGATGCACAGAGGGGTTTTCCCCCCTCCTTCAATCAATCAATCAATCAGTCAATTTTTTATATTAACCGAGTTTATTGTATTTATGGTAGAACTCACCTTTGTTGTTTCTTTATATATGTTAAAATTTGAAAATTGTGGCTTGAAATTGCTATCAATGGTCACCTCCTTATCGGTAGCATTTAAAATTGATGCATATACTCTATTTCTTCTAACGTTTGTTAACTATCTCCCAAATATACTCCTGGCTGAATTTTCTGTTTGTGCAACAAAACTATAGGAATTCTTGTTCTTAACGGCAGTGATACAACCATGGCTGTTCTGGGCTGAACCCAGATTTGTTGATTAAAATTAATATTTTCTATGTCTTGCAATGATTTTAATGGAAATTTAACAAGGTGATTTTTGTCTTCATCAAAAAATGTAATTTTTTTATTTAACGCATTTAATATAGAGTGATTGTAAAGTGGTCGAGGGCATCTTGTGTGATAATTGTCAAGTTAAATTGTGGACATGCACCAGTTGTTAGAATTTGTTATTAGTAAAGTTGTTTATTAAAGTGAATTAATAAAGTTAATTGTTATAATTTAAACCAAACATAAGAGTGTTTTTATTTTGTACACAATCCAGAGATACGAACTCGTAGTTTTTTAGTTTTAACGGCATATACTATTTGTGATATGGCTTTAACAAATTATTGTGAATGTTCTTATCCTTGTTTGTGATCAATTTCGTCGTGGTCACTGGCCCACTTCCCTCTACGACCACGTAGGGTCCCTTCCAAATAGGAGAGAACTTATTTTTCCTAGTTTGGTTTTTCATTAAAACCATGTCGTGTGGTTTGAATTGTATAGGGTTGAGGTTCTTGTCGTATTGTTTTTTTCGACACCTCCTTGGCCCTACATTGATTTTGCCTGACGATCTCGTGTGATCGCTGTATTTGGTACTTTTGTACCTTATTGTAGTCTTCTGCGTTATATAAAGGTGAACATTTACGCTTTAAATTCGTAGACATGTCGAAGTCAAACCCGTACAACGTACGGAATGGTGTTTGACCCGTCGACGTATGCACCGTGTTATTATGAACATGCATTGCAGAATTTATCCATTGGTCCCAGATTGACCCATCCTCTTTAGCAAAACTACGTAAATATTCAGCTAGTGGACGATGACTTCGTTCCAATGACCCATTAGCGTGCGGATGGTAGGGTGTTACATGCAATTTTCTAATTCCTAACAATTTACATGTATCCGAAAATAGTGGATGGATACGAAGCTCGATCCATTGTCTGTTACCAACTCTTTGGGTATATTGTGGCGTGTAACTATTTCGTTGAAGAATGCTTTTGCTACGGCGTTGGCTTCGGCATCGGGTATAGCCACGCAGCATATAAAATGTTTCCGCATCGTTAAGAGACCTACTGGCAAATGCGATCGGACGGTCGCTTCCAACTTCTCCTTGCGAAAGAACCGCGCCAATTGCTTCGTTACTGGCGTCTGTCGTGAGCAAAAATGGTTCGTTAAAATCCGGATACGCTAGTATGGGTGGTGACATAATTGCCTTTTTAAGTTTTAAAAACGAATTCTGACAATTATCATTCCATATGAACTTAGCGTCCTTTTTAAGCAAACAGTTTATTGGTAATGACAGTTTCGCCATACCTCCTATAAATTTTCTGTAATAATTAATTAAGCCTAAAAATGCTTGAACTTCCTTCCTATTTTTCGGAACTGGAATATTTTTTACACACTCTACTTTTGCTGGGTCTGGTAGGGCACCTAACTCAGAACACTTATGTCCTAAATATATAACATCGCGTCGCAAAAACTGACATTTCTCTGTATTTAATTTCAAATTATGTTCTCTCAGCTTTTGCAAAACTTTGCATAGCCTATGCTCGTGTTCTGCTAAATTATTTCCATAAACCACTATGTCATCTAAATAAACGAAACAGTCAATACCCTGTAAACCTGTTAGAATGTGGTTCATTATCCTTTGAAAGGTGGCAGGTGCCCCCGTTAGACCGAATGGCATTTTGTTAAATTCGAAATGACCAAGTCCTATACTGAAAGCAGTTTTTTCTTTGTCACTATCTTCAACTAGAACCTGATGGTAACCACTGGCTAAATCTAGTGTTGAAAAATACCGACTATGACATAACTGGTCTAAAATCTCATCTATTCGTGGTATAGGAAATACCTGTTTGATGGTGACGTCATTTAATTTTCGGAAATCTATAACCAGTCTCCATTTCTTATTGCCATCTTTATCGCCCTTTTTAGGTACCAATAATAATGGGGAATTCCAGGCGACATGCTTGGTGAAATAATTCCATCGTCTAACATCTTTGTCTATTAATCTCATTTCTATGCATATGAGGAATATTTCATGTTTTAATATCGGAGTGAATGTTAATTCATCCCCTTCCAAATGAAAAACGTCATGATATGACAAGCAAATATTTTGCAAAGATGCAACTTCTTCTTTATTTAATGATTCATCGATTTTTACATTCCCTAATAATCTATCAATTCTATTTTTTATGGCAAAACGTATGCGGGGGTGGCACGTAAATCGATTGACGCAAGTTTGCCATCATCGATGAAAGCCAGCCCTGTGGAAAGATTGCTGAGGATAAAAGGGGGCTGCTGGAGGAAGTGTGGAATGACGCACTTGCGAACTCGATTATCGAGTCTTCTGACAGCACCCCCGAAATCCATCTGGAATACTGCAGATTTGTCCGCGGAGTCTACAGGATCACCGTGGTGTCTTTGGACTGTGTCGATACCCTGCTCGATCTGGTGGAAAGGTTGCCTGAGCCATGGGCAGACGCTAAGCTACGGCTTGTGGCTATGAGCGACATACCCATTCTGCGTAAGGCAACCTTCTTCGTCAGAGCAAACGGGGCGAAGCGACCCACGTGTGATATCCTTAGGATTCTGGCAAGGCAGAACCGTGGGCTGAGAGTGGAACTTTGGGAGGTGTTCCACAGGGATGAGATGACCGATGGAAACCTCATCGTTGTGGGCATTGACCAGAACTCCATCACGACACTGGAGAAGTCTGGGGGTCGTGCCTTCTTCCTTACGTGATCCGTGACCATTAAGCTGGGCGGAAAACCTGTCGGAGCTGGGGCCCAATCGGGAAACAGCCATCCAAGGGCAATCTTCCCAGCCCGGTCGTGGAGTATAGTAAGGATAAGGTCGAGGCCGCGGGCAGTATGGGGGTTCAGGTCTACCCGACCAAAGAAGAAGGGACGAGCGGAGGAGAGGACGAGGTCCTATCCGAATTTTCTGATGATACCCTTACGCCCTCTCAGGAGGACGAGCTACTCGCCCAATGATTCTGCTTACGCAGATCAACCTCCATAGGAGTCGACTGGCGACGGCTGCGCTTATGGAGAGAATGGAAGAAGGTAAGACGCACATCGCACTGATCCAGGAACCCTGGACTTTAATGACAGGGTTGCTGGTTGGGGTGACTCGCGATACCAAATATTTTATACACTCAATGCAGGCCGCCCTAGGACCTGTATTATCTGTAAAAAGGATTTTAACTTTTCTTTCTCCACAGAACTGTCTTCCTCATACGTCACCACAATTTTTGACGGGAGCGGTGGCCTCATGCTGTCTTCAGTATATCTCCCGCATGACTCCCAGGAACCTCCACCCTCCGAGGAACTGCTGAGGATTACAAGGTTTGCTGCCGAAAAAGGTAAGAAATTACTAATTTGTACAGACGCCAATTCTCACCATACAACATGGGGAAGCTCCGACTGTAATGCTCCGGGACATGCCCATTTGAATTTATTAATGCGTATGATCTTCTGACCCTAAACGTTGGTTGCTCTACCACCTTCATCACTAGAGTCAGAAAGGAAGTACTTGCCTTAACTCTTTGCTCTAAACACATACTTGACATGGTCCAAACTGGCATGTCTCTAGCAGACATTCCTTCTCAGATACGTCTGTTTTAAACTATCCATTCCTAACATACCCCCACCTATGTTTCGCAACAAATCGAAAACTAAGTGGGCTCTATTCAGAAGACTTTTAAAGAATGCGTTAGACTTATCTCCCGCACCCCCTTTAAGTTCTATATATAATATTGACGGGGAGGTCAAAACCATAACAAATAGCCTTATACGAGCATTCGAAGAGGCTTGCCCTCTTCGCACCCGAGAGTCTTTCAAGGAAAAACCCTGGATGACAGGGGCTTTGAAAAACCTAAGAACGGATACTCGGAGACTTTTCAATAAAGCTAAAAGATTAAATACTACAGTGCATTGGGATCTCTACTACCAAAAACTCAGTGTATACAAAAAGAATATGCGCTCCGCAAAAAGAACCCACTCCCAACCGGAACTCCTGATAGACAGGCAGGGGGTTAGAGCAGGTAACTCTGAGGACTCTTTAAAGATTCTAATGGAGGAGCACTTCCCAAACTGTTTCGTCAACTCAGATGAGACGAGGCTATGGGAAACTTCTCAATACTCCCACAACTTAGCCATCACCACTGATATGGTGGGGAAGGCAATTCATAGCTTCCAGCCATATAAAGCCCCAGGGCAAGATGGAGTTTTCCCAGCCCTACTACAATGGGCAGTGGATCTCCTGGACGTCCGTCTATCCAGGCTTTATGAGGCATGCCTTAATCAGAGCTATACCCCCCTCACATGGAAAGAATCAAGAGTAGTTTTCATACCTAAGCCGGGTAAAGAAACCTACTCAACCCCTAAGGCATATAGACCCATAAGTCTAATGTCCTTCCTACTGAAAACAATGGAACGCATATGCGACACCATGGTTAAGGAAAAAATCCCTTATGAGCTGAAGTTTAAGCGACATGCATACATAAAGGGACGATCCGTTGAAACCGCCTTACACGAGGTAGTTAACAAAATTGAAAGGTCTATGGACCTAAAAGGACTCACTCTAGCAGCCTTCATAGATATTGAGGGTGCTTTTAATAACGTTCACACTGACACACTGATCTCGTCCCTTGCCTCCTTTGACGTAGACCCGGCTATTTTACACTGGGTACGTCATATGTTGTGCAACAGATCCATCACTTGTCAGCAGGGCAATATTACCCTAAGGGGAAGGGTGTTTCGCGGTACCCCACAGGGTGGCATTCTCTCACCGCTACTCTGGGTCGTCACCATAAACAGTCTCCTAAGAAGACTAACCGAGGCTGGTTTACATGCTGTCTGCTACGCAGACGACATCGCCTTCCTTGCCTCGGGGACACATCCGCTTCTCCCTTCTAGACGAATCCAAGAAGCCTTGGATATCTCGGCTGAATGGTCATCACCTAGGGGATTAAATATAAACCCCCAAAAAACTGAAATCTGTCTCTTTACTAGGAAAAGGAAGCTACCTAGCTATCCTCTTCCACAGGTAGAGATACGGAGAGATACTGGCACTTACAGGTCGAGTCAAGTACCTTGGAGTTATCCTGGATTCTAAACTTAACTGGAAGGCACAAATAGCTAACAAAGCCACAAAAGCCGTTAGGGTTTGGGCAACCTGCAGAAGATGTATTGGTCATACATGGGGACTTCGACCAAAGATGACCCACTGGATTTTCACCAGCATATGGGTCAATTGTATGGTGGACAGCTTTGGGACGAAAATGTAACATCAAACCACTCGAGAAAGTGCAACGGGCGTGTTGTCTCGGCATTTCAGGTGCGATGTCTACCACTTCGACCAAAGCTATTGAGACTATTCTAAACATACGCCCAATACAAATTCAAGTTAAATATGAGGCCGCGGTCGCAGCGGCTCGACTAAACATCCTAGGTAATTGGAACTGCGACCGCATCCCGGAGGAAACCAATCATACCGCCGTAAAGTTCGCTTTCCCGACTAGGGAGGAATGGGACAACGGCCAAGTATTGTCTAGCAATCCGGGGATCCACCTCTACACTGACGGATCAAAACTAAACGGTCACACTGGAGCGGGCTTTTTCTGTGAAGCCTTTCGTTTGCGTGACCACAACACCGTCTTTCAGTCGGAAGTGGTGGCTATAACAGAAGGGGCTAAATTTATACAAAGCACTCACTGTGTAGACAAGTGTATTAAAATTTTCTCAGACAGCCAAGCTGCCATTAGAGCTTTATCCACGGACAAGGTGAAATCCAGAGTGGTTCTACAATGTAAAGTGGCCCTTGCTGATCTCTTACTTGTTAACACTGTGGACATTATCTGGGTCCCAGGACACTGTAACATTGAGGGGAACGAAATAGCCGACGAATTGGCGAGAAATGGATCAGAAATGGACACAATCTCAGTCATAACCGGCAGACCTTTCCAATTTCTAAAAAACGAGATGAGCTCATGGGCTTATCGACTGCACAAAAAATCATGGGAAGAATCGATCGAGGGCCAAGCAACTAAATGGCTATGGGGCCCCCCGAAAAAATCCAAAACAAACAAAATTCTAACGCTTAATAAAAAGGAGTTAAAAGAATACACACGCATCCTCACGGGCCATAATGAGCTAAGAGGTCATCTTTTTTTTTAAAATTGATGCATATACTCTATTTCTTCTAACGTTTGGTAAACTATCTCCCAAATATACTCCTGGCTGAATTTTCTGTTTGTGCAACAAAACTATAGGAATTCTTGTTCTTAACGGCAGTGATACAACCATGGCTGTTCTGGGCTGAACCCAGATTTGTTGATTAAAATTAATATTTTCTATGTCTTGCAATGATTTTAATGGAAATTTAACAAGGTGATTTTTGTTTCATCAAAAAATATAATTTTTTTATTTAACGCATTTAATATAGATCTGTTGCAGAGATTGTTACGCCCGACTATTCCATCTGCTGGTATCCCTTGTTCAAGTGACACAACGTGTAGCGTTAAACTCAGGTTTTCAATGTTTGTGTGCTGAATCTTAGTGGAGCCTAAGGTTCAAACGCATCCACCAAAAGCACCACTCATATCTTTCTGAATATTTTTATTAAAATTCGGCAAATGTGCCATCCTACTTTCTTTAATCAGGCTGGCCTCAGCTCCAGAATCCACTAACAGAGTAAGTTTTCCATTTTTTGCTGCTTCGCAAGGTACTTCAATGAACACATCACTCGTATCGGATATCTTGAAACACTCACCATGCCGGTTAAATATATTACGATGCATGCCTAATTGTGAAGTTAATTTTATTTTTCTCGACATAAATTTACTCTTAAAATTATTAGCAATTGAAGACAATTTAATTTTAAAAATCGTGAATTTATTATACATTTCTGACGATAAAACGCACATAGCGCTAATAATAAAAAGAAATATTGAAAAATTTGTAATGAAGAAATTATACTCGACCCTGTACGGAATGTATCCACAGTCTTGCCAGACGTTTGATCTACAATCCCCAAATTTTCACGGCAGTTTCTTTTTATTTGATTTACTTTTGATTTTATTATTCTTGATTTTAATATTTTTGGTTTTACTTTCATTACTTTATTTGCTTTCTTTATAATTTATTAATTTTTAATTTCCTTAATTCCTATATTCTGTTCTTTATTCGCGTCAAGCTGTGTATTATTATTATATAGTTCATTATATGTTTTTGTTGGAAGATTTCTATCCCTATTAATATGTATTTTTACTTTTTGTTCTTCATTTTCTGCGTTAATAATATTTGCTGTTTTATTTTGTTGTAGTGTTCTCTTGGGAACTTCTACAACTACTGGCCTTACTACACTATTTGCTAAGGGTACCCAGTTTAATGGCCTTGACAGGGCCCCTGGTAGTTTCCCTGCGGAGTGCTATTATTGTACCATGCATCATATTTGCGTTTGGCATAACAATTCATAATAACATGTCCGTCCTTTCTGCACCAAGTGCAATATTTAGCGGGCCTGTTTGCAAAATTCCCATTACCATTATTTCCTTGAAAAGTTTTTACTTGTGTATCGCGTTTAACACGACAATCCCCCTCGACGTGTCCCCCTCTATGGCACCAATCGCATCTCAATCCTGGAGCACCCCCGCATGGTACTGGATACCATCTTGACCATTTACCTGAGGTACGGGTGGTTGACTTCCTTGGGGAGCAGTATGTCCTGGAAAAACATTCCGACCCGAACGGTCTGCACACTGTTCATGTCCATAAGTACGACAGTCACTGCTATACGGAGTGTTTCTTCGTGTATGACATTCATCCCTCAGTTGTCCCTTCTTCTTGCAAAAAGAACATGTAGGTGTAGGCTGCTTCATACCTACATTTTGTGTTTTCTCTTCCGTCTCCTTTTTTTCATTGACTTGGCCACCTGATGGATAATGGACTCCAAACTTGTCTATGCCCGTTAACTCTGCTGACTCCCTTTGTATCATCGCATGGTCCAATGCCTCTTCCACCAATTTCTCAAGTGTCGTTTGCTTACTGTTCAGCATGAGCATTCGCATAGTGTAATCCCGAAGTCCTAACTTAAATGAGTCCTAACTAAATTATTCAATTCATTAACGAACACGTCGTCTTTGGTATCATTATATTTACATTTAATCGTGCTTAATGCTGCCGACTGCAGGTTAACCAAACGCCTCGAGAAAGATCTAATACTTTCCCCCGGATACTGAGATACCTTTCTAATGTCATATTGAATGGCATCTACTGACATACATTCCAAGTACGTATTCCTTAACAGATTGTATAAATCATCTATAGTGTCAAACTCCTTTGAACTTACTAAGTCAAAGCATCTCCCAGTAAACGAACCTTAACGCCTTTAATAAACTCCTTCATTTGTTCAGGCTTCAGTTCTGCCCTCACCACTTCACATCCTTCAATAAAACGGTGAAGATCCGTCCGCAGCGATGATGAGTCTGCACCTGCAAAATCTGGCACCGCATTTTTAACGAATTTCGCGACTTCGCCTAATCCCATGTTGCCCTGTGTTGTGATGTCGTCACTTTCTATGGTATCCTTGTGGTATAAGGATGTCTCGTGCGCTGTCTTAACCTCCTCGTTCAAATATCTAATACGCGCGTTCAACTCCTGTATTTTGTTGTTCGCTTCCTCCAACGTTGCGTACTCCTCCCTTGCCTTGCGTCTGACCGAATTATTTATTGATTCCTCAGATATATTCTTTTCTTTCAATAAATTTCTTAATTTTATGTTTTCCTCTTCTATTTTACCTGTTTCTTCTAACTCTGCTGTACGTTTTAAACAATAGTAGTTTAATCGTTTTCTCAACACGTCAACTAATCTTTCTAATTCACAATTTTCTGCTAAAACATATTTAATTTTTAAATTCTGGAAATTTAGTAACTCTTCTACTATTTTACCTGCCTCCTCTAATTTAGATAAATGCAGAATTCTAGATATATTATCTTTTAATAACGCTGTACTATCTTTATTTAGTATTGTTGGTACAAATTGCGACCATAATTTTTCAACAAATCTGTCCAATTCGCTAGATTGCCTTTGAATATACGCATTTAATTCATTAGCATCTGCCATTAAATATTTTCAATCAATTTAAAACGTTATCTTTATCTTTTAATTAAAAAAAATAAATTTCATTTAATTGTAATTGAAAATTTCAATGAAACAAAAATGTTACCAACACAACAACGAAATCAATTTTGGCATTCATGAAGTGTAACTATAAAATATTTTTTTTTTTCAAAATTATTTTCAAGTATTTTTTTTTTGTTTTAAATCTGTTTTCTATAACATGGGAAAAATAAAAAAATAAAAAAAAATATGTGTATATTGTAAAAAAAAAATTTAACACACAATGTTTTTTTTATATAAATTTTTTGTTATTTTTGAAATCATAATAGCAATCAGTTCTGTGTTCACGCGCTTTAAAATTAAATCAAATCATTTAGTTTTTATTTTATCAGTGTTATTTCGATTTATTTATTTGAAAACGTTAATTTTCCTTTTTAAATTAAAAGAAAGTTTTTTAAAATCTTTATTTTTCAATTGTTATACACTGGAGGGTCCGTAGTTCGGAATCTCAGTGTTATTTTATTTATTTATTGTCCATTGAATGTTAATTGATTCTATTGAATATTAACAATATTCATTTAAATTTTAAAAATAAATTTATATTTTAACTATATTCCCTCTTCTTTTTTTTTAACTTCTAAAACACTACTCATAAAAAAAATGAAAACTAAGAATAGGATAGTTTTCATTTTTTTTATGATCTTTTAAAAAAAAAATAATTCAAACACTTACCATTTTATTTTTGGGTCCTTCGTCCTTCCTTCTTACTATCTCTCGGTCCTTGAGAGGTTGGTACCGACGTACCGGCTGCGCCAAATGTTGTAATTTTTTAGAGTTGGAAAATTAGAGTTGATTTATTTTACATTTATTTATTCTACATTTTAATTAATCAAAAGACACTTTTTGTTTTTAGAGTTGCAAAGACACTTTTATTAAATTTACTATTGAAAAGACGCTTTACAATTTTAGTACCTCCACTTGATGTTGGTTAAACTACAATCTTTTAAATTGCAACGAAAGGTATTAACAATACCTTCGTTGCAAGCTTTTCTTAAATTCTATTCTCACTATGTTCTAGTGAGTTTTCACTTTCACTCAATTTTGGTGTACGTGACTTTTCAAGAAAGTCAGACTTGCAGTTTTTGACTGACACCAATTGCGAAATATCAGAATTGTTGGCAATCGCTGCTTCACTTATTTTAACATAGACCCAAAATTATGCAATGGAAAATTGTATTGCAAGCCTTTTGGAGGAGGTGTGGTATAAGTAAAGCTTTAGCGCTTTGCGAAACTATTGCCAGCTTCTGTTAACTGTGCAGCTAACCTGAAAGAGGTGTGTTCTATGCAAAGCTTAGTGCTTTGCCAAATTATTATCATTTTTGGCAACGTGAAGCGTTCGGACAATGCTATGAACATGATGCTGTACAACATGAGTACAACATGATATAAAAACATGATGAGCTCAACATATGTACAGCAACATCCAAAACTGAATGAATAGTGAAGAACCATAAAGAATTCACAACAAAAGGAGCTGTTTCATATACACCTTATTAGCTGTGAATGCGAACTAGTTCTAAAACAACAAAATCAAATGAAAACGACAACATTTATGTATAATTAAAATAGTAATTCTTGATCGATAGAAGAACTCGCTAGAGGAAAACAAGTTATAATAAGATCCAGAAATATACGATTACAAAATAATCCATTTTAGTATCCGCTCTCAACAAATTATGATTTACTTGGCAGAAATACAAAGCAACATCGAAGACGAAGAAAAATCGAAATTAAATAACATCGACGACGAAAAATGTTCAAGCAGTTAACCTCTAGACGAAGAACCTCAGCTATTGTCCATTCTATACAGGGAAGGGGAGAAGAAATCAAGAGTTGAAATGCAGTCAACATAATATACACGAGTGACATGTTATTAAAATATTATAACTATGTAAAATAAAAGTTAATGCATTGAAAATAAATAATATACAAATAAATATACAAATAAAGTAAACTGGAGGAAAATTAAAGTGAAATAAGGAAAAATTGAAGTAGAATGTTGTTACGAAAATTCAGTCTACGTAAAACTGTTGTACAAGTTCGTATCGCTGTATTGTGTACAAAATAATAAAAAACACAAATATTTGGCTTTTTTTAAAAATTAATTTAAATTACTTCTTGTTAAGTTATTACATTGAAATTTTCACATATTATATCTAATATCATGTATTTCTTACTCACTTTAAAAAACTACTAAAAATTTAAATTTTTAGGTTCGACATTAGTCGACAAAAGTAGCAAATTATGAAAATTTTCGATTTTTTTTTAAATAGAATGCAACTTTTGTGGCTTATCGTGGCTAATGCAAAATACACTAGGATCGATAACTACAGATCTTTAGCCAACTTGGGCCCGGAACGCCCCGGAGATGTAAAAAAAAAACGATTTGAAAAGTGTCTTTTTTAAAAAATAGATAAATTTATACTTTTAATTATACCCTACACCTATCAGGTACAGGGTATATTAAGTTTTTGCAGATATTGTAACGCCCCTTAGGAGGCATGGTCGTTAAGGAAAAGCATATATATTCTTGATCAGCATCACTACCCGAGTCCGTTTAGCCATGTCCGTCTGTCTGTCTGTATGTCCGTGTTGCTGTCCGTATACGAGGAAACTTGAGAAATACTTGTCAGAATGCGAAGAAATTTGGTCAAATATTTTTTAGCCAAAAGTCACGGACACGCCCAACGGTCAACGGACACGCCCACCTCCCATACAAGATACATTTATATAACACTTTAGGAACCTATAACTCGAAAAGTACCGAGGATATATTTAAAAAATTTACAACTTATTGTTAGAATTTACCTAAAAATATTTCTTCCACATTTTTTTTACACTATTTCCAGGTTTTTATAGTGAGAATTTTAGTCGTATTTAACATTTTGTTCATTAATTCCTTAATTAATGAACAAAATGTAACTGATTATGCCAGAAATAAGAGAATTTTATAAATTTAAATAATTTAATGGTATTTTGTTGAAAAACTAGGAATTTCTATTTTTTTTATATATATTTTTCATATCAATAAATCAGTCAACTCTGACTTTCAATTACATGTGGGGTACTCATGGAACAAGTTTAAAACTAAAATATATATATTCCCTGAAGTGTCTAGTTTTCAAATCAATTTTTCTTTTTTCAAAATCTTTTTTAGTTCAAAAGTTACATATAAAAAACTTCGATGCGCGCCTTTTCCATACACTCAGCCCAATGTGCGCCTGCTGTTTTCTGAATCCGACATACGATATCGTTAATTCTTTTAATTATCTTGTATGGTCCTTCCCAGTGTGTTTGTAACTTAGGGGATAAGCAAGTTCTCCTTCCGTAAATCCCTCTGAATTTGAGCGCAAGACATATCTGGCCTTCATCTTATCACTCGCAAATTGTGTACGCTGCCTTACAAACTGATGCACTTCCTTCATTTCTTCACTTTTTCTGGAAATATAATCGTGTATAGGAATTCCAGCTGAAGGACCCGCACCAAACTTTAAATCCGCAGGTAATCTTAAGTCTGTTCCAAAAACAATTTTAGATGGAGAAGCTGCTGTGGTATCGGGAACCGCCGTTCGATAAGCCATGAGGAATAGTGGTATGTGTGTATCCCAATATTTTTGATTTTTATCAACTACTTTTCTGAGATACTCTTCCAAAGTACGATTGAATCTTTCCACCATGCCGTCAGATTGCGGGTGCAAAGGCGTAGTTCGTGTTTTGTGTATTGTAATATATGTTGGTCGTGCCCTATTCTATTTTCTAATATGTTCCTATTTTTGCAGGGTGACCAGCATTACTGCCACTGGTCAAGAGGCGCGCTAAGTGTTTAATTCAAAACACATCAGCTCTTAGGGGTTTTGGTTGCTTAGCTTATTTAAAAGCAGCAGGAGAAGAGAAAGCATTTGATGCTGATTTCATTCTAATTTATTTGTAAATTTACATTGTCTTTTATACTTAAAATATCTTAAAACTAACAATATTTCGATTCCTTAAATTCCTGTGTAACTATCGTTCTTTTGCCATGCATTGCCTAATTTGTTATTGTTATTATATTTTGCGCGCAGCGCTGCTTATTAGTTGTTTCATATTTCTGTATTCGTGGCAAGTTCAATGCTCGCGCTTATTAGTTGTTGCATATTTCGGCAATCGCGGCAAGTTCAATGTTCGCGTGTGCATACAATTGTTATTGCAGCGATCGTAATAATAACGAGTCAAAGCAGTGCTTGAAACAAAGCAGCGACGCATCGTTGTTATTTACATTGCGTGCATTAGAATAGTTAAAGCTTTAAAAAGAGCTTTTATGCAACGCATGACAATACAGTGGGCAAATATTATAATAATGTGTGTAAAATATAATTACACTACACCCTTACCCTAAAAGATAAAATTTATACATTTTTGAATTTATAAATTTTTATAACGTAATACATTATTATAATGTTTTGTTTAATTACTTATTACTTAATATTAAGTATATATTTACATTATTTCATTTGTTCTTTTTAAATTATTGTTGTGAAATTCTTTATATTTTCCATTAATATTTACAACTGAATTTACTCCATTACATTGTATAATTTCATATGGTCCTTTATATGGACTTTCATGCTTTTTTCTACTTTCTAGTTTTATATATACGAATTCTCCAATTTTCAAATTTATTAGTTTTACATTTTTATCATAGCTCTCTTTTCTATGTTGTTTTGCGATATTAATTAAATTTTTAGCTTTTTCTGTTGACATTTGTATTCTTTTTTTTAGTTCGTTTGCGTATTGGTCGTAATTGTAAATCGGTTCGTTGTCGTGTATTATGTCATTCGGTAATTGTGGCAATTTGCCAAATACAAGTTCGTAGGGTGTATAATTAGTATCAACATGCGGTGTTGTGTTATAAGTGAAAGTATAATATGATATCCTTTTATCCCATTCATTATCTTGTGAAAAATTAAGTAAAAATTCGTTTAAAACTCTATGGTTTCTTTCAATCGTGCCTACAGTTTGATGATGATATGGTGTTGAAAAGATCTGTCTAATATCTAATATTTTACAAACTTGTTTCATAGTTTCGTTAACAAATTCTGTACCTCTATCTGATTTAAGTGATTTAAAACAACCGTATTTCAAAATAAATTGTTCTAATATAGTTGATGCAACTGTATTTGCGTCTTTAGTTTCCATTGGATATGCTACTACGAATTTCGATAGCTCGCATTGTATTGTTATTATGTATCGGTATCCATTGGACATACGCAACGGTCCAACGGTGTCGATTGTTACTATTTCAAAAGTTTTACTTGGAGTTTCAGTGATTACTAATTTTTCTTTAGTATGTGTTATTTGTTTATTTTTATTGCATAGATGACATTGTGATATGTACTTTTTTACCATTTTATTCATATTTTTACAAATATATCTTTGTTTTAATTTTATAATTGTTTTTCTTATTCCAAAATGTCCTGTATAAGGTGCATTGTGGAATTCTTTGATTAATTTATATTGTGTTATAGTGTCGGTTATTTTTTTCGGTGGTTTATATATTAATATTGATAATTTTGAATGCGTTTTCTTTTGTTGGCCAGTTAATTTTTCTTGCTGCAGCTTATTGTATTTTAATTTTAATACATCTTTTTTTATAATATCGAAGATTGAATCTTCTACGCTCAGTGCTAACTGATTTATATCTACATTTCGCATTTGTAATAATAGTTTCTTCAGCGTACAATCTAGATTGTGCGGATTATCACTACATCTTACGAATATTGTATTCAGATTTTTATCTATAAAAATTGTACACTTTTTACGATTGCGTTCTATAATAAATTTTAATTTGTTTATTTTATTGACGTCATTGTTGGATGTGCATTCCCACATGTGAAGTTGATCAGGCTCCTGTTGAGAAGTGCATTTATCCTTTTCTGCTTTATCTTTAGCAGACATTTTTCTTGTAATTGCTAACACATTTGTTGTTGATTTGATTTCAGTAGATACTGGAATCATTTGTTTTAAAATTTCTGAATCTATTTTAATTCGCGTTAATGCCTCTGCATTCGTATTCATTTTGCCTTGCTTGTATATGATTTCAAAATCATAGCTTGATAGGTCAAGTCTTATTCTTGTTAATTTTGAGGATGGGTTTTTATGTGTAAATAGTGAAACTAAAGGTATGTGGTCTGTTACCACAATAAATTTTTGACCAAAAAGGTAGGGTCTGAAAAAATGTATACCCCAATGTATAGCTAGTAATTCTTTTTCGATTATTGGTTTGTTTACTTCGTGTTTGTTTAATGATTTGCTGGCAAATGAGATTGGTAAATCTGTACCGATGTCTCCTTGAGACAAAATTGCAACCAGCGCGTAGTCTAATGCGTCCGTTGTAAGAATGAATGTTTTGTTAAAATCAGGATATTGTAATATTGGTGGATTTATTAATTTAGATTTTAGTGTTTCGAATGCTTCTTGGCATTCTTTTGGCCAGATGAATGGTTGATTCTTTTTTAAAAGTGTATTTAAACATTTCGCAATGTTTGCAAAATTTGCTATAAATCTACGATAGTAATTGCAAAAAGCTACAAATCTACGTACTTCATCAGCGTTTTTCGGAATTGGATATCCTTTAATTACTTTGTATTTTGATGGGTCAGTTTTGATCCCGTTTTGCGTGATTAAATGTCCTAAATATACTACTTCTGTTTTAAGAAAATGACATTTGGACGGGTTTAATTTTAAATTATACTCTTGTAATCTTTCTAAGACTTTAATTAAATTTTCATTGTGGTTGAAAAAACTACAACCAAATATTATAATGTCGTCTACGTATAAAAATGCATTGGAATCTAATCCTGTTAATGCTATCGTGAGCATTCTTTGAAAGCTGTTTGATGATATTTTTAAACCAAAAGGTAATCTTTTAAACTGGTAATGTCCGTTATTTGTTGAAAATGCAGTCAATTGTCTTGACGCTTTGTTTAAATTTAATTGATGAAATGAACTTGTCATATCTAAGGTTGAAAAATATTTTGCGCGACCTAATTTGTCTAATATATCTTCAATACGTGTTAATGGAAATTTGTCATTAACAATTTTTGTGTTTAATTTTCTAAAATCTACAACTAAACGCCATTTTATTGTATCTTTCGAATTTTTTGGTACTAGTAAAAGTGGTGAATTGTATGGACTAACTGAGTCTTCAATAATGTTAATATTATATAGTTTCTGTACTTGAGTATTAATCTCATCATACTGTGTATGCGGAAGTCTATAATTTTTTATATAAACAGGTGTATTATATTCTGATTATAGAAATTGTTTGAGGTCAGAGGCTCATCTTCTAAATGAAACACATTTTGAAATTCATCAAAAATTTTTAGAAGTTGTTTTTTGGCACTATCATCATTTCCTTCAATGTTAAGCAATTTCATTAGCCTTTTAAGAAGTGTGTCATTGTTATTTATTCTTTGTGTGGCGAGTATTCTATAATCAGATAATGGTTCTGTTTTTATTGTTATATCTGAGATAACGACAGTTTCATCTGTTGTGTTTAAAATTTTAATATGGCATATGCCTTTGCATGGTACTATTGTATAATACATTTTACTTCTTCTAAATTGGTTTTTAATGGTAGCACCAGCTCATTGTTTTTTGTATTAACAGTCATTGTGAATGTTTCATAATCGAGTATGCACATATGTTTTATTAAAAAATCTCTTCCTAAAATGCCGTCTAAAGGTATTGGAAAATTTGAATCTACGACATGAAATTCATGCTGAAATATAAAACCTGTACTTTGCAATGTTAATTCGGTTGTTCCTAACGAATAAATTTCTTCTTTTGTAATACCTGTTAGTTTGCAACTATTTTCTGTGTTTATATATTTTATGTTTTTATTTTTACATAACGAAATGTCTGCACCTGTGTCTACTAAAAATTTGATTGAATTATTATTACCATTAAGTTCCTCCTCCGGGCTTTCCTAGTTTTTTTGTAATATTCTAATGTTATTATTTCTCTGATTATTATTTCTATAATTATTATTATTGTTATTATAGTGAGAATTTCGGTTTCTGTTGTATTGATGGTTTTGATTTTGACTATTGTTTTGTGAATGATTGTTGTTTCTATAATTATAATTATTATAGTGAGCATTTTGGTTTCTGTTGTTTTGATTTTGATTATTGTGCATCCCATTTTGACTCTGATTATTGTTATATCGTTGATTTTGTGTATTATTATTGTATCTGCTATTGATGTTATTATTATGGTTATTATTATTTCTATTACCATAATTGTTGTATCTGCCATTATTATTATAATTATTGTTATTATAACTGTTGTTTTGATTGTTTAAATTATTGTTCGAACGTCTACCTGTATTGTTGTAATTATTTATCCTGTTCATGTAAAAATTATTGTTTGTATTCTGAGATGTTTCTAGTTCTAATGCTAAATTTGTTGCGTCTGTTAAAGATTTTGGTTGAGCTTTATTTCGTCTCGAAGACCATTTTTAAAAATATTTAATGCATAATTTTCATTTATTTTTATAACAACTGATTTTTCAATTGTTGTAGGATTCGCGCCTAATTCTTCTATTTGTAAATGGTTTAAATCAGATATTATTGTCATAAGCTGTTCTTTAAATGACGTTATCGACTCTTTTTTCTGTGTAAAGTTAGAAAGTTTTGTATATATTTGTGGAATTGTTGTATTTATTTTGTAACGTTCTTTTAGAAGTGTTTTTAGTTCTTCGAAATTTGTTGGCTGAATTGCCGCAATGATAGAGGTTCTGACATTTGTACTTAATTTTACATGGTAGACAAATTCAATTAATTTTATTTTACTTGGATCATTTAGTGTATCATATATAATTTCTGTTATTCTTAAAAATGTTTCAAGTTCTTTAAAAATACCATTAAATTTTGGTATTACCTTCATCACCGTTTCAATATTGAAATTCGACATGTTTATATTTAATTGTATACCCTCTGAATCTTGATTATCTGATTGGATCTGTCTTGTCGACGTATCTGTATTTGTTATGAGTTCTTCTGTTATATTTTTTATTTTTAATTTTTCTAAAAATTCCAATAATTCGCAAAAAGTTTCTTCAAAATTTGTTGAAATCTTATCTGCTTCTACTTTTTCTAAGTATTCTAAATTTTTTTGAATATTATTTTATGAGTTTCAAGTTCCTCAAATTTCTTATTTATAGATTCTAATGAGAGTTTTCTATTGACAGATTTTTTTAATTCTTTAATATTTGATTTAAAAGTTCGAGTATATTTTTGCATATTTCCATACTTAAAATTTATTTACATTTTGTTTTGTTAATACATAACTTAATCTAATAATTTAAATACATATGTACATGATATTCATGTTGGTTTTCTACTGTTGTTGTTCTTTTTTTTTTTTTTTGTTTTCTTTTTTTTTTCTTTTTTTCTTTTTTTTTTCTTTTTCTTATTCTTTTTCTTTTACTTTTTCTATAGAATATACATATATATTAATGTTTACTTTTATGTTTCCTCATCTGATTCATTTTTGGCAAACCAAAATAAAATTATTTCGTTGCACGAAGGACAATTTGCATGCATATTTAAATATTCATTGAAGCACTTAATATGAAATGAGTGACCACAAAGTGTAGTTGTAATTTTTTCATTTTCTTTGATTTTGCAGTTGCAATTACTGCAAGTATTGTAACCCATTTTTTTTTTATATATATATATATATTCTATGAAATAAAAACATTTTTTTTTTATTTTATTTTTTCATTTATTTATTATTTTTTTAAATATTTATTTTTTTTAAATTTATTTTATATAAAAAGTTTTTTTTTTTTGTTTTTTTTTTCAATTCGGCTTCAATTTCACCGATCTCCCTCTGTATCTTCTTTGTGGTTGCTACTTCTTGCTGAGGTATTGCCGTCAGCTGCTCCTCTTTATGTCTCAGTTGCCTTGCACGATACTCTTCAATAGTCAGCATCTTCGGCCCTTGTTGTGTTGTTGTTGTTGTTGCTGCTGGGCTCATTGTTGTTCAAAATTTTGTTGTGTCTACTCGACTTGCGCGTCAGAATTCGACTGATTTTTGCAGGATCGCCATGTAATATATGTTGGTCGTGCCCTATTCTATTTTCTAATATGTTCCTATTTTTGCAGGGTGACCAGCATTACTGCCACAGGTCAGAGGCGCGCTAAGTGTTTAATTAGCTTATTTAAAAGCAGCAGGAGAAGAGAAAGCATTTGATGCTGATTTCATTCTAATTTATTTGTAAATTTACATTGTCTTTTATACTTAAAATATCTTAAAACTAACAATATTTCGATTCCTTAAATTCCTATGTTACTATTGTTCTTTTGTCATGCATTGCCTAATTTGTTATTGTTATTATATTTTGCGCGCAGCGCTGCTTATTAGTTGTTTCATATTTCTGTATTCGTGGCAAGTTCAATGCTCGCGCTTATTAGTTGTTGCATATTTCGGCAATCGCGGCAAGTTCAATGCTCACGTGTGCATACAATTGTTATTGCAGCGATCGTACTAATAACGAGTCAAAGCAGTACTAGAAACAAAGCAGCGACTCATCGTTGTTATTTACATTGCGTGCATTAGAATAGTTAAAGCTTTAAAAAGAGCTTTTATGCAACGCATGACAATACAGTGGGCAAATATTATAATAATGTGTGTAAAATATAATTACACTACAGTATGTTGAGGACTTTGCATACTTCTATAAATACAGCAGACTCAAAATTTCTTCCTTGATCTGAATGCAATTCCAACGGTGCTCCAAAACGGCTTACCCAGTTGTTAACTAATGCATCCGCAACTGTTGTGGCATCTTTATTCGGCATGGGATACAGTTCTGGTCACTTGTTAATGTAGTCAATGACGACATGGACATATTTATTACCCGCATCACTGATTGGAAACAACCCGGCGACATCCGTGGCATTACGTTCGAATGGTGCTTCCACGTTGTACTGATGCATCCTGCCACGACTTCTGACTGTTGCCCCTTTTGCTGGTACACATTGTGGATAACTGCGGATCCAATGGGCAACTGACACTTGGCATCCAACTCAATAGAAACGTTTCTTTACCTTCTCGACCGTTTTATTTATGCCCAAATGACCTCCACTAGATCCACCATGGTATTCCTCTAATATATCTTTTGTTTTTGACTTGGGAACAACAATCAAACTTCGAGCGGAGGTGCTATATTCACTTTCCCATACACGATATAAGCAACCATCTTGCAGCTTTAAGCTATGTCACTGTGCACAGTACGCCTTAATTATTGGGCTGTCGGAAGCTATCTCTTCCCATGATGGCTTTCTTTGCTGCTCCTTGAACATCAAGATTTTTGTGAGGTCGGGATCACTCTTTTGATCAATTTGAATTTGTTTCGTAGACCATTTTTCTTCAGGTAAAACATTCAGCAGACGAATGTCAAGTATGTCAGCTTTCCTTGAGCTCTTAAGCAATGTCTACATTCCAGTTTACACGGTCGCCGTGATAGAGCATCTCGATTTCAAATGATGTAACTCTTTTACGATGGTAAAATCGTAGCTCCGTAATCGTTCTATCCAACGCGCAATTTGACCTTCTGGGTATTTGAACTGGAGTAACCATCTCAGTGCTGCGTGATCGGTTCTTAAGTTAAACTGTTGACCGTGCAGATACTTATGCAAATTTTTCACACTTTCAATTACAGCAAGAAGCTCCCTCTTGGTGACACAGTAATTTCGCTCTGGCTTGGACAAAATTTTGCTGTAGTATGCGATCACTTTTTCTT
This sequence comes from Dryomyza anilis, assembly GCA_951804985.1. Taxonomy (NCBI): domain Eukaryota; kingdom Metazoa; phylum Arthropoda; class Insecta; order Diptera; family Dryomyzidae; genus Dryomyza; species Dryomyza anilis. Next base: position 70,453,851 of record OX638130.1, read on the forward strand.
GGCCATTGATCACTTGAGAGAGAACTCCGCCTATTCCGTATCCACTCAAGTACTCAAGTAATCCGTGTCAAGTAAAAATTTTTCACCTGGAATTGGATACGCAAGAATTGTTGCTGTGCACAGTAATTTATTCAGTTTCAAAAACGATTTTTCTTGATCATCGGTCCATTGAAAAGTTTGGTTCTTTCTTGTTAACTCATGAAGACTACTGGCAACATTGGCAAAACCTGGAACAAATCGTCTGTAGTAAGTACACAAGAAGCTTCGAAGGTCATGTAGGTTCTGTGGTCTGGGCCACTGCAACAGCCACTTACAGCAACTATTTTATCCTCGTCGGTATGTAAACCTTCTGTGGTAACTTGATGACCCAGATACTTGACTTCTTTCTTGAATAGTGAGCATTTCTTTGGGCTAAGCATCAGTCCTGCACTTTCTAATCAAAGAAATACTTCCTGCAAGTTTTTTAGATGTTCGTTGAAGTCTTTACCCAGGACAATTATGTCGTCAAGGTATACGAGGCAAGTTTTTCAGTGTAAACCTTTCAATACGTGTTACATTAACCGCTCAAATGTTGCTGGGGCATTGCATAACCCAAATGGCATTACCAAAAATTGCCATAACCCATCACCAGTACTGAATGCAGTTTTCTCTTGATCGTTCTTATCGATTTCTACTTGCCAGTTACCGATTTGCAAGTTCAACGTTGACAACCATTTTGCATTAGAGAGTTTATCTAAGGTATCGTCGATTCTAGGTAAAGGATAGCTATCTTTCTTGGTTACATCATTTAACTTTTGGTAATTCACGCAAAACCGTGTACTACCATACTTCTATTTAACCAAACCCACTGGTGAGCTCCATGGGCTTTCTGATGGTTCCTCCACACATTTTTTGTCCATCTCTTTGACTAAATGTGACTCTTCGTCCCGTTTGGCAAGTGGTACTCTTCTCGGTGCTTGGCGAATTAGTTTAGAGTCACTAGTGTCTATTCGATGTTTTGCGATGGAAGTTCTCCCGTTATATTGGCCTTTAGCAGCAAATACAAACCAGTGTTTATCAATTAGTTGTTGTACTTTACTCTTTTCTTTGGCAGTCAAATCCTTGGTCCACTCTTTTATAAAAGTTTGAGGAGATTTATTATCTACCTGCGGTGTAGCATTGAATTTCGATAGACTTGCTTCACAATTTATTATCGAAGGTGCCTCTTGACACATTATTGTTCCCTTTTTAATTAATTTGGACGAATTTTCAATATTGCGAACTCTTATTGGTGCAACTTTGTCTCGCGTTGCCTCTACTAGTGTTCTTCCGACACCAATATTTCTTCTGATCATTTGCTCATCATTCTCTTTAATAACCCACAACTTGCTTATCCCACAATCTCCATTTAATTTCGCCCATACAACTGCTTCTGATTTTGGTGGTATTTTTCTATTTTTATGTGCAATAACTTGTTTAAGTTTGGGGCTCTGGTCACACTCTATGTTTAGTTGAATCTCCGTATTAGCATAATTTAAAATTTTCCTTAAAAAAGTCCATGCCAAGTATTATTTCATCCACTATTTCCGCCACTATAAAATCATATTCAACCTTCGTATTGCCAATAGTGATTTCCTTGGTAATTTTTTCACCTGTCGCTGTTTGCAATCTTATTCCGATATGCGACCCTATTTCGTCCCTAAAAAGATTACTTCTTATTATTGAGTATGAAGCTCCCGTATCCAACATTACCATATATGCTACACAATCAATTAGTCTCTTGACAGTTAAACTATTCGACTTTCAGGCAATTTGTGAATTGGAGATTCTGGGGCAATCGGTTATGGGAGTCAGGTCGTGCCCTGCAGAACTGACTCGTTTTATTTTAAAGATGTTTTAAAATAGGTGTTATTTTTTTCATGATCATGTCTCTTTTCTTGACTGTGTCCCCCTACGGATTGAGTTAATGAGCGCTTGCGTTTTTTACGACAGTCACGTGCCATATGCCCATATGTAACACAGTTGTAAAAGTTACCTTTGAATTGGGTATCTTAGTTGGCTGATGTGTGTTCGGTTTTAACGCCTGCTTTAACTGCTAGGCACACTACTTGAAATAAATCATCGTTCGATCAATCGACATCGTTCAATCAAACGACATCAATTCTACGAGCCTTTGGAGCCGATCGGCACAACGCATTTGCTGTCTCCTGTGTTAGACCTATGGTAACCGTTTCCGTAAATGTTACCTTGGGCGCAATCACTGTTGCACGTTTTGTCTCCTGATCGCGTATGCCATCAACGAACGCATCTATCTTGCAATTTTCTATGAAATCACTCGTTAATTCTGCATACGACAAATGCGCAAGCCTTTCGACGTCCGCTGCATACGCCTGCAAAGTTTCGCCATTTCATTGCATTCTGTCCTTCAGCTCCATTCTGTATATCTGTTTCATGTGATCACTGCCACATTTGCGTTGCAGTGCAGCCATAACCGCCAAATAACTGTTTCTATCACTTTCGGGAACAGTCTGCAATACTTCGACTGCGCTTCCTTTTAGCGCCACAATAAGTGCGGCTACTCTGTCCTCATTGTTCCACCGATTACTTACAGCCGTGGTCTCAAATTGCAGTTTCAAAATGTTGAACGCAGTAGTTCCATCGTAAATCGGCGACTTAAGCCTCGTACCGCTAACAACATGCTGTATTGGTCCACTTAGCTGTAACGCACCGAAATCTTCTTGCATTTTCTGGAACTCTTTGTCGATGCCATTTTCCAATTTTTCAAATTTGCTTCCATGTCATTTACATGTTCCTCAAGTACGTTTACTTTGTCCTGGAGTGTATTAGAAACTTCCAAAAAGGTCTTCGAATGTTCTTGAAGCTATTCTGAATTTTCCTAAAGTTTCTGCTCTATTTTATTTGAATATTCTTGAAGTTCTGTTTTAAGTTGATTGGAATTTTCTTGAAGTTGTTTTGAATTTTCCAGAAAATTTTGATCTAATTTGTTGGAATTGTCATGAGCCATTATCTGAAACTGTTGATGCATAGCTCCGATCAACTGGCTCATATCAAAAACTTGGGTCTGCACTTTCTCCTCTGTGTCTAGATTTTTCGACGACGATGCCGCAGCTTCAATTTCAAATTCGTGCTCCGCGAGAAGAATGCCTTGGGCCTCCAATTCTTCCATTAGGCTCTTCTGCAGCTCTACTTTCGTACCAGCAGTTGCAATATTACGAATCGACAGCTCCTTCTTTAGCTGGTCGACTTTAAGTTGATCGAATTTAACCATTTTGTATCACAATCCCACTTCTGACAGCAATGTTACGAAAATTCAGTCTACGTAAAACTGTTCAACAAGTTTGTATCGCTGGATTGTGTACAAAATAAAAACACACTAATATTTGGTTTTAACAAGTATTATTTCAACTGGTATTAATTAACTTTTTTTATTTAAATTACAACTTAAAAAATAATCACTTATGTGAACTGCTGAATTTATACAATTTAGCTTAACAATGTTCACTCACGAGACGCACTAGTTCATCCGATGCGGCGGCCTTATATACAGGCATCAGTTCGACACGTTTCGACTTGTTTTGAGAACCTTTTATTATTAACCTGAGTTGCAGTTGACAAAACAGTAGTTGGTTTTGTTAACTGCAACGTCCTGTGCATTGTAAGTGTTGAAGCCGGCCTCTGCAGTTCAGAGGTAGCGCGCTGGACTTGCATTCTGAAGGTCTCGGGTTCGAATCCCGGCTTGGGCATTTGCGCTCGTGGTGATATTAACCACAAAATTGTAGGGAATAGATTTCACAGTACAATGGATATAGTCTGTCTGAGTGCTGTGGATCTTAGTAGATATTTCAAAAAAAAAAAAGTGTTGTTTAGTAATTAGGTTATTAGCCTTCACATACATTATATTTTGGGGGCGATTATCACAAGGCAACGTGTCTGAGCGCTTCAACATGGCGAAGCCAGAGCAATCCTTGTCGGTGCCGTCACAAGTCAACTCCACTTCGGTGGAAGTCCTCCGCGCGGAAGCCCCTGGAAACGACGCTCTACACCACCCGGTGTAGAAGTCGGCTAAAGTGAGTGGCGAACATCTCCCTCAGAGAGAGGGTACGTGCGTTGGGTTTGGGTCCCACTACTGAAAAACCTATGCGCCCAATGAAAACACAAAAGAAGCCTCTGATAACTAATGATTACCACGATGACGACCCACGCAAACATTTTAAGGACCATGATTTACGGATATGCACCTGGAATGTCCGGACCCTTTAAAGGGAAGGTGCCTCTATCCAGCTGAAAGATGTCCTTGAAAAATATAAGGCTGACATCACCGCTATCCAGGAAATGCGATGGACGGGACAGGGCTGCTCGAAACAAGCGTCTTGTGATATCTACTACAGGTGCCATGCGGAGAGACATGAATTTGGATGTGGATTTGTTGTCGGCAAGAGACTTCGCCACCTTGTCTCTATGTTCACTCCCGTGGACGAAAGACTGGCAACAATTCGCATCCAGGCAAAATATTTCAACATTAGCCTAATTTGTGCACACGCTCCGACGAACGAGAAAGATGATGAGACAAAAGAGCGCTTCTACGAGCGCCTAGACAACGCATACGAGCGCTGCCCCGCCACGATATCAAAATCGTGCTAGGCGATTTTAACGCCAAGGTGGGCATAGAAGCCATCTATTGTCCAACAATCGGAAAATTTAGCCTCCATGCCAACACTTCCGATAACGGAACGAGGCTAATCGACTTCGCCGCAGCACGAAACATGGTAGTTAGTTGCACTAGATTCGAACATTTCGATATCCACAAGGCCACACGTTGTGATTGACGGAAGGCACGCTTCGAGCGTGATGGACGTACGCACTATCCGAGGTGCCAATATGGACTCGGATCATTACCTCCGCACGCGCTTAAGCGCTGCGAAGAACATACGGAACCAAACGCAGAGGAAGTTAGACGTCGGAAAGCTGCAATCACAACAGACAACGCAAGCCTTTACCACTCGACTCTCACACCTGCTTAGACAAAGCCACTGCAGAGAAAGACGCTGCGTACAAATCCACACTGCAGTAGCTACGCGAGCTGCGAAGCTGCGAAGGAGCGATACAAAGACAAGAGAAGGGAAGAGAGACGTCTTTTCAGGCGTTAAAAAGCGAGGCAGAAAGACGTGAGTGTGAGGAGATTGAGATGCATGGGGACAGGAATGAGGCTCGAAAATTCTTCGAGAAAAAAAGACGCCTAGCCGGAGGTTTAAAATCCGGAGCCTCTTCTGGTAAAGATGAAAACGGGAATCTAGTCACAGAAATCCAGAGCACACTGAAGATATATTTTTTTTTTTTTTTACATATTAACCAACGCTCAGGGGATGCCCCCTAGTCGTGCAATGCACAGTGTTGATCGTAAGAAAGGATTATATGTTAAAGGGAGGAGGAAAGATGGAGTAGTGTCGGTGGATGTTTGTTTTAAAGTTCCCAATAACCGAGTGGTCTACGAAGGGGTGGGCTTGGTTAGACGCCCGAGTAGAACGAGAGAATACACGACCTGGTGGAATCAGGCCATGTATTTTCCTCGAATACTTACCATTGTAATACCTATAAAACAGGCTTACACACCCTACGGTCCGTCGGTGCTCAAGAGAACCAATAGAGGATGAAATATTTTCATCCCCTATTAAATATATGGCACGTTGTTGGATTCGATCCAGGAACTCCAAAGAAGATTTTGAAGCCCTTGCCCATATGTGCGAATTGTATTCCATCTTAGGCCGAATATAGGTGGTGTAGACAATACGCAAGTCAGCGGGAGTGAAGTATGCCTTACACCATTTCAAAAAACCGAAACATTTGGCCGCTTCTTTCGACACATCAAATATGTGATCAGAACGTCAAGAGCTCCTGACTGCGCAATATCCACAGAGTCCATATTGAGGGGAGGGAGGGTTGAATCCATTCTTTTGTGAGATAACAGACAACATTGGGTCTTGCCCCACTCGGATATTGTTTTAAGGTCATTATTGAGTGTATCATTCATTGTGCGCCTTTTACTCTCAATCTCCAAAGAGTTTGGGCGCTTGTTGAACGAATATGAATGACAAATGTTACTGTCATCTGCAAAGGAATGGATTGGGTTCTGGGTCGATGACAGAAGGTCATTGAAAAAAAACCAGAAATAGGGACGGGGATAGGACGGAACCCTGCGGGACTCCAGAATTGATGGAATGTTGTTCTGAGAAAACACCACCCATCGCAACTCGTATTGAACGACCCTGGAGAAAACTCGATATCCATCGAGCAAAAGGATTTCCGACACCATATGCAATAAGTTTTGATACTAGGGCTTCATGCCACATTCGATCAAAAGCCTTGGAAATATTAAGAGCAACCACCTTACTCTCCCAAAAAAAGATGAATACAACCACTTTTCGGAGAGGACCGCCATCAAGTCACCGGTGGATCTGGTCCTACGGAAACCATATTGCCGGTCACTAAGTAATTCGTTTCGCTCCAGATATTTCACAAGGTGGTAGTTTATTCCGCTTTCCATTACCTTGGAGAGCGCAGAGCATATTGCAATGGGTCGGTAATTAGCAGAGTTCGTAACCTCACCCTTTTTCGGAACTGGCTGGACATTGGCAACCATCCAACAAGATGGAAAAACTCCTGTCGTGTGGGAGATGTTGAAAAGGTTACGCTCTGGACGAGCCAACGTTGACGCACACTTCTTCAACACATGGGCTGATATGCCATCTGGCCCGGAGGCTTTGTTAATATTGGGATTTGCTAAAACCTTTTTAACTGCCCGAGTTCGAAAATGTATCTCCGGCATTGCAGAAGAAACAACTTCAACGACGGGCAGTGGTTGATTGCTAACTGGGAGCGTTGAATTATTTGCAAATAATTCTGCCAAGAGATTAGCTTTATCAACCGGGTCAGTGAAGGTCTGGTCATTCATAAAAAGGGTTGGAGTAGACGATGTCGTCTGATTCCTCACCCTTTTAACAAATGACCAGAAATTTTTACTACCTCTATGGTAGAGAAGGACCTTTTTGCGCGCGTTTTGTTTGTGTAGAAACTTTTCACGCGCGATCACGGCATTACAGCGATTCCTAGCCTGTATGCGAAGTCTTTCAGTATCAGCATTCTTATTAGAACGACACTGCAACAGCCACTTACAGCAACTATTTTATCCTCGTCGGTATGTAAACCTTCTGTGGTAACTTGATGACCCAGATACTTGACTTCTTTCTTGAATAGTGGGCATTTCTTTGGGCCAAGCATCAGTCCTGCACTTTCCAATCAAAGAAATACTTCCTGCAAGTTTTTTAGATGTTCGTTGAAGTCTTTACCCAGGACAATTATGTCGTCAAGTTTTTCAGTGTAAACCTTTCAATACCTGTTACATTAACCGCTCAAATGTTGCTGGGGCATTGCATAACCCAAACGGCATTACCAAAAATTGCCATAACCCATCACCAGTACTGAATGCAGTTTTCTCTTGATCGTTCTTATCGATTTCTACTTGCCAGTTACCGATTTGCAAGTTCAACGTAGACAACCATTTTGCATTAGAGAGTTTATCTAAGGTCGATTCTAGGTAAAGGATAGATATCTTTCTTGGTTACATCATTTAACTTTTGGTAATTCACGCAAAACCGTGTACTACCATACTTCTATTTAACCAAACCCACTGGTGAGCTCCATGGGCTTTCTGATGGTTCCTCCACACCATTTTTGTCCATCTCTTTGACTAAATGTGACTCTTCGTCCCGTTTGGCAAGTGGTACTCTTCTCGGTGCTTGGCGAATTAGTTTAGAGTCACTAGTGTCTATTCGATGTTTTGCGATGGAAGTTCTCCCGTTATATTGGCCTTTAGCAGCAAATACAAACCAGTGTTTATCAATTAGTTGTTGTACTTTACTCTTTTCTTTGGCAGTCAAATCCTTGGTCCACTCTTTTATAAAAGTTTGAGGAGATTTATTATCTACCTGCGGTGTAGCATTGAATTTCGATAGACTTGCTTCACAATTTATTATCGAAGGTGCCTCTTGACACATTATTGTTCCCTTTTTAATTAATTTGGACGAATTTTCAATATTGCGAACTCTTATTGGTGCAACTTTGTCTCGCGTTGCCTCTACTAGTGTTCTTCCGACACCAATATTTCTTCTGATCATTTGCTCATCATTCTCTTTAATAACCCACAACTTGCTTATCCCACAATCTCCATTTAATTTCGCCCATACAACTGCTTCTGATTTTGGTGGTATTTTTCTATTTTTATGTGCAATAACTTGTTTAAGTTTGGGGCTCTGGTCACACTCTATGTTTAGTTGAATCTCCGTATTAGCATAATTTAAAATTTTCCTTAAAAAAGTCCATGCCAAGTATTATTTCATCCACTATTTCCGCCACTATAAAATCATATTCAACCTTCGTATTGCCAATAGTGATTTCCTTGGAAATTTTTTCACCTGTCGCTGTTTGCAATCTTATTCCGATATGCGGCTCTATTTCGTCCCTAACAAGGTTACTTCTTATTATTGAGTATGTAGCTCCCGTATCCAACATTACCATATATGCTACACAATCAATTAGTCTCTTGACAGTTAAACTATTCGACTTTCGGGCAATTTGTGAATTGGAGATTCTGGGGCAATCGGTTATGGGAGTCAGGTCGTGCCCTGCAGAACTGACTCGTTTTATTTTAAAGATGTTTTAAAATAGGTGTTATTTTTTTCATGATCATGTCTCTCTTCTTGACTGTGTCCCCCTACGGATTGAGTTAATGAGCGCTTGCATTTTTTACGACAGTCACGTGCCATATGCCCATATGTAACACAGTTGTAAAAGTTACCTTTGAATTGGGTATCTTTGTTGGCTGATGTGTGTTCGGTTTTAACGCCTGCTTTAACTGCTAGGCACACTACTTGAAATAAATCATCGTTCGATCAATCGACATCGTTCAATCAAACGACATCAATTCTACGAGGCTTTGGAGCCGATCGGCACAACGCATTTGCTGTCTCCTGTGTTAGACCTATGGTAACCGTTTCCGTAAATGTTACCTTGGGCGCAATCACTGTTACACGTTTTGTCTCCTGATCGCGTATGCCATCAACGAACGCATCTATCTTGCAATTTTCTATGAAATCACTCGTTAATTCTGCATACGACAAATGCGCAAGCCTTTCGACGTCCGCTGCATACGCCTGCAAAGTTTCGCCATTTCATTGCATTCTGTCCTTCAGCTCCATTCTGTATATCTGTTTCATGTGATCACTGCCACATTTGCGTTGCAGTGCAGCCATAACCGCCAAATAACTGTTTCTATCACTTTCGGGAACAGTCTGCAATACTTCGACTGCGCTTCCTTTTAGCGCCACAATAAGTGCGGCTACTCTGTCCTCATTGTTCCACCGATTACTTACAGCCGTGGTCTCAAATTGCAGTTTCAAAATGTTGAACGCAGTAGTTCCATCTTAAATCGGCGACTTAAGCCTCGTACCGCTAACAACATGCTGTGTTGGTCCACTTAGCTGTAACGCACCGAAATCTTCTTGCATTTTCTGGAACTCTTTGTCGATGCCATATTCCAATTTTTCAAATTTGCTTCCATGTCATTTACATGTTCCTCAAGTACGTTTACTTTGTCCTGGAGTGTATTAGAAACTTCCAAAAAGGTGCTTCGAATGTTCTTGAAGCTATTCTGAATTTTCCTAAAGTTTCTGCTCTATTTTATTTGAATATTCTTGAAGTTCTGTTTTAAGTTGATTGGAATTTTCTTGAAGTTGTTTTGAATTTTCCAGAAAATTTTGATCTAATTTGTTGGAATTGTCATGAGCCATTATCTGAAACTGTTGATGCATAGCTCCGATCAACTGGCTCATATCAAAAACTTGGGTCTGCACTTTCTCCTCTGTGTCTAGATTTTTCGACGACGATGCCGCAGCTTCAATTTCAAATTCGTGCTCCGCGAGAAGAATGCCTTGGGCCTCCAATTCTTCCATTAGGCGCTTCTGCAGCTCTACTTTCGTACCAGCAGTTGCAATATTACGAATCGACAGCTCCTTCTTTAGCTGGTCGACTTTAAGTTGATCGAATTTACCCATTTTGTATCACAATCCCACTTCTGACAGCAATGTTACGAAAATTCAGTCTACGTAAAACTGTTCAACAAGTTTGTATCGCTGGATTGTGTACAAAATAAAAACACACTAATATTTGGTTTTAACAAGTATTATTTCAACTGGTATTAATTAACTTTTTTTATTTAAATTACAACTTAAAAAATAATCACTTATGTGAACTGCTGAATTTATACAATTTAGCTTAACAATGTTCACTCACGAGACGCACTAGTTCATCCGATGCGGCGGCCTTATATACAGGCATCAGTTCGACACGTTTCGACTTGTTTTGAGAACCTTTTATTATTAACCTGAGTTGCAGTTGACAAAACAGTAGTTGGTTTTGTTAACTGCAACGTCCTGTGCATTGTAAGTGTTGAAGCCGGCCTCTGCAGTTCAGAGGTAGCGCGCTGGACTTGCATTCTGAAGGTCTCGGGTTCGAATCCCGGCTTGGGCATTTGCGCTCGTGGTGATATTAACCACAAAATTATAGGGAATAGATTTCACAGTACAATGGATATAGTCTGTCTGAGTGCTGTGGATCTTAGTAGACATTTCAAAAAAAAAAAAATTTTGTTTAGTAATTAGGTTATTAGCCTTCACATACATTATATTTTGGGGGCGATTATCACAAGGCAACGTGTCTGAGCGCTTCAACATGGCGAAGCCAGAGCAATCCTTGTCGGTGCCGTCACAAGTCAACTCACTGGTCACCATTTGACAAATTGTCAAATGGCGACGCTTCCACTTCGGTGGAAGTCCTCCGCGCGGAAGCCCCTGGAAACGACGCTCTACACCACCCGGTGTAGAAGTCGGCTAAAGTGAGTGGCGAACATCTCCCTCAGAGAGAGGGTACGTGCGTTGGGTTTGGGTCCCACTACTGAAAAACCTATGCGCCCAATGAAAACACAAAAGAAGCCTCGGATAACTAATGATTACCACGATGACGACCCACGCAAACATTTTAAGGACCATGATTTACGGATATGCACCTGGAATGTCCGGACCCTTTAAAGGGAAGGTGCCTCTATCCAGCTGAAAGATGTCCTTGAAAAATATAAGGCTGACATCACCGCTATCCAGGAAATGCGATGGACGGGACAGGGCTGCTCGAAACAAGCGTCTTGTGATATCTACTACAGGTGCCATGCGGAGAGACATGAATTTGGATGTGGATTTGTTGTCGGCAAGAGACTTCGCCACCTTGTCTCTATGTTCACTCCCGTGGACGAAAGACTGGCAACAATTCGCATCCAGGCAAAATATTTCAACATTAGCCTAATTTGTGCACACGCTCCGACGAACGAGAAAGATGATGAGACAAAAGAGCGCTTCTACGAGCGCCTAGACAACGCATACGAGCGCTGCCCCCGCCACGATATCAAAATCGTGCTAGGCGATTTTAACGCCAAGGTGGGCATAGAAGCCATCTATTGTCCAACAATCGGAAAATTTAGCCTCCATGCCAACACTTCCGATAACGGAACGAGGCTAATCGACTTCGCCGCAGCACGAAACATGGTAGTTAGTTGCACTAGATTCGAACATTTCGATATCCACAAGGCCACACGTTGTGATTGACGGAAGGCACGCTTCGAGCGTGATGGACGTACGCACTATCCGAGGTGCCAATATGGACTCGGATCATTACCTCCGCACGCGCTTAAGCGCTGCGAAGAACATACGGAACCAAACGCAGAGGAAGTTAGACGTCGGAAAGCTGCAATCACAACAGACAACGCAAGCCTTTACCACTCGACTCTCACACCTGCTTAGACAAAGCACTCCTCCTCTCGATGATATAAGCGCGCAGTGGAACCATGTCTCCTGTTCTATGCGTACGGCTGCCGAAGAGATGCTTGGATTCCAACGCCCCCTGAGGAATCAGTGGTATGACCAAGAGTGTCGCGCGGCCACTGCAGAGAAAGACGCTGCGTACAAATCCACACTGCAGTAGCTGCGAAGGAGCGATACAAAGACAAAAGAAGGGAAGAGAGACGTCTTTTCAGGCGTTAAAAATCGAGGCAGAAAGACGTGAGTGTGAGGAGATTGAGATGCATGGGGACAGGAATGAGGCTCGAAAATTCTTCGAGAAAAAAAGACGCCTAGCCGGAGGCTTAAAATCCGGAGCCTCTTCTTGTAAAGATGAAAACGGGAAGGAGGAAAGATGGAGTAGTGTCGGTGGATGTTTGTTTTAAAGTTCCCAATATTAAAAATGTCGGGAAAAACAGACGCAGGGAGATTGTTCCACAAACGTATCGTGCGACTGAAGAACGAATTTTCTCTGTAATGCGTGGTTCTGTTGAGAACCGAGTGGACTACGAAGGGGTGGGCTTGGTTCGACGTCCGAGTAGAACGAGAGAATACACGACCTGTTGGAATCAGGCCGTGTATTTTCCTCGAATACTTACCATTGTAATACCTATAAAACAGGCTTACACACCCTACGGTCCGTCGGTGCTCAAGAGAACCAATAGAGGATGAAATATTTTCATCCCCTATTAAATATATGGCACGTTGTTGGATTCGATCCAGGAACTCCAAAGAAGATTTTGAAGCCCTTGCCCATATGTGCGAATTGTATTCCATCTTAGGCCGAATATAGGTGGTGTAGACAATACGCAAGTCAGCGGGAGTGAAGTATGTCTTACACCGTTTCAAAAAACCGAGACATTTGGCCGCTTCTTTCGACACATCAAATATGTGATCAGAACGTCAAGAGCTCCTGACTGCGCAATATCCACAGAGTCCATATTGAGGGGAGGGAGGGGTGAATCCATTCTTTTGTGAGATAACAGACAACATTGGGTCTTGCTAGCATTAAGATCAACTCTATTTGCAAGACTCCACTCGGATATTGTTTTAAGGTCATTATTGAGTGTATCATTCATTGTGCGCCTTTTACTCTCAATCTCCAAAGAGTTTGGGCGCTTGTTGAACGAATATGAATGACAAATGTTACTGTCATCTGCAAAGGAATGGATTGGGTTCTGGATCGATGACAGAAGGTCATTGAAAAAAACCAGAAATAGGGACGGGGATAGGACGGAACCCTGCGGGACTCCAGAATTGATGGAATGTTGTTCTGAGAAAACACCATCCATCGCAACTCGTATTGAACGACCCTGGAGAAAACTCGATATCCATCGAGCAAAAGGATTACCGACACCATATGCAATAAGTTTTGATACCAGGGCGTCATGCCACATTCGATCAAAAGCCTTGGAAATATCAAGAGCAACCACCTTACTCTCCCAAAAAAGATGAATACAACCACTTTTCGGAGAGGACCGCCATCAAGTCACCGGTGGATCTGGTCCTACGGAAACCATATTGCCGGTCACTAAGTAATTCGTTTCGCTCCAGATATTTCACAAGATGGTAGTTTATTACGCTTTCCATTACCTTGGAGAGCGCAGAGCATATTGCAATGGGTCGGTAATTAGCAGGGTTCGTAGCCTCACCCTTTTTCGGAACTGGCTGGACATTGGCAACCTTCCAACAAGATGGAAAAACTCCAGTCGTGTGGGAGATGTTGAAAAGGTTACGCTCTGGACGAGCCAACGTTGACGCACACTTCTTCAACACATGGGCAGATATGCCATCTGGACCGGAGGCTTTGTTAATATTGGGATTTGCTAAAACCTTTTTAACTGTCCGAGTTCGAAAATGTATCTCCGGCATTGCAGAAGAAATAACTTCAACGACGGGCAGTGGTTGATTGCTAACTGGGAGCGTTGAATTATTTGCAAATAATTCTGCCAAGAGATTAGCTTTATTAACCGGGTCAGTGAAGGTCTGGTCATTCATAACAAGGGTTGGAGTAGACGATGTCGTCTGATTCTTCACCCTTTTAACAAATGACCAGACATTTTTACTACTTCTATGGTAGAGAAGGACCTTTTTGCGCGCGTTTTGTTCGTGTAGAAACTTTTCACGCGCGATCACGGCATTACAGCGATTCCTAGCCTGTATGCGAAGTCTTTCAGTATCAGCATTCTTATTAGAACGCCAATTCTGAAAGGCTTCCTCTTTCGACCTGACTGCAATCCTGCAAGTCTCATTAAACCAAGAGTGGTCCTTGGGTTTAATGCTAATCTTTTTAGAAGGTATGAAGGAACGCATACCTAATAAAATAATACTTTGTACCATTAAGGCCGCGGCATTTATGTCTCTATCTGCGAAACACAATTTCAATTGAAGTTGCGAAAAAAATCATTAAACGCATCCCAATTTGCTTTTTCGTAAAGCCATACAGTCCTCTTCGGGGCTTTAATCAAAGAGGCGCGTAAACTAGAATACAAAAACTCACCAGAAACAATACAGTGGTCGGAGTTACCAAGTGGTGCAAGGACTTTTACATCATATTTTTCATGATGCGAAGTCAGAAAAAGTTCTAAGGAAGTCAGAAAAAGGTCTGACTTCCTTAAGACCGGAGGCGAAGAGCTAATAGAGAGCATGCACGAGCTCGTAAGCAGAATATGGTGGGATGAAAGCATGCCAAGTGACTGGAACCTCAGTGTACTCTGCCCAATCCATAAGAAAGGGGATCCCACTATCTGCGCCAACTATCGTGGGATCAGCCTACTCAATATCGCATACAAGGTTCTATCGAGCGTATTATGTGAAAGACTGAAGCCCATCGTCAACAGACTGATTGGACCTTATCAGTGCGGCTTCAGACCTGGAAAATCCACCATAGACCAGATTTTCACATTGCGCCTGCGGTATACCGATACCTGCGGTATACCAATACCTGCGAAACTTATAAGGCTTTGCAGGATGACCCTGAGCAACACACGTTGCTCAGTGAGAATAGGAAAAGACCTCTCCGAGCCATTTCATACCAAGCGAAGTTTCAGGCAGGGTGACTCCCTATCGTGCGACTTTTTTAATTTATTGATGGAGAAAATAGTTCGAGCTGCCGAACTCCGTCAAAGCGGCACTATCCTCAACAAAAGTGTCATACTGCTCGCATACGCCGATGATATTGGTATCATTGGCAGGAGCACACGTGCAGTCAGCGCAGCATTCTCCAGATTAGAGAAAGAGTCGCGTCGAATGGGTCTAATGGTGAACGAGGACAAGACGAAGTTCCTTGTGTCAACAAGCAGAAAGGAGTCCGTGCGTCTTGGACAAAAAGCTGATTTAGACACCCACAAATTCGACACACTATTTGGGATCCAGCATCAACAGCAACAACGACGTCAGCCTGGAGATTAAACGGAGAATAATTCTTGCCAACAGGTGCTACTTTGGGCTCAGTAGGCTATTGAAAAGTAGAGCCCCCTCTCGCCGGACAAAAATAACGCTCTACAAGTCAGTCATCATGTCCGTCCTACTTTATGGTGCAGAAACATGGACGTTGGCCTCCACCGATAAGAGAGTACTGGGAGCGTTTGAGAGAAAGATTCTCCGTAAAATCTTTGGCCCTATCTGCTTTGCTAACGAGTATCGAGCTGTACGAGTTATTCGACGACATTGACATAGTCAAGCGCATCAAGATCCAGCGACTTCGCTGGCTAGTCCATGTCGAACGAATGGATGAAAACACTCCAGCTAAGAAGGTGCTTGAATCGAGGCTCGAAGGTGGACAGCGTAGGAGAGGTCGTCCAAATCTGCGTTGGAAAGACCAAGTTGAGGACAACCTGACAACGCTTTGTATTTCTAACTGGCGTCAGCGCAAAGCAGAAGCGACTGGCGCGGCTTTATCTCAGCGGCCAAAACCGACCCACGGTTGTAAGGGCCATTTAAGTAAGTAAGTACGCAAATCTGTATTCAAGTAAACCTAGCTATTTTCATAAAATCATATAAAGGTTTTATCACAATTTTCCGATTTTTATTCGTATTAAAACTCTGAAACATTCAAAAACCTTAATATAGTAAGACTATACATAGCAAAAGTAGCCGCGGTAGCTTAGTGGGTAGTGCGTTGGACTGCGAGCCGAAAGGTCCCCGGTTCAAGTCTGGACTGGGGCTAACAACATCTTTTCATAAAAACATTTTTCTATACCGCGCTACCCTCGTCAGTAAATGGCAAACCTACGAGAGTAAAACCATTGCCTATGAAAATCTCTCACCCGCCGTTCGGATTCGGTAATAAACTGTATGTCCCACCACATTGATTACAAATATAACACACACAGCTCAAAATGGTGAGAGAGATCGGCCGAAGTTCTATACAGGACTGTAGCGCCAAACTATTATTATTATACATAGCAAAAATATAATGATACGGAGTAGCATAATTTATAGGATCAAAAAGAGTAATGGTAATAATTTTTTCAATACGGGGATAACAAATTAAATTAATTAAATGCAGCACGGTATTATATACATTTAAATAGAAAATGAATCATGCGTTTTTCGGTCAGAGTATTATGTTCTTAATTGAAACCGTTCCATTCTTAAACTCAAAATGCCTTGCAGTGCATTTATTGCACAATTCGGGCATGAGCATGAACTAATGTCCAAAATCTGCGACAACACCCAACCGATGAGGCCCAGCACATAGCAGCTCATGCTTATGAGCGATACGGAATCATGCTACCACAGTTCCTGTAGATCGGGACAACCCATGTTATTGCAGAAGGTGTGCACGAGAAAAGGTGCCTCAAAGTAAACGGTGCTTGCAGAAATGCCGAATAAAAGTCGAAGAGTGTTATAAATAATTGAATACCTACAAGAGGAACTTAAAATGGAGTCTTAATAAAACATTTGCACACTTACACGATATCGCGCCGACTTCAGCTCCATGCCAAGACTGAGCCGCTCGGCAGTGTCATGCACATGCGCGGTGCCAAAGAAGAGCGGTATCACATGACCGCCACTATGTGCGAGAACGATTGCAGCAAAAGTAGCATCACGTTGGCGCGAAACACAAATTCTTCCTAAGAGGTGCCACTATATGTATCCAGGGTATAATGTGCAGTGAGCCCTTCAAAAACTCAAGATCTTGAGTAGTAATTTTGAAAATTAGCAAGCGCATCATTCTGCATCTGTACACAGGTGGCAGATGCCACCCGAGTCTTTCCGAGAATGGCGCTTGTGCCAGCAGTTCTGTGAAATATGATTTTCTTTTATTGAATTTAGTGACAAATTTTTCCAAGACCGTTTTTTTTTTTGTTTATAATTGAAAATGAACTCAATGTACTTTTTTTTGAGATTTTTGTTTTTGGCAAACTGCAGAAATTTGTTTTCTTTAAAAACCTTTGGTATAATATCAATTACACTTTTTTACATTTTAATTAGCATATTTATATAAATATGAAATTTGATTCAAACAATTTAATATGTATTTAAAAAAAAAAAAACATTGTATTAAACATGTTAATCTTTTTTACGAGATTGTTTTGGGACAACTTTTACAGCAGTACGACTCATATTTTATCTATACGTCAATTCTAAGTGTACACGCAATGGCTATCCTTGCGTAATATAAAATTATTATCGCAGGTTTACCCGCAAGATATACGCAAATGGGATTGTCAAACTTAAATTGGAGTGTTCGCATTGCGTATATTCTCAGTTTTGACTCAAATGGGACGATGACTCAAAATGTTTACTGCGTACTCAGAATTTTGAACAAAATCTAGTAAAAGTTGAAAAAAAGGCCGTTTTTTGGTACTTTATATCGCAAGTTATCGCACGATTTCGCCATGTTGCAGATGCAAACTTCATCACAAAATAAAATATGAAGCTTGCCCTACGGATAATTGGCAAAAAAATCTGTGTCTAGATTAGTTTTTGCAAAAAAAAAACAAAAAGAAATTTTTGTGTGTCGAGAGAGTAAAAAACATTTAAAAAAACATTTTAATATTAGTTCGCAATGAGTTTGCTGTCAAATTTTTGAAAAAATATTTTAAACTTTTTCTTACTGAAAATTTCCAGAATATTTTTTAAAATATTGTACAAAATTCTTAGCATCTGATGTAAGCATTATGGGAAAACACTGCGTAATCTCCTGGTGTGTATCTGATTTGGCAGGCTTTAATGGGTTAAGAAAATCAAATATACATCCGTCGTCAACGAATGCTTCTGAGCGACTCAACTGAAATTTTTGAAAATTTGACATGAACAAAAATAAAGACACCCCTTATCAAAATTAAATTTATAATATTGTGTGGACTCTGCTGTAGTTGTAATATGTCTTGAACATTTTATTTTAATTAATGGCAGATTTTGAACTATTTTTCGTAACGAAGATGAAGTTTATCATAAACTAGTTTAAACTAAATTTATTTTTTGTGTATATAATACGTACTCCCTAAGAAAAAATGATGGTTGTTCACTACTTTATAGTTGGCAAAATATTATCTACTATTATAATAGTAAATTCCCGTCACAATGAAATACAAAAACATCACATTAAAAGCGCGTAACTTCTTATAAAGTCTAATTTCTCACTTATTTCTTACTATGAAATAGTCATTTATTTGGTATTTGCTTGCTGCTCAAATAAATTTTATCACTCACTATTTTAAGTCAATGAGTGAAAACATAAATGGAATTTTATGTCAATTTTCATAGCCATTATTACCTTAATAACCGACACTTATAGGTCACTTTTATTTAGTTTTTCAAAAAGAAATGTCACTAGCCGCTTCAACAGACAGATCAGGTTATTTGAAGAATAATATAATTCACCATATTTATTCCTAAGCAATATATACACCTATATTTTTTGTTTTGTTTGATTAAAAATTTAATTTTCACAATATAAGAAAAGCTTACTTCTCATTAAATGTCAAAAAAATTTCAAACACATTGCGAACTAATATTAAATATACAATAAATGTTATTCTCATTTATATTTCAAACGTTGCGCGACCAATTTTATTATTACTTTATTATTATGATGAAGCGATCAATAAGGGCATATTTTTTTAAAATTTTCACTATTCATATTCGCCAAGAAAAATAGTTCCAAATTTGCCATTAATTAAAATAAAATGTTCAATACATATAACAACTACAACCGCGTCCATACAATATTATAAATTTAATTTTGATAAAGAGTAGCTGTAGGGTGTCACATTTTTATTTTTGTTCATGTCAAATTTTCAAAATTTTCAGTTCAGTCACTCAGAAGCATTCGTTGACGACGGATGTATATTTGGTTTTCTTAACCCATTAAAGCCTGCCGAATCAGATACACACCAGGAGATTACGCAGTGCAATGTATGAAATTTTATATCTCTGCGTGCAATTCCCTCCATTTTAATCAAATATTTCATAAACAAATTTTAAAAAATATTCCGGAAATTTTCAGTAAGATAAAGTTTAAAACATTTTTTCGAAATTTTGACAGCAAACACATTGCGAACTAATATTAAAATGTTTTTTAAGAGAGCTTAGAGAATTGTGTTAATTACTCTCTCGACAAACTTTCTTGGTAACACAAATTTCTTTTAGATTTTTTGCAAAAACTAATATCTAGACACAGTTTTTTTGTCAATTATCCGTAGGGCAAGGTTCATATTTTATTTTGTGGTAATCTTTGCATCTGCCACAGGGCGAAATCGTGAGATAACTTGCGATATAAAGTACCAAAAACGGACTTTTTGGCAACTTTGACTCGATTTTGTGCAAAATCTCGACGTATAGGGAAAATTCTGAGTACGCAGCAAGAATCAGGAGACCGAAATCAACCAGAATTATTTCCAGATTAGGCCAACAACCCTGAATTTGTAGAACAGTGCATTTTTTTTCTTAAAATAAGGGTGGAGGTATGTTGTAAATCAACATATCAACAAGTTTTGGTTGATATAATGACTACTAGCGTATTCACAGTTCATCGTATTTTAGTATGGTATTCGTACCACGTGATATGTATACGATACAATAACACAGAAACGTTAATTTGTTGTTGCATCCCTTATAAAAGTGAAATACCACAAGTGTTGTATTTGATAGTAGCCCTGAGGCATTGTTTTTGGTGTCATATTTTGTGAAATGAAGAAAAATTGTGAAATTGAAGACAAATTGTGAACTATAATATGTTCATTTATTTATTTTTATTTTCAAATCAAGGAATATTTATGATAATTTCAAAAAAATACTAATTTTATAAGAAACAACTGCATTTATTTTACGAAATATTTTAACGAGTAGAAAAGTGGTGCTCACAGTTCAATTGCCGTACTGTCATATTCGTACAATGTCATACCAATACCAAGGAACTCTGAATACGCTAAACGTTTATGCCGTATGAATTTAGACCAAGCTAACGCTTAATCCGAGTTAAACATGCGGCATATATACATTCAAATAACTTAACACGATTCAGTTGGCGAAACGAATCGTATTAAAATAATCTGAGAACACATATATCACTAAACAACTCTTCAGGCACACGCAATGCTACGAATCCAATCTTCACCGTACCCCCTATTATTTTTATTGTTTCATCGCGACAATACAGACTTATTTTTACAATATTTTTTTTAATATCGTTTTAATTGTAGTTTTTTTTGTTTGAACTTGTAAAAATTGTGAACATTATTTGACATTTATTTTATGTCAAATAAAACTTAATGTGGGTTAAAAACATAGCGGCATAAACTCCTAAT
Source organism: Dryomyza anilis (assembly GCA_951804985.1). Taxonomy (NCBI): domain Eukaryota; kingdom Metazoa; phylum Arthropoda; class Insecta; order Diptera; family Dryomyzidae; genus Dryomyza; species Dryomyza anilis. The sequence continues at coordinate 70,474,546 of OX638130.1, forward strand.
ACTAAAATTTTATGTTGAGAAGAGTTGCTTTCAGTTTAACCTGGGCTAAACTCGTACGGCCATAGAGGAGGACTGGCATGATGAGCGACTTATGAGCTTAATTTTTATCCGTCGAGAGAGTGCTCTGCTCCTCAGTTGCCTATTGAGCCCAAAGTAACACCTGTTGGCAGGAGTTATTCTTCGGTTAATCTGCAGGCTGACATTGTTTTCCTTGTTGATGCGAAGTCCTTCACAACTTCGAAGTTGTGGTTGTCAATAGTGACGTGTTGTCCAAGACGCCGGGACTCTTTGTTTGTTGACACTAGGTACTTCGTCTTGTCCTTGGTCACCGTAAGACCCATTCGACGCGATTCCCTCTCTAAACTGGAGAATGCTGCATTGACTGCTCGTACGCTCTACCCAATGATGTCGATATCATCAGCGTACCCGAGCAGCTTGGAACTCTTGTTGAAGATATTGCCATTGTGATGGAGTTGAGTAGCTCTCCATTATTAGGTTGAAGAAGTCACACGATAGGGAAACGCCTTGTCTGAAACCTCGTTCGGTATTAAACGTATCGGTGAGGTTGTTCCCAATTCTCACTGAGCAACGTGTGTCGCACAGGGTCATCCTGCAAAGCCTTATAAGTTTCACAGGTACACTGAACTCAGACATGGTGGCGTATAGGCGACTTCTTATCGGACTGTCGAAGGCAACTTTGTAGTCGACGAAGAGGTGATGGGTGTCGATCGGCCTCTCTTTGGTCTTTTCCAGGATTTGGCGCAATGTTTAAAGCGTTCTGAAGCCGCACTGATAAGATCCAATCGGTCTGTTGACAATAGGCTTCAGTCTTTGACATAATACGCTCGTTAGAACTTTATACGCGATGTTGAGGAGACTTATCCCAAGGTAGTTGGCGCTTATTGTGGGATCTCCCTTCTAAGGATTGGGCAGAGTATACTGAGATTCCATTCGCTAGACATGCTCTCTTGTGACCATATTCTGCTGATGAGCTGGTGCATGCTCGTTATAAGCTCATCACCTCCGGTCTTAAACAACTCAGCAGGCAGACCATCCGATCCTGCGGCTTTGTTGTTTTTCAGCCTGTTGATGGCTGTGCCTCTTCACGGTCAGACAGCGGTATGTCAACGCCGTCGTCAGCAACTGGGGTTGGCAAGCTGTCTTCTCTATCAGCGGAATAGTTGTCATCATCGTCTGCTAGAAGATCAGAGAAGTGCTCTCTCCATAATCTCAGTGTACCCTGGACATCTGTTGTTGCGGGCTCCAGGGGTCCTTTTGTACTTGCCTTTATTAATGAAACCGTCAGTGACAATATTCCCTCGAAGTCCACAATTCTTTCCTAACATTTATTATTAAATAAAAACGCAAGGATATTTTAGACTTGCTTTATACTTTTATTAATTATTGTTAAGTATTTTTACAAGCTTGAGTTTAAACTGAAAACACGTCTGCACTCTAAGACAGTTAAAATCATAAATGCTTAAAAACTAAACTTAACCTCTTCTCATCACCTCGGTATCGTGCGACTCACGAACCCCTTGCTTATACTTATTTCTTAAAACACAACTCATAAATGCAAGCAAGCATATTCTTAAATCTACGTACTACTAAAAACCTCATGAACCCCACATCAGATATTTACTAATATTGTGAAATCATTAACTGAGAAAATTCCAATGTGCTAAATTCTTAATTGGTTCCCATGCTGGCGTTAGTCTTGACTTAAATTACGACCAATGCTTTTGTTGTTGCTTTTAAACAGACGGCACACTTGCTAGCGTGTGCCTTGGATCAAATTGCAACCAGTGCATTTTTCGTTGCTTTCAAGCGGACTTAATTTATATCCTGAAAGTATGCACTCATAAACATTATGTACTTGTTTCAGTTACGTCGTAGACGTTATGTTAAGTTAACATGCATCTGTTATTGTGCTTTTAGATTTGAACTTTATGTGCATACTGGTTACATGCAGGCTTTCTGAAATACAACAAAAAAAAAAACGTTTCTGATTCACAACATTCTTCCCCCCTTATTTTAAGAAAAAATTATTATTAAAAAGAATAATAGTTTTTTCTTTTACATCATTAATATTTCAATATATTTAACTTACAATAATATTTAAAATCAATAATTATTTTTCATATTATTATAATTTATTTTACTTATTTTCATTTTAGGAATCTTATTAATGCTTATTTTCGTTACTCAATTACTTAATTAATGGTCGCAGTTTTAGTGATATTTATATACTTTATGTAACGTTAAAAATAAAAATGTATAACATTACAAGTCACTGAACGTTGCAATTGACAAAACAGTAGTTGATCAAGTTACCGCTTTGCAATCGCTGCGTTCCGTGTTGCTCTGTTGTTTTTCTTGTTTATTCATCTAAGTCATTAAATGCTTTAATTTGTGCAACGATTTGTATTTTTTATTTTTTTATTTTTTTTTTTGATATTTATTGAAAATAAGTCATTTAATTTTTGTTGATTTATTTTAGTTATTGTTTATATTTATAGTTTTCATATTTTTAATGTTTCTTCAAGTTTTTCTTTACTTATTTTTAGTCTATTTAATTATACAATAAAAATGTAGTTGTGTCTTCTATTAATTTAAAACATAAACTGCTGTGATCGCTAGTTCTGTTACTCTTTGTTTACGTGAATAGGTTGGCTTGCTGCATTTTATTTGTTTCTGTCATTGATCGAAAAACATTGTTGTCATCATTTATTCTCATCTTTCGTCTTTATTTTCTAAGCTTTGTTAAATTTGATGTCTTCTATGTTGCGTTGTTTTTTCAGTCAAATTGAATCGTATTTTGTTGAGAGCAGATACTAAAATTGGTAGTTTTGTAATTTTATATTTCTGGATATTAATACGAATTTGTCTTCTTTAAATGTTTTAAGAGTTCTTGTAGCGAAATTGTCATCTTCGAAAATCATCTTTAATTATACGTACATGTTGTTGTTTGATGTTGTTCTTTTATATTTCACTTGTTGTACATTATTTGAATATTTGAAGTTCTTAGTGTTTTTAATTTTCGTCTTCTCTTTTAAGAAATGATGTTCTTTTGTTGAAGAAATTGTCAGCATAATGTGTGAAATGTTGTTGATTTAGTACAATTATGATAACTTTGTTGATGTGTCAAATTTCTTTTTCCATAAGGTTAGCATTGACAGCTGAATAAGTGTATATGGAATAGCTCCTTCAACTTATTTACAAAATATTAGCTTGTTCCTTGAGTGATAAAATTGTTATCTTTTAATTATATGTACGTAAAGATGTAAAATGTTGTTGCTTCTTTATGGTAGAATAGTCGCAATTTTGCTGATTTGTCGAAATTCCACATTCATGTTTATATTGAGCTCCTTTCTTTTAATTAAACATGTTATTGATGTACAATTGTTGTTGTCCGCGCCATGACTCTTACATGTTTCTTTATCATTCGTCTCTTGTACTTCATTACATAATATTACCTTTTCAGACCTTTACCCAACAAAATCAAACGATCTTTTTTGACAATTAATATTTAAACTTAGTGTCTTCTGCGTCGAATTTTATTGTTTGGTGGATTGCTAGTTCTTCTTCGTGCATGTTTTATTTCTTTGTCGTGGTTGAAATGCATTTCCAGAGCCAGGATTATTTTTAAAAATACTTATTACTTTGTAATGTTTACTATAACTTTATAAATAATTTATATTTAACATCATTTTTACTTTCAGTATTCATAATCTTTGTTTATATTACCTTACATCATAGTATTAAAATTTTATATTTTAATTGTATATTTATATCGAACATTTTACAGTAAATCTTTAATTGTAAAATCTTTAATTTTTTTTCTTAATATATAGACATTATTTTCTTTATAATTTCATTAGCACATGAATCAATGCTAATTCTATTCAAAAATACTTAGCTATTTATTCATGCACTAATTTGTGAATTTAATCCTTATTGACAATTTTTAATAATGGTGAGCGCGCGCGATTTATGCATAACTACTTTTGTACATTCAATAGGTACATATATATTTTCATTACCGTGTAATGATCACATTTAAAACGTTTGTTAATTTTGTTAGATTGTGTATTGTATTTTTTCCTTATCATTCAATTATTGTTCAAATTTTTACGCTGCATTAACGTATCTCGTTTCATTTTCGGTACATTAGTGCATTGTTCCTAGTTGCAAAACGCTGAATTGCATTTTATTTTATCACTTTAGTGTGTGCTACGCTAACATCTATCTGTACTTAAAGTGCAATGATCTTTCTGTTGCCTGTTTCCATTGAAAATGATCTTGACAATGAAACTGAAGTACTGACCTATCTCAATTATGACAATGTATATATTATTGCTTTGGCAAATGTGTTCTGAATTCTTGTTTATGAAATATCTAATATAATATTCTTTATACTTTATTCCTTTCTCATTTAATACATGATCTAATGCTAGTCATCTTCTAAAATTAATACATAGCTATTTTCTAATGCACTAATTTAGATTTTAAAAACATATTTTCTAAAAAAAAAAATGTACGCGTACTTTATTTACGTTGTTTGCAATATTATGCATTGCGGTTAATGATCATTATGAACTGTTGGTTCAGTTATTAATTTCGTTGTTTTTGTTCGTTCGATTGTGTATAACTTAAGAGTTATATGCTTTTAATAAGTTATTATGGAATTTTTTCCCTTTTCCCTTGATACAGATCACTGTTGTCACAGGACTTATTATCGAAAGGACTTCATAGGGACCTACCCAGATTGGTGAAAATTTGTTTTTCCTATTCTGGTTTTTTAATAAAACTTTATCTCCTTCCTTAAAAACTACCGTATTTAATGTATTATCGAAACTTCGTTTAGATCTTTCCTTAGCTTTTTCTTGATTTTGTCTGACTATCTCATGTGTACGCTGTATTTGGTATTTTAATACCTTATTGTAATCTTCACTGTTATAAATTGGTGAACATTTTCGTTTTAGGTTGGTTGGCATGTCAAATTCAAATCCGTATAAAGTACGACAAGGCGTTTGCCCTGTTGACATATGCACTGTGTTATTGTGCACATGCATTGCCGAATTCAACCATTGGTCCCAGTTGGACCCATCCTCTTTTGCAAAACATCTCAAATACTCCGCTAAAGGTCTGTGACTTCGTTCTAACGAGCCATTCGCCTGCGGGTGATAAGGTGTTATATGCATTTTTTTAATGTTTAATAACTTGCACGTGTCTGAAAATAATTTTGACACAAAATTTGAACCATTATCTGTAATTAAAATTTTCGGAATATTATAACGCGTGATAATTTCCTCGTAAAAAGCTTTGGCTACTGTACTTGCTTCCGCGTCTGGGATAGCTACACAGCACATGTATTTTGAAAAATCGTCTTGAAAAGTTAAAATATATTTATTTCCTGACACTGTTTCAGGTAAAATTCCTACCAAGTCCATATAAACCTTATCGAATGGACGTGTTGGCGTATCTGTCAAAACCATTGGCATTTTTGTTAACTTTGAACTTTTGTTCATTTGGCATTTACGACAGTTTCTAACATATTCTTTTATTTGTTTCTGCATTCCCCTCCATTTAAATTGTTTCTTAATCCTAAAGTATGTTTTAAGTGTGCCCTGATGGCCTCCTAGTGCTGAATCATGAAAATCTTTCATCACGGTTTTAATTTCATCTGGATCAGTTAATATTTGAGCTGAATTCGTTTCATTATTTGTATCTATTATTGTTTCATCTACGACTGGTGTACTGATTTGTGTTTTATTTTTGTGATTTGCTGATCTAAAATATTTTGTGTAGTTTTGAATCGTGTTTGTACGGCTGTAATATCTGGTTCTATATATGGAATTCTGCTTAAAGCATCCGCATTTAAATTCTTTTTGCCTGGTTTGTACATTATTTCAAAATCATATTCCGATAATTTATGTCGGAAACGAGCAAGGCGGGATGTCTGATCTTTTAAATTTGCAATACCTTTGAGAGGCTGATGATCTGTAAAAATTTTGAATGGTCGCCCTAATAGGTATGCTCTAAAATTCTTTGTTGCCCAAACAATTGCTAAAAATTCCTTTTCAATGGTAGAATATCGTTTTTCTGCTCCATTTAAAGTTCTACTTGCAAACGCGATCGGTCGGTCGCTTCCTACTTCACCTTGAGATAGGACTGCACCTACTGCTTCGTTACTTGCGTCTGTTGTTAGTAAAAAAGTTTTTGTAAAATCTGGATATGCTAATATTGGAGGTGAAATTATTGATTCTTTCATTTTAATAAATGAATTTTGACAATCGTCCGTCCATTTAATTTAACGTCCTTTTTAAGTAAATTATTTATTGGTAAAGCTAACCTTGCCATATTGCTTATGAACTTTCTGTAATAATTAATTAATCCCAAGAATGCTTGTACTTCTTTTCTGTTTCTTGGTACTGGAATATTTTTTACGCATTCGATCTTAGCGGGGTCTGGCAGCGCACCAAGTTCTGAACATTTATGCCCTAAATATACAAATTCACGAAGTAAAAACTGACATTTTTCGGTATTTAATTTTTAATTATGGTCTCTTAGTTTCTGTAATACTCTACTTAATCTGTGTTCATGTTCGCTTATATTTTTCCCATACACAACTATATCATCAAGATATACAAAACAATCGATACCCTGTAACCCTGTTAAGATGTGGTTCATTATTCTCTGGAAAGTTGCTGGTGCACCTGTTAAACCGAAAGGCATCCTATTGAATTCAAAATGTCCAAGTCCTGTACTGAAGGCAGTTTTTTCTTTATCACCTTCTTCTACTAAGACCTGATGATAGCCACTTGCTAAATCTAAAGTTGAAAAATACCGACTGTGACCTAATTGATCTAATATTTCATCTATTCGCGGAATAGGAAATACCTGTTTTACGGTTACGTCATTTAATTTACGGAAATCTATGACAAGTCTCCATTTTTTGTTACCGTCTTTGTCGCTCCTCTTCGGTACCAATAGTAATGGTGAATTCCAGGGTGATATGCTTGGCGATATAATGCCAGCATCTAACATTTTGTTAACCTGTCTATTAATTTCCTCTCTATGTGTATGTGGAAGTTTGTATTGCTTTTGGTTAATTGGTGGTTGATTCCATTGTGTTGTTATGTCGTGTTTAAGTATCGGCGTGTAAGTAACGTCACCTTCTAAGTGAAAAACATCGTGGTAAGAAATACAAAGATTTTGTAATGATGTGATTTCCTCCTTATTTAAAGATTCATCGATGTTAATTTTTTCTAATAATCTATTAATCTTATTTTTTATATTCACTGAATTTATAGTATTTATTGTAGAATTGTTTGTATCTGATTCCCTATACTGATTAAAATTTGAAAATTTCGGTTTAAAATTGTTGTCTATTATAATGTCCTTTTCTGTAGCATTTAATACTCAGACATAAACTTTATTTTTGTTAACATTCGATAAGCTTTCTCCCAAATATACTCCAGGATAAATTTCTTGTTTATGTATTAATACAATTGGAATTTTTGTTTTTAGTGTAATTTCTACTATTTTTGCGGTTCTCGGCATTGATTTTTATTTCATGATTGTAATAAATATTTTCTATGTCGGCTCGCGTTTTCATTGGTAATCGGATAGTGTGATTCTTTCCTTTATCGTAGAATGTATTGGTCTTATTAATTGCGTTTATTACGGATCTATTCCATATGTTATCCCGTCCTATTATTCCGTCAGCTGGTATTCCTTGTTCAAGAGATACTACATGCATTATTAAATGTAACCACTTTATATTACTGTGTTGTATATTGGTCGTGCCTAACGTCCTTACGCATCCACCAAAAGCCCCATTAAAATCTTTCTTACTATTTTTGTCAAATTCCGGTAGTTGTGTCATTGCACCTTCTTTTATTATGCTTGCATCTGCTCCTGAGTCTACTAGTAATATGAGTTTTCCATTTTTAGCTGCCTCGCAAGGTACTTCAATGAACACATCACTTACATTAGACAATTTGAAGCAGCCCCCTTTTCTATTGTATATTTAGTTAATTCTCTTTTTATTTAATCCACTCAACTGTTGTCTGATTTTTTTATCATAACATGTTATAAAATTTTCAAACCTTTTCAACATTCCTGTAAACATATTGTTCACCTTTTGACCTATTTGCATTTCTTCCCATACACATCTTTGCCGATTAGTTTCATCTGCTACTAATTTAATCATTTTTGCCCCTATTGCTATTATCATATATATAAAGAAATGTATTAATGCAAAAATTACCATTGTCACTCCCTCACAATCAAACCACGGTGGATCAATATGTGTATCAACGGTCACTTCAGACGTCTGATTTGCAATATTTTCCTCCACCGGTTTTCTCTTATTTTTAGGAGTTTGGGTAGTTAATGTGATCACAGACCCTTCAGCCTTATGATTTACTATTTCTACCCTTTTTGACCTAATTTTGCTATTTTTAATTGGGGACCCATTAAAAATAGCAAACTGGCCTTGGCTGGGCCCCTGGTAGTTTCCCTTGTTTTGATCATTATTCTCCCTCGCCAGATAATCCCTCTTGGCGTAGCAATCAGTTTCGACATGACCAAGTCTACGACACCAATCACATTTTAAATTATTTCTAGGGGTATTCCCATTTCTATTGTTATTATTTCTATTATTATTATTATTGGTACGGTACGTAGTGTTATGTCCTGCTTGCAAATTGTTGTTTAAAAATTCCCTATTAACGACTGGATGGTTTTGTGTACGTCCAAACCCTTCCTTATTTTGAGCTTCTAATCTAATGGAAGCACACTTCCAACTAGATTCGTGCCCATATTTTTCACACTCTATACAAAACGGTGTGTTTTTCCGTGTAATACATTCGTCTCGTGTATGTCCTTTTTTCTGGCAAAAAGAGCATGTTGGTCGTATTTTTGATCCTTCTGTTTTATTTTGTGTTGATATTTTGTGATTTAGTGGGGTAGTTTGAAAATGATTCTTTTGAATACTATTCGTTGGACTGGTTACAGATCGTTGTTCGAAACTGTACACTTCCTCGGGGAACCTCGGACCCCCTTGAATTGTTATCTGGGCCTTTAATGCTTCATCTAATAAATCATTCAAGTTTTCTGCTTTGCTACTTAATAATAGAACCTTTATTGTCGGATCTTTTACACCTACCTTAAATGCTGTCAGAACTGAGTTTACTAGTTCCGTATTAAAAACATCTGTAGGTAGATTTTTATTTTTGTACCTTGAATCTGCTATTTCATTAGCGTTTGCCCATAATCTTTCTAATCTTCTTGCAAATGTTCTCAGACTTTCACCATCCGTCTGATATGCTTTTCTAATACTATCCTGAACCGAATCTAACGTAGTCATTTTTAAATATGTATTTCTTAGAACGTCAAATAACTCCTCTAAATCATTGAACTTTCTTGTGCGGACTAGATCATAAGCGTCACCAAGAAGATGCAGTTTGACACAGCTAATGAATTCTTCTTTGTTTTCCTTTGCAATTTTTAGACTTGCTAACGTACAAGCGTCCATGAATCTATAAAGTTCAGTTTTAACGGATGGTGATTCCGATCCCATAAAAAATGGAACCACACTTCCTACGTAATTCGATACAGTATCTAACGACATTTCTAATGTTGTTTCCGGTGCTGTTATTTTATCAAATTTTCCTTCAATCTGTAATGCCTCCTTATGATATAATGATGTTTCGTGGGCTAGCTTAACTTCTGATTCTAAAAATCTGATTTTCGAATCTAATTCCCTTACTTTATTATTTGCTTCTTCTAATGTTTCGAATTCTAGTCTGGGCTGTTGGCTCAGTGCTCGTTCAATTGATTCGTCCGAAATATCTTTATTTTTCAGCAAAGTTCTTAATTTTTCGTTTTCTTCCTCTATTCCACTAGCCTGATCTAACAACTCCTGCCGTTCTTCTACAATATCGTTTAATTTTTTATTTAATGCAGTAAATTCCCCTTTCCAATCTTCTAATTCTTTTATTTTATGAGCACTTTTATGTTCCAAGAAGTATATTAATTGTTCAAAAACTACGTCAACTCTTTCGACTTCTGAGTATACCCGTGTGGAACTGACTTTATTTTTTATTAATTCTAAAGTTTCTTTATTGTTAACTTCCGTACTAATTTGATTCCACAATTTCTCAGTAAATCTGCCAAGTTGGCCTAATATATTTCTATATGCTACTTCCAATTCCTCAAAGTTCGCCATATAATCATTAAAATTTTCAATTAAAATTTATAAATTTGTTTAATTTCATTCTTTTATAATTTAATTTCACCATTTATTTACTGCTTTCACTCAAACTCACTAAAATTTATTCAATATTTAATTATACCTTCCTTTCCCCTTCTGTGTTTCTTCATTTATTTTTTTTTTTAATGCTCCTTCAAATTCGTCCTTCAGTCCTTTTTGTAGATTCTTGAAAAACCGGCTGCGCCAAAATGTTGCGGGCTCCAGGGGTCCTTTTGTACTTGCCTTTATTAATGAAACCGTCAGTGACAATATTCCCTCGAAGTCCACAATTCTTTCCTAACATTTATTATTAAATAAAAACGCAAGGATATTTTAGACTTGCTTTATACTTTTATTAATTATTGTTAAGTATTTTTACAAGCTTGAGTTTAAACTGAAAACACGTCTGCACTCTAAGGCAGTTAAAATCATAAATGCTTAAAAACTAAACTTAACCTCTACTCATCACCTCGGTATCGTGCGACTCACGAACCCCTTGCTTATACTTATTTCTTAAAACACAACTCATAAATGCAAGCAAGCATATTCTTAAATCTACGTACTACTAAAAACCTCATGAACCCCACATCAGATATTTACTAATATTGTGAAATCATTAACTGAGAAAATTCCAATGTGCTAAATTCTTAATTGGTTCCCATGCTGGCGTTAGTCTTGACTTAAATTACAACCAATGCTTTTGTTGTTGCTTTTAAACAGACGGCACACTTGCTAGCGTGTGCCTTGGATCAAATTGCAACCAGTACATTTTTCGTTGCTTTCAAGCGGACTTAATTTATATCCTGAAAGTATGCACTCATAAACATTATGTACTTGTTTCAGTTACGTCGTAGACGTTATGTTAAGTTAACATGCATCTGTTATTGTGCTTTTAGATTTGAACTTTATGTGCATACTGGTTACGTGCAGGCTTTCTGAAATACAACAAAAAAAAACGTTTCTGATTCACAACACTGTTACTAGATTCCCGTCATCGTCCTGACAGGAAGAGGGTCCGGTCTTTAAACCTCCGGTCAGGCATCTTATCTTCTGAAAAAATTTTCGAGCCTCGTTCATGTCGCCATGCATCTCAATATCTTCACACTTGCGTCTTTCTAATTCTCTTTTCTTGCACCTAAAAAGATGTCTCTCCTCTTTTCTCTTCTCTCTGTATCGCTCCTTCGCGGCTCGCGTAACTACCGACTGCAGGGTGGCTCTATATGCAGCGTCTTTCTCTGCAGTGGCTGAGAAAGGCTGAGGCATGGACGCTTGCCAACACCGATGAGCGAGCTTTAGGAGCGTTCGAGAGAAAGATTATTCGGAAAATCTATGGCCCGATATGCGTTGAAAACGAGTACAGAATCAGATGGAACGACGAGCTGTATGAGCTCTACGCCGATATTGACATAGTCAGGCGCATTAAGATCCAGCGCCTACGCTGGCTTGGACAGGTCGAGCATATGGATGAAAGCGCTCCAACAAAAAAGGTGTTCAATTCTGTACCCAGTGGTGGTCAACGTAGGAGAGGGTGTCCGAATCTCCGGTGGAGCGACCAAGTGCGAGACAACCTGACAACACTTGGAGTGAAAAACTGGCGCCAGCGCGCGCATTGCCTAAGCGACTGGCGAAGGGTGATTGTTGCGGCCGAAACCCATCAATTGTTGTAATTGCAAATGAGTAAGTAAGTAAACTCGTACGGCATTAACAAAGCCAATGTAAATGTTCATACCAAAAATTTGTTTATGTATTGAGATTTTTTTTATTTCTTTCTACAGTAAAAGCTGCAACAATTCTTAAACATATTTGTAATTCTGAGTTTGAATATGTCATCAGTTGAACCCTATATTTTAAAATATATGTAAATAATTGTATGTATTTCAAAAAATACACTGAGGGAAAAAAGTAATAAATTTAAATACTTTTAGACACGTTCTTCACCCGTTTTCTTTTTTAGTTAATAAATATTACATGTCTTTGTAGTGCTTACACAACTTACAAATATAGTTAAAAATATTTCTATAATAATTTTAAATTATGAATTTAAATGCAAAGGTAACTAAATTAAATGCTTTTTATTTAATATGAAATTAAATACGCGCGTATGGAATAATACGTTTTTTATTACAAAAGTATTTACACCAAATTTAAATAAATTTTATTTAATTTTATTATGTAAATTTTTTCGTAGTGTAGAGCTAATTTGATGAAACTTTTTTATTTTCGAAATGACGCCAAGCCATGCTCTTTCTAATTAAACTAGCTTGCAGTAATAATAATATAATAGTGAGAGCTTTTCATATGAAATATTTACTCTCGGTTTGCTATGGACTTCCGAGAGGAGGCATGGTAAAGAAAAATGTTATCTATAAAAAATATGTTGACAGTTGGTGGTATCGAACTTGGGACCTTTCTGTTCATAGTCTAACGTAGTCCAACGCACTAACCAATCGTGCTACCGATGCTAAGCAACTTTTACTGTATAAAAATTACATTTTTATTCAATACAAAAAATTCATACCAATTTAGATAATTATATTTTCAAATATGATGCCATCCAAATAACGTCTTATAATTTGGCAACATTTTAAAAAGTGTACTTTGTAAGGACATCAAATTCAAAATACCAGGAAAATGACAAATTGCCACGTGATCAAGTTTATAACTAACAACTTAAATTTTGGAAAAGTCTGTTTTAGAAGTTTTAAAACGAGAGCTCAACTGAGAAACATTTTTAAAATATATCGTTCCGGAGATATTTAATTATGAACAACCCTAGTCTGCCATGTCTAAGAGTTCGTCCATGATCGTCGAAGTTCTCAAAAAACCTGCGATAAAAAAGTTCGATCTCCTTGCTTTATCATTACTAATTTTTTTTTTAGTTTTTCGGAAAATAAATTTAAGGAAAAGATTTGATATTTAAATAATAATCACCCGTTGTCCCAATGTTTTTTCGAATCAATCTCGATTTTCAATGCGATATCGATCTAGAATTTTTTTTTTTTCGAATAAAAATCATTATCTCGTTACGATATCTGCGTACTAGTGATGCGCACGAGATGAGAAAAATCTCGATCTCGTTCGATCATTTATTACTATTTTTTTTTTAATTTTTCGTCGTCCATTAAGCAGCAATCGAATTTTTTAAAAAAATCTTGGTTCAGCTTTTTAGCTCGGTGTTTTGCGGTTTCATTCTTGACGGCATTTCTATCCGGAACTTTTTGGACCTTGTACGTCTTCAGCCCAGCTTCTTTCTTAGTCCTGCACACAAAATATTCCGAGCAATCCGCTTTTCTCGACAATTTCCTTCCGGATATGCTTGGATCTTTCTTTAAAATATTCACAACCTTCTTCGACTTTTCACGATCATGTGGGCCTTTTTTTTTACCAGAACCTTTCTTCCGATCAATACTCAGGTCTTCCTTAAAGCGGTTGATAACGCGAGAAATGGTCTTAGGGTTAGCCCCTACCTCCTTGGCAATTTTTTTTAAAAGACCAACTAGGTTGTTTTTGAAAAATTTTAATTATATTTTCTCGCACTTCCACTTCGTTTGCCATTTTCGCGTTAAATAAATTTTGTATTGACTATGACTGACACAAATTATTTTCTGCCATTTAATTCAGAGTTACTATGATCAAATTTTTTTAATTTGAATCTTGCAATAGCACATTATGGGAAGATATGTAACGGACAATTTTATACGACGCAGTCCTTAGTATGTATATGATTTACTTATATATACTCTTTCTAATTATGTTATTTAATTTTCGATATCTCGTATAAAATCTGAGATATTTACAATCGACTTTTTTCTACGTCTATGCTATTTTTTTTTGGTATACATATTGTATGTAAAGTTAAAAAAATTACATCATGGATTGAAATATAAACGAATAACGGTTTCGGTTACAGTTTTAAGTTTTTATATAGAAATAGTTTCGGCACACCGGTTCCAAGTTACGGTTTCGGTTTTGCACTGCAAAATTCTAAACGATCTACCGATAAGATACAAATTAAATATTGGTCGTTCCGGACGAGACTAAAACTGAAGTGCATGTTGAGGAGCCAAAAAGTCAGCAAATTTTGCATATAAATAATTCTTTTTGTATTATTTTAAAAAATAGCTGAAATCATGTTTACACTTTGTTCCTAAACTTTCTAGTTTTTCATAATAAATCACAGACAAATTCCGGACGGGACATTCCGGACAAGGCAAATAATTCCGTATAGAAATTATCAGTACGATTTCCATACTAAAAATATTTTTTGCATAAAATATATTTCTTTGATATATCTAAGAACATAGCTGAGACAATTTACTTTATATTTGTATATGCACACTTTGTTCCTAAAGTTTACAGTTATTTCGTAATAAATCGCAGAATAATTCCAGACGTTCCGTATGGAAATTTGCACTACGATTTTTTGCTAAAAATAATGTTGTATATGACAATATTAATAATCATTATTACGAAATGAAATGTGATGTGTTATTGAAATTAACAGATTTTTTAAAGATTTTTAATTTTTTTTTACTATTTTTGAAAAATTTTTTTTTTTGATATTTTTCATATTTTATGTGCGAACCATATTTCGAGGCGCTCCGAACAAAATGGTGGCACCTTAATCGACACTCTGTTTATAACAATGCCTGGTCTCGACCATCAATCGCTGCACCTAGTGCTTTCAGTTGTTCGGTGTTCGTGCTGGTTTGTTCGGACGCAAGGGCACGGCGCATAAAAATACACAAATCCATTGATTTAATTTTTATCCAAAGTGCAGTTCTCGTATTTGAACCCTGTAGAGACTCTACAGTCTATACGAACTTGCTGCAACACATCAACAGTAATTGACAAAAATTAAACTTGGAGCAGTTTTTGCTGCTTGCCTTCTCGTCACTTTGTGCATAACAGAATTCGCATTTTGTTCATTATACAATGTGATGTTATACGGTCGGCCAACAAGTTTTTGGTTTTTTTGTCAATTACTGCTGTTGTTTTTTGAACCAGTGCAAAGTACATATTGCATTTGGTATACCTAGAGCCCGACAAATTAGTTTTTGCATTACTCTATTTTAAGGTCGACTAAAATCAAACAACATTATATTAAATTTAAACAAATTATTTATTTTCCACTTCGATGCGAATGCAGTCAAAAAATGTCTGCAGTAAAAACTACTGTATTCTGTATAGTAATTTTAATATGTATAGTAATTTTTAATAGTTTACTACTTTTTTTATTAAATTATTCAAATACTGAACTCCCAGTAGATTGTAGTATTTAGTTATTTTGCGTAGTTATTTTCATCTCTGTGTATTTTTTCAACTTAACCAACAAAATGTTCCACCATTTTGTCGAATAGTTACTGCAGGGCACACCGAATAAGTTAGTTCCCCAACAAACATTGACACGGAAAGATCTGTTTGTATATGTTTGAAAGTAATTAAAAAATAATACGAAATTATCGTACATGTATTACGAGTGAAGTGTGATTAAATTTTTTTTTAGATTGTAATAACATATTACTATGTGTAAGCATTTTATATATTCTCCAGCAGAATCTGTCAAATTTACCATAAATATGTTACAATACAAACATAAAATTTTGAATATGCTATTTCTTGGCAGTTTACTTGGTTATAACTATGTTTCAAAACAAACAGAAAGCTATTAAAATCTAATTATAACGTATGATCGCAACGCTCGTCTTCATTCGGTTAATTATCGACCGACGAAGTTAGCAGCATTTTCTACCTATGTCTCTTTTGTCATCGTTTGAAGTATGTATTGGTCTTTTTAAACATACTGATGTTTGAAAACAAACAAACAAAATGAAATTAGATGTAAATAAAAGTATTTTTGCAGCATTTTTCTTGTATACGGAGTTCACACTCGGTGACCGCCATTTTCTGCTTACGTGTCTTTTGTTGTTCGTTGATAAAACGAAATATACAAATTGTGTTACAAAACGTACAAATAGTAACAAGTAATATAATAGTATATAATTTAATAGTGCAGTATATAGTTTAATTGTTCCTGAATGTTTTTCTAAAAATATTGTGAAAAGCCGACACGGAAAAGCCGACAACAGCTTCCGCGAATTCCTTGCCAACGCTATGTGCTGTACTGGCGTAATATAACTGTTCCAAACACAAAGCGAGCCTGGATCGCTGGAGCAATTGTGGATTCATTGATGTTGTCACTGCTATTTAAACCAATTATTTATTTACTGATTTTTAATAAAAATGAAAAAAAATAGTTTATTTTAATTTCAGGATTTCTGTCTAAAATATTTAGATATGTTTTTATGCAAACATACTACTATTTGAACTGAAACAACAGATATGTTTCTCTGGAAACATATTTATATTAAGGTCGTTCCAAATCATGTTTTCTTTTGAACATATTTATTTTTCAAAAATTTGTTTTGTTTGGATGTAGTAATTATTATGTTTCTATTCGAACATATACCATTATAAGGGGCAACATCAAAATGTTTCCGTGATATCATAATGTAAATCAGAGCTTATTACAACACTGTTCAAGTATCAATACAACCCTGTTTACAAATGATTTATCAGGCAATTATATATTGTTTACATAAAATTCCAAGCATACATGTTAATGCCTGCAAAGTACTCGCAGAATTATCTCAAAAAGTTGAGGTTGACGCAAAAAGTTAAACATGAGTTAATCAAAAGTATACACTTGAGATTAACTTTGTCTCCAACGCAAAGTTTGTCGCAAGCAGCCAAACGGTAATCTCAAAAAATATGAAGCCAGTTTAACTCATAGTTGACTCAAATCTGTACTCAAGTAAACCTAGCGATTTTTATAAAATCATCTAAACTAACTCAAATTTTACGCAATTTTCTGATTTTTATTGATATTAAAACTCTTAAACAATAAGAAATCTTATTATAGAAGGACTAAACATATCAAAAATTTAATTATACGGTGTAACATAATTTAAAGGACCAAAAACAGAAATGGTGCTTTTTTCAATACGTCCACAAATTACATTTTTACTGCACGGCATAATATATGTATAAATAATATGATTATGAGTTGTTCGGCCAGAGCACCAACCAGACCATACTTGAACTCAGAAAAGTCTTGCAGTGCATTAGTTGCATAATTCGGACATGAGCTAATGTCAAAATGCAGCAAACACCCAACCAATGTTGATGTCACAATTCCAGTAGATCAGGTAAACCCATAGAAGAGTGTCTTAAAATTAATTGAAAACATAAATATAAGAGGAAATTAAAAGGTGTCTTAATAAAACATTTGCACACTTACACGATATCACAACTTCAGCTCCATGCGGGGCGTCACAAAGACCGCCACAATGGGTGAGAACGATTGCAGCAGAAGCGACATCATGCGGACGCGAAACACAAAGTCTTCGTTTAGCGGCTCTACTATATGATTGCGTATCCAGAGTATATAGCGCAGTGAGCCCTCCAAAACACAAGATCTTGAGTAGTAATTTGAAAATTAACTTCTAAGTATATATACTAAAGATATATACTTCATTTAACATATATACTACATATTATATACTACTTGACCTGTACACAGAATGGACCGAGGAAGAGCAGCGCAGTCAGTAAGTACGTTGAGCACAACCGACGCAAACAGCAGCCCCGAGTATATCCGCGAATGGTACTTGCGCCAGTAACTCTTTGCAATATTTTTTTTTCTTTGGAATTGAATTTATAAACATATTTTTATTTATAATTGAAAATTAACTCAATGTAGACAGTGCCAAACTAATTTTCGATATTTTAGTTTCTGGAAAATTTAACATAATTTGTTTTATTAAAAAACCATTTGTATAATATGTATAACATTTTAATTAGAATGCTATATAAAAATGAGAATTAATTCAAACAACAATTGAAAAAAAAAAACAATTGTATTAAATATGTTTTTCTTTTTTACGAAATTGGTTTGCGACATATTTTGCAGCAGTACGGCTCACATTTCCTCTTTACGTAAATTCTAAAAGTACTCGCAATAACTATCCTACAAAATAATATCGCAGGTTTACCCGCCAGGTATACGCAAGTGGGATAGTCGCAGGCGGTCTAACTGCGTGAAACAAAAGTATAACTTAAATTGGAGTGTTCGCATTGCATATAGTCTCAGTTTCGACTCAAATGGGACGATGACTCAAAATGTTTGTTGGGTTCTTTATAATTATTAATAAAAACACATATATTTCCTGAAATTTTTATTAAATTATGTATTTGTAGATATAAACAAGACGTACAGCGTTACCAATAATAAAAATATAATGTACATTTTTACAAATAGACGGCTTTTATCCATATAAATTTATGTCAAAAGTAGACTATTATCTTAAATTGAACATTACTTTTTGTTTATTGGTAAAAATCACCGCATGAATACTTTGTAACATTCACATTATTTCTTTCTGGCGACTTATGAATTAAATATGAAATGAAAAAAAACAATACAAAATGACTACATAATTTCGTAATTTTTAATAAATTGTAGTAATTTGTATTACATTTCATAGTGGTTTTAAGTCAATAAAATCAACTAAATTGCAATAAAATTAACTACATGTGAATTTAAAAGCCCTATTCTAACATTGTGAGAGCTCACAAGTCACATCCCAATGAGAGGCGTTTCCTTGTTAGATCAAAATCTCAAATTCGCACTCTGTCTAAAATCTAACAAAAAAACTCTCAAGTATTTCTTTCCCGCACTGTGGGGAAGAGAGTTTTACGTCATATTGAAGTTTTTTATTTCAATTAATTGTATACAAAAAACATTAACACATTAGAATTGTCTTCTGTTTTCAATTTTAAAGATGATAAACATTCATAAATGCACTTCAATGGTGATCATATAATCCTCAAGTTCGTTTAATTTGATTTGAAGCATCAATGTGCATTGTCTTAATTTTTGGCCCTAGGTTGTGATATTTGTGGACAGTTTGTATTACAATGTGTCAATTCCTACCTTAATTAAAGCTAAAACAATTTATATTACTAAAAGAAGAAATTTTGATTTTGTGAATAGTTTATGATCTGCTATTTGGAGCATCACAACATTTCGTATTATTGTGACCCCTTCAGCCTCTCAACTTTTTGCCAGAATCCAAAAACATCTTCACTCCTTTTGGAGACTTTTGACGTAAAAGAGATTGTGAGGCTCATCAGAATAGGAATATAAATGTAAATAACTGCTAGGTGTTTGATTTTACTACATTGTCAGTTGAATTGTTTAGTAAAAATGATGCGGTAAAATCAACTACAGAATTTATTCGAACATGACTACATTTTTATTGTTAAGGTCAGCAACTCAAATTTAGTTAAATTAAACTACATTTTTATTAATTTTTAATGCAGTATTATTTTGGGTGTGTCTTAAACCAAAGGTAATCTATCAGTGAAATAAACATGTTTAATCCAGAGTTGCAAAATATTACTGTAAAAAGTATTAAATGTAAATAATGTAGTAAACTTCAGTTAATGAGAAGTCATTAATATAATAAATGTTAAATTAAATTAGTAAGATTTTGATCATCGCATTCGTCAAAAATAAAAATCCACTATTTAATTCAAGGTTAATTTTAGTATAATGATTTCGTCTCGTTGTCGGTGACGGTTGTTTCTTAGTGCATGATAGTTAATTGGAATTATAAAGAAATTCACGTGAATATTTACTAACATATTTTTAGTGAATTGTAATTGTCTTTTCATTATAGTTTTATTAGTGTCATAACAATCAGTAAATGGTCAATCGTACATTTAATTTTACAAATTTTATGTATTAAGTATATTGATAATTTTGTGTTGCATGTGCATTTTTGCATTTAATTTGTGTCTTTTTCAGTTCCTCTTTGTGCTATATTTGTTTACGCTGACCTAGTGTTGTGTTGTTAGAGTGTTTAAAACTTATACAATTAACCCAGGTTTGCCTTTTAAGATTATTTGGCTTTAATTTTTTTACTTTGTGTTTTTTCGATAGTTTGAAACTATGGATTTTTTATCAGTAGAAAACTTTGCCGCCTGTTCACTGAGAGATAAATGCAAGAGTCGAAACATTTTAAATTCAATGTTTTCTTGTTCTGATCCCTGTATCAAGCTACTTGTGCAAATATTTCCATTTAATGTACCGAATATTGAAAATTCTGCCAACGACACATATTATTGTGCGTCTAATTCTAAAACCCGACAAGAACAAGTTTTTGTTGATACGATATCATCTGACTTAGAACAAGTAAGTTGTATTAATAACTGTCTTGAACGAAAACTTGACTTGGTCTTTACTACAGATAGTAACAATGCTGTTGTTTCAAAATCTGCTCATGTTCTATTGGGCATTGATGCATATCATCCACCACTAACCATAATTTATCAATCTGATCGCACAAATATTATTAATAGTCAATCCGCAGACAAGACTTATGAATTTAATTTTGCAAAAGCCAACTTTTCTATTTTAAATGAATTGTCGTCTGCAAAAATTGATTTAATTTAAGACTATATTGATAATAACGATCTTGATGCTTCCATTAACTATTTTTACTATGAACTATTTTGCTGCATAGCACTATCAGTACCATACAGCCTTAAGTTCACAAAGATCTCCACGTATCCATGGTACACTAAGGATTTGAAGGTGTTACGTAATTCTAGGAATAGAGCATGGAATAAATATATCAATAGTCAAGACCCAAATGACCTAGAAACATATAACAGAATGTTTCTGGAATTCAAGTCTAAATCGTCTCTTCTCTATACTGATTATATTGAAAAAATTAAGCTAATGATATTATCAGATCCTAAAAAGTTTTGGGCCTTTATAAATACTAAAAAAAAGAGTGACGGATTTCCAGCATCTTTTCAAAATAATGACGGATTCACTAGTGACCCAAATATTATATGTGGCTTATTTGCAAGTCTACTTGAACAATCATTCTCTATGGATTCGTTTGTCACTGATGTCAACAATTTGACTACATGCAATCTGCACCTAAAACTTCATTAGTTTCTATTTTATTTACCCCAGAGGAAATTTTACAACATATTTCGATAATCGGTGATGATCTTAATTCTGGACCAGAAGGTATCCCAGCAACAGTTATAAAGAAATGTGGTTCATCGCTATGTAAACCACTGTGTTCAATATTTAATAAATCAATCAATGAAATTTTCCTATATTTTGGAAAAATTCATTTATAAGCCCAATTTTTAAAAAGGGCTGTATAAATGATGTAAATAATTATAGGCCTATCGCCAAACTCTCATCAATACCGAAAGTGTTTGAGCGTATTGTGTATGATCATATTAAATATCATTGTAGACATGTCATTGACACACGTCAGCACGGAGTTGTAACTGGAAGATCCACAGTGTCCAACCTATTCGACTTTACATCATTTTCAATAAGCTCAATAGAATCTGGAAAACAAGTGTATTTATCAGATTTCAGTAAAGCTTTCGACAAACTCACAATTTAATTTTATTCAAACTAAATGCTCTTGGATTTCCTAAATTTTTTGTTAATTGGATTGGATCTTATTTATCAGACCGATCATATCAAATACGTTTCAGAAATAGTTTATCTTCACCATTCATTGCAAAATCTGGAGTAGCCCAATGTAGTCATCTCGGCCCACTGTTATTTATACTGGCTATTAATGATGTTATATACAAAATACATTACTCAAATTTATTAATTTTTGCCGATGATATGAAAATATATAAAGCAATAACTAAAGAAGACGACGTCCTACTACTCCAGTCCGACTTAAAATCATTTGAAACGTGGTGTTTTCAGAACCATATGATTCTTAATCCAGATAAACCATGTCATTTTTTCGAAAAAGAAAAAATATAGAATACAATTATATTATAAAAGATAAAAATGTTTGTCGCGTTCACGTTATGAAAGATCTTGGTGTTTTTGTTGACTCTAACTTATAGTTTAATTTTCATATTGAAAATATATGTAAAAAGGCGTCATCATAACTTGGTTTTATTATTATATTGGTTTTATTATTACACTTGGTTTTATTTATTATTATATTATAAAAAAAGAAATTAATAGTTCCCTAACAACTTTCACTCTATATTGCATTCTAGTTCGTTCACAATTGGAGTATGCTAGTCAAGTTTGGTCTCCTTTCTATAAAATACATATTGACCGTATTAAAAGAATACAGAAAAACTTTGTACGTTTTGCTCTCAAGGGTTTGAATTGGGTAGATAACAGTGTAGGGCATTATTGAATAAATTTTTATTCAAATAAATGATAACAAATACTTTTTTTATTTGTATTTTTTACTTTTCGTTCAAATATCAAATTTTTATCTTTCATCTTTTTATTTGACGAGACAAATAAATTATTTGTTATTTGTTAATTAAAATAAATTCATTTGAAATGTAAAATGAAGCAATAAATAAAAACAAAATTTGAAAATTATGTTCCAAATGATCGCTAAGAGAATTCGTGCCATCATTATTGGAGTTAAATATACCAACTATAATAATAATTCTAATAGTTCACGCTCGGCTCAGAGCTTTTCCTGGGCAGTGTGGTTTGCCATTGTCTGCCGAGAGGTAGACCGGTAGTTAAAAATGATTTTTATGAAAAGATTTTAGTCCCAGCCATTATCGCTGCAAATATCCTTAAAAAGTACGTGGTTTTTAATTCACATTTTAATAAAATATTTGAAAACAAAATCATTTGTATTTTTATTTGAACTTTTCAAATAACGAATAAAAAGATAAAAAATAAATTTAATTTATTTGTTATTTGAAATACAAATAAATCAAAAATTATTTGTCACTCAAAATAAAAAATAAATGAAAGTTATTTGATATTTTTTTATTTTTTATTTGAAATAATTTTTGCCCTACACTGGTAGATAACTTACATTTTCCTCCATACGAAAATCGACTAAACTACTAAATTTAAAGACTCTTAGCGAACGTAGAAAGAATGCCGATATAACTTACATACATCAACTTATTACAGGTGGACTGGATTCCCCTGAACTTCTTAATTATGTTAAATTTAACTACAATCGTAGAAGTAGTAGAAATCGTGATACTTTGTTTTATCAATCATACAGTAGAACTAATTATGTTGCTGCGTCACCTTTCAATCGAATGTGTAATTTAGTAAATAAATGTCCACAGTTCAATATAAATCTGTCAAAACATCAACTCAAATGTAGATTAAAACTGTAATCTAACAATTTCATGCTTCGGTTCACTAGCCCAACTATTTTTAGTGGGTAAATATTTTCCAATATTCGTGCTGTGAAAGTGCAAGCTAGCTGTATTAGCTAAAACTCGATTAATTAAAAAAAAAAATAACCTTGAATTAAATATATGTCAATACATTAATGCAGAAGTGCATTTACCTGTTTACAACCACAAATTAACCACCAAAAAAATATATACTAATAATAACATCCATTCATATAGTGAAGTTTTAAACTACAATCTTCGTTCCTCAACAAAGTTTCAAATTGAACCCTTTGTTTCTCAACTCTCTTCATGATCAAAATTATCCATCAAGTATAACTGTAGATACATTATAACTATGTTAACAGAAATTTAATTGCATCTAAAACATATTACAACAACAAAAATTAATACGCACATATATGTACGTTTGTAAATATTCCCATTCACAAAAATGCTTACTCCGAAATAATGATCCCAACAACAATATGAGCTGCAAATCTTTAAACATGCACAGTGGGAATTTATAATGCTGTTTTGAAAAATATGTAGAATTTTGTTTGAAAATAGAAAAACTGATTTTTTACTTGTGTTTTTTTTATGAAAAATCAGTGTAGGCTTTTCACAATATTTTTAGAGTAGCGTCAACATAGCCATGGGGGACGGTCGTGTCGCCTAGACCTCCTACATTTTCACTCGTTCGTCGTCTGTCCCTCGTCTATTTAAATTATTTGTGTTAAAATTCGTGCAAAGTCTAGTGTCGTCTTTTAATAGTTACTAAATAAAATTAATGCCGAAAATTAAAATCAAAAACAATAAATCACCAGCGCAAACAATAAACCAAACAAATTAAAAATAACATTAATTACACAAACACAACAACAACAATAAACCAAAACAGGTTTCGTCTGCTGAGTTGCTGCACTCGCTGCATTATTTTTTTCTATTTGCAATTGCCAACGCAAGGGGTTCTTCTATGCCCTCTGCCGCAATTGTATTTTGTTTTTCGTTCGTCTTCCCCATACTACTCCCCGCTACTGTCGTGCACGGTTGCTGCTGCACTGAGTGCGTAAGCTACACTGTGGTTAAGGCATAACACTAGCCACTGCTTTGCTTGCGCTCTCATTTGTTTGTGTCAACTGCTGCACGTTATACCTGAGACAGACATCTGGTATTCATATCATAGTATTTGAAATACTAGATGTGTGTCTCACAATATTATAATATTTTTGTAGTTTTCGTTGATTTAAGTGTGTTATTTATCTGGTACAAATACCACGAAACTATTCATAGTATTTTTGTAGTTTTCGTTTAAACACAGCCAAATTTCAAAAGCTTTCCGAAAGCTTTTTGTCAAAAGAAGCTCTTTGTACTGAAATTTCATAATAAATTCAAAAAAATAAATAAATTATTTGAAATTGTTTTTCAAAATTTTATTGAAAAATGAATATTAGAAACTGAATTTTATTGAAATGCATTTCCTTTACTTGCAGATCCTCAGTGGACACTTATATTTTTTCTTAATATTGTAGCTTTACTACATTGAAATTTGCAAGGTCTTTTGTGCTGCCAGCTGCCAGTAAAGCTACAATATTAAGAAAAAATATAAGTGTCCAGTGAGGATCTGCAAGTAAAGGAAACCTATCGTGTAAAAAAACGTTGTTTTCACTTTTATTAGAAGTCTGTAATAGAAAAACAAAAAATAAAAATTGTCACGACTTTCAAAAAATAGTGCTCTTTCCGCTGCTCTTTACAGCGGACTAGAATATATTATTCTCTAGTAACCGTGGTACCCAACAAAAATAAAAATGCTGTAATATTTGTTTAGCATAGCTTTATTTACTACACAAACTATACTACGTTATGTCTGTCACATATCTGTATTTAGAATATTATAGTATTGTTATTATAATACCTTTTTGATTTTTGATTGATTGATTGAAGGAGGGGGGAAAACCCCCTCTGTGCGTCGCACAGAGTACACCTAGGCCATAAAGTAGACCCGTTGTGACCCCTCGGAACATGAGTCGTCTGTAATATGTTGTATGCTACTCAGTGGAGTTTAGAAATTCCGTTGATTTGACAAATTTTCTTAGTACTTTCCAGTCCAAGCTTCCCAGTTGTTTCAATGATGAAATAAGCGGAGCTCCGAAGTGGATGAATCTAAGTCTGGCAAAAGCCGGGCAGTGACACAAGTAGTGTTCAAGCGTCTCTGTTTCTTCCTCACAGGCCTTGCAGAAGTAAGAGTCGACTCTTCCCAATTTGAAAAGATGACCTCTTAGCTCATTATGGCCCGTGAGGATGCCTGTCTATTGTTTTAACTCCTTTTTATTAAGCGTTAGAATTTTGTTTGTTTTCGATTTGTTCGGGGGGCCCCATAGCCATTTAGTTGCTTGGCCCTCGCTCGATTCTTCCCATGATTTTTTGTGAAGTCGATAAGCCCATGAGCTCATCTCGTTTTTTAGAAATTGGAAAGGTGTGCCGGTTATGACTGAGATTGTGTCCATTTCTGATCCATTTCTCGCCAATTCGTCGGCTATTTCGTTCCCCTCAATGTTACAGTGTCCTGGGACCCAGATAATGTCCACAGTGTTAACAAGTAAGAGATCATATAATAACTTTACTAGATGTCTGTCTCAGGTATTAGTAGTATGTTTGATTGTTTTGAACTTGCCCAGTAGGAAAATGTCGCAAAAATTCCGCATAGATTTTTGCAACGTTCGTGGGCTGAGGACGAATTTTTTCTATGTATATGCGTATGTGTCCATCCATTGGCCTCAAATAATGGCACTAGGTGAGACCCCGGTTCATGAGGGTACAGATCCACTGGATTTTCATGTGCTTGGTTATCACCTATTGCCATTATTCTCTGCCCATTGGGGCCTTGCTCTATTTTTTCGTAGTGACGTTGCGTATCAACTGCAGCAACAACATAGTGTGTCGGATTGCGAATTTTATACTATATGGGTTAAATTCAAAATCCAAACACACATCATAGCACTTGTGCTTTCATTATAGGAGTCCGAATCTAGAAAGGGTTTCCACCTGTATTAAGCTGGATGCCAATATATTTGAGATCGAATCATATGATCTCAAATATATTGGAGCAATTTCCAGGCAGTGAAATTGTTGTTGCCGGTGATTTTAATGTGCACAACGCCACTTAGTTGAGCCACTCGGGTCTATCAACACAGGAAGGTTGTTATGCTGAACTTTTTGCCGAGTGTAACCAACTCACTCAAATGGTGAAGGAGCCGACGTATATTCCTTTTCTTATTCTAGTTTACGCGCCTCTTCGATTAAAGCCCCGAAGAGGACTGTATGGCTTTACGAAAAAGCAAATTGGGTTGCGTTAAATGATTTTTTTCGCAACTTCAATTGGAAATTGTGTTTCGCTGACAGATCATTAACGCCGTGGCGTTAATGATACAAAATATTATTTTATTAGGTATGCGGTCCTTCATACCTTCTAAAAAAATTAGCATTAAACCCAAGGACCACTCTTGGTTTAATAAGACTTGCAGGATTGCAGTCAGGTCGAAAGAGGAAGCCTTTCAAAATTGGCGTTCTAACAAGTATGCTGACACAGAAAGACTTCGCATATAGGCTAGGAATCGCTGTAATGCCGTGCCGCGAAAAGTTTCTTCACGAACAAAGCGCGCGCAAAAAGGTCCTACTCTACCATAGAGGTAGTAAAAATTGCTGGTCATTCATCAAAAGGGTGAAGAATCAGACGACATCGTCTACTCCAACTCGTATTATGAATGGCCAGACCTTCACTGACCCGGTTGATTAAGCTAATCTCTTGGCAGAATTGTTTGCAAATAATTCAACGCTCCCAGATAGTAATCAACCACTGCCCGTCGTCGGTTTTGTTTCTTCTGCAATGCAGAAGATTCATTTTCGAACTCGGGCAGTTAAAAAGGTTTTAGCATAAAGGTTTTGGCATATCTGCCCATGTGTTGAAGAAGTGCGCGTCAACGCTGGCTTGTCCGTTGCGTAACCTTTTCAACATCTCCCACACGACAGGAGGCTTTTGATCGAGTGTGGCATAAAGCCCTCGTTTCAAAACTTGGTGTCGGTGAATCATTATAATAATAGTTTGGCGCTACAGTCCTGTATAGAACTTCGGCCGAGCTCTCTCACCACTTTGAGCTGCGCGTGTTATATTTGTACTCAAAGTGAAGGGACCTACAGTTTATTGCCGAATCCGAACGGCGGGTGAGAGCTTTTCATAGGCAATGGTTTTACTCTCGTAGGTTTTCCATTTACTGACGAGAGGTAGCGCGATATAGAAAAATGTTTCTATGAAAAGATGTTGTTAGCCCCAGTCCAGGCTTGAACCGGGGACCTTTCGGCTCGCAGTCCAACGCACTAACCACTGAGCTACCGGGGCTAACTTAAGAGTTATATGCTTTTAATAAGTCTTATATTCTCGAAGAATTTTCGAGCCTCATTCCTGTTCTCATGCATCCCACACACTCACGTATTTCTGCCTCTTTTTTTGGGACTGAAAAGATGTCTCTCTTCCCTTCTCTTTGTATCGCTCCTTCGCAATTCGCGTAGCTACTGTCTGCAGGGCGGAGCTTCTGTACGCAGCTTCTTTCTCTGCAGCGGCCGCGTAACACTCTTGGTCATACCAGATTCATCAGGTGGCGTTGATTGGATTCCAAATCATGTCATCGGTAATCGTGATCAACAGCACCTCACAACGTAATCAATTTGGTTTCACGTTTTTTGATCAGACAACAACCATGTGGACTTGTGGATATCGGGATGTTCGAATCTACTGCTACTAACTACCATGTTTCGTGCTGCGGCGCTCATAGAAGCGCTCTTTGTCTCGTCATCTTTCTCGTTCGTCGGAGCGTGTGCACAAATTAGGCTGATGCCTGCCTTTCGTCCACCGGCGTGAACCTAGAGACAAGGTGGCGGAGTCCCTTGCTAACTACAAATCCACATCCAAATTCTGTGTATTGTATTGAGTAATTTTATACTTTCTTTTCTTAAATAAATAAACTTATTATAAACCATTTTAATGAATGTATATTTTTATATTAAGCATCGAAAATAAGATGCGTACAGTAAGAAAAAACGTAATAAAATTAAATAAAATTTATATAAAATCTGATTTAAATACTTTTGTAATAAAAAACGTAATATTCCGTACAAAAAATATTACGCGCGTATTTAATTCAAATTAAATAAAAAGTATTAAATTTTATTACGTACGCATTAAAATTCATAATTTTAAAAATATTATGGAAATATTTTTAACAATATTTAGGTATTTTTTTTTTTTAAATAACCACTACAAAAGTACGTAATAAAAAGTATTAAATTTTATAACGTTCATATTCAAATTCGTTATTTTAAAAATATTATGGGAATATTTTTTTACAATATTTAAGTATAATTTAAAAAAAAAATCACTACAAAATTTTACGTAATAAAATTAAGTAAAAGTATTTACTTAAAATTTTATTACCTAAGTAGTAAATTTAAATAAAAAGTATGTACTTCAAGTTTAAATAAAATGTATTTAATTT
Source organism: Dryomyza anilis (assembly GCA_951804985.1). NCBI lineage: Eukaryota > Metazoa > Arthropoda > Insecta > Diptera > Dryomyzidae > Dryomyza > Dryomyza anilis. Next base: position 70,503,592 of record OX638130.1, read on the forward strand.
AAATAAAAACATACTACGGGTGAAAAACGTGTCGAAAAGTATTTAAATTTATTACTTTTTTATTACATTTTTACATTTTTCACTTGGTGTATTAATATTATAAATATGAAAATTACATTTATTTGTTAAATAAATATATTAATATTAAATTTTTGAATAACCCTTCAAATGTTTTCGTAACAATATGCTTGTTATAATAAAAAAAAATAAAACAAATATTTCCATGTAATGTTTTTTATTAATATTTTATATGTGTAATAGTTCACTCATTCGATACCAAAACAAAATTGATTGGCGGCACCATCTCAGAATTTGATGAAATTTGGAAGCATGGTAAAATAACACAAACTTATTTTTTGGAATAATTTAAGCTTTCCAGATGGTTTGGTTTTAGAAATTTGGTGCTTGAAAATATGATGGTGTGGTTTCAGAGATTTGGTTATTTAAAATTTGAAAAAAGCTGCAAAAATCACAAAAGTGGTGCTAATCAATTGAACGTAGTGAAGCGTATTAAAATACTAACTTCAAAACTGACCACTACTCAATCCATTGTGTTGACATTATATTCCAACTTCAACCTTTAAAATGAGACCTTAATGTTTTAATTCGCTTCACTATTGATTAAGTTACGTTGAATTGATTAGTACCACTTTTGTGATTTTTGCAGCTTTTTTCAAATTTTAAAGAACCAAATCTCTGAAACCACACCATCATATTAACTGAAAATTTTTCCGATATCTTTTTTGTGTTATTTCACCATTCTTTCAAATTGAGAAAAATTTGAATTTTTTAGTTGATAAGATATGGAATGACTCAGTTACATCTTACACTTCAGTTATTATAAAAACATGAAGAAAATTATCCGGATAACTGAGGTGTTCCGACATCCACTGCAATGGTGTGTCATTGTGTATATTGACGCCATGTGTTTTTAATCCAACTAGAAGAAATAAAATAATTTATATAATCTTTAAATACTACACGAATACAAAATATATGTATAAATATGATTGAATATAATTATGTATAAAATAATTCGAAATTGCAATATATATATTAGACAGTCAATTATTTTTGAATACCTATGTCTCACCCTCTAGGATTGCTATTAGCACAAACAGAATAAACTGTGTAAAATGTTTAGAATTTGAACAACGAGACCACGTACCGCAAGGACATTGAAAATTGTACTGCGAAGTGAATTGTACTAGAAGTTGAAATTTTGAATTGCATTCATGTAGAAACAATAATTCATGTAGAATAAATTGCCTATGAAAAGCTCCCACCTGCCGTTCGGATTCGGCATTAAACTGTAGGTCCCACCACTTTGAGTACAAATATATCACGCACAGCTCGAAATAGTAAGTTCTTATAGAAATGTAGCGCCAAAATATTATTATTACTGCGTTTTAAATTACATTATTCAATTACTGCATGCTGCAGTAGAGTTAGTTAAGTTAAGTTCACAATCGCAATTTCTTGCATTTTTTGCAAGAACACGAACAAGATCGGGAACAAGATAGAAATTTTCTTGCAAGAGCAAGATAAGAAGTGCAAGAACAAGAGCAAATGCAATACTAACACTGCAAGAAATGCGAGTAAAGCAAGACTCTTGCGTTTTTTTTTATCATTTTAATGTATTTATTATGTTTTTAAGGTAATAATGAAATTGAAAAGAATTCATCATATTACTAAATATTAAACAACACGTAACAATGCAAAGCGCGCAAAATATTTATGAACGTGAATGTGGTGAAGATGTGTATTTTTATTTTCCAAGGATAAAGAATATGAGTATCTTAAAAATAAGGTCTGTGAAGCACTTTTAAAGCGGTAAATCGAATACAAGCACATGCAAATCCAAAGATAAAAAGACAAAATAATATTGTTTCTGAAATATGAACTGAAATTCAACATTATTTTTTTTACGTTTGTGCATAGTTTTTTTGTTAATGATAAAATCATGAAGTTTTTCTGCGGCATTGTTGTTTTTCAGCCGAGCAATTGCTGTTCTGACCTCGTAACGGTAGGGTGGCGGAATCTCAAAGTCGTCAACAAGTACTGCGGTTGCCGAATTTACTTCTCTATCGGTGGAATTGCTGTCATCATCACCGGTCACCAGTTTAGAGAAGTGATGCGTCCATATCTTCAGTGTGCTCTTGATATCAGTCACTAGATTCCCGTTCTCATCATTACAGGAAGAGGCTCCGCATTTTAAACCTCCGGCTAGGCGTCTTATATTCTCGAAGAATTTTCGAGCCTCATTCCTGTTCCCATGCATCCCACACACTCACGTATTTCTGCCTCTTTTTTTGGGACTGAAAAGACGTCCCTCTTCCCTTCTCTTTGTATCGCTCCTTCGCAATTCGCGTAGCTACTGTCTGCAGGGCGGAGCTTCTGTACGCAGCTTCTTTCTCTGCAGCGGCCGCGTAACACTCTTGGTCATACCAGATTCATCAGGTGGCGTTGATTGGATTCCAAATCATGTCATCGGTAATCGTGATCAACGGCACCTCACAACGTAATCAATTTGGTTTCGCGTTTTTTGATCAGACAACAACCATGTGGACTTGTGGTAATCGGGATGTTCGAATCTACTGCTACTAACTACCATGTTTCGTGCTGCGGCGAAGTCGATTAGCCTCAATCCGTTCACATGGATGCTAAAGTTTCGGATTGTGAGACAATAGATGACTTCTCTGCACACCTTGGCGTTAAAATCGCCTAGCATGATTTTGATATCGTGGCGGAGGCAGTGCTCGAATGCATTGTCGAGGCACTCATAGAAGCGCTCTTTGTCTCGTCATCTTTCTCGTTCGTCGGAGCGTGTGCACAAATTAGGCTGATGCCTGCCTTTCGTCCACCGGCGTGAACCTAGAGACAAGGTGGCGGAGTCCCTTGCTAACTACAAATCCACATCCAAATTCTGTGTATTGTATTGAGTAATTTTATACTTTCTTTTCTTAAATAAATAAACTTATTATAAACCATTTTAATGAATGTATATTTTTATATTAAGCATCGAAAATAAGATGCGTACAGTAAGAAAAAACGTAATAAAATTAAATAAAATTTATATAAAATCTGATTTAAATACTTTTGTAATAAAAAACGTAATATTCCGTACAAAAAATATTACGCGCGTATTTAATTCATATTAAATAAAAAGTATTAAATTTTATTATGTACGCATTAAAATTCATAATTTTAAAAATATTATGGAAATATTTTTAACAATATTTAGGTATATTTTTTTAAAAATAACCACTACAAAAGTACGTAATAAAAAGTATTAAATTTTATAAGGTTCATATTCAAATTCGTTATTTTAAAAATATTATGGGAATATTTTTTTACAATATTTAAGTATAATTTAAAAAAAATCACTACAAAATTTTACGTAATAAAATTAAGTAAAAGTATTTACTTAAAATTTTATTACCTACGTAGTAAATTTAAATAAAAAGTATGTACTTCAAGTTTCAATAAAAAGTATTTAATTTAAATAAAAACATACTACGGGTGAAAAACGTGTCGAAAAGTATTTAAATTTATTACTTTTTTATTACATTTTTACATTTTTCACTTGGTGTATTAATATTATAAATATGAAAATTACATTTATTTGTTAAATAAATATATTAATATTAAATTTTTGAATAACCCTTCAAATGTTTTCGTAACAATATGCTTGTTATTATAAAAAAAAATAAAACAAATATTTCCATGTAATGTTTTTTATTAATATTTTATATGTGTAATAGTTCACTCATTCGATACCAAAACAAAATTGATTGGCGGCACCATCTCAGAATTTGATGAAATTTGGAAGCATGGTAAAATAACACAAACTTATTTTTTGGAATAATTTAAGCTTTCCAGATGGTTTGGTTTTAGAAATTTGGTGCTTGAAAATATGATGGTGTGGTTTCAGAGATTTGGTTATTTAAAATTTGAAAAAAGCTGCAAAAATCACAAAAGTGGTGCTAATCAATTGAACGTAGTAAAGCGTATTAAAATACTAACTTCAAAACTGACCACTACTCAATCCATTGTGTTGACATTATATTCCAACTTCAACCTTTAAAATGAGACCTTAATGTTTTAATTCGCTTCACTATTGATTAAGTTACGTTGAATTGATTAGTACCACTTTTGTGATTTACATTTTTAAACATTTTTAAAATTAAATTGCCTATGAAAAGCTCCCACCTGCCGTTCGGATTCGGCATTAAACTCTAGGTCTCACCACTTTGAGTACAAATATAGCACGCACAGCTCGAAATAGTAAGTTCTTATAGAAATGTAGCGCCAAACTATTATTATTACTGCGTTTTAAATTACATTATTCAATTACTGCATGCTGCAGTAGAGTTAGTTAAGTTAAGTTCACAATCGCAATTTCTTGCATTTTTTGCAAGAACACGAACAAGATCGGGAACAAGATAGAAATTTTCTTGCAAGAGCAAGATAAGAAGTGCAAAATAAGAAATGCGAGTAAAGCAAGACTCATTTTAATGTATTTATTATGTTTTTAAGGTAATAATGAAATTCAAAAGAATTCATCATATTACTAAATATTAAACAACACGTAACAATGCAAAGCGCGCAAAATATTTATGAACGTGAACGTGGTGAAGATTTGTATTTTTATTTTTCAAGGATAAAGAATATGAGTATCTTAAAAATAAGGTCTGTGAAGCACTTTTAAAGCGGTAAATCGAATACAAAGATAAAATAGACAAAATAATGTTGTTTCTGAAATATGAACTGAAATTCAACATTATTTTTTTTACGTTTGTGCATAGTTTTTTTTGTTAATGATAAAATCATGAAGTTTTTCTTAAAATAGGTTCTATGTGTATTTAACTTATAAAACCAACGAAAAAAATAACAGTGTACCTCATTTGGCTGATATTGCTTTTTGTGATTTTTTTTACAAATCCGCTGATCGTTTGAAGTGCAATAACAACAAAAATGCGAATGAAGCAGCATCCAAGCCTTTGATAGAAAACTCGTTGTTGTTGTTGCCAACTGGATGGCTGTACTAGATACATACATGTAGTGTGTTGCCATGCGACTGTCTGTTTCATGCGTCTGTCTGTTGTCATGCGTCTGTCAACTGTGTGTAATACGCATAATTCGTTATTATTATATTCTCTATCGGTTGGTGTTCGCTTTGTAGCGTTTGAGTTTATATTCGCAAAGATAAATGTTACCCTGCAAGATAGTGTATATGTTCTTTTCACATACGGTACTTGTAGTGTACGTTTTTTTTTAATCTCTGAGCAGAAATATAAAGAGTAAAATTTTGCAAGATTCTTGCAGCAAGAGCAAGAATAATATTGCAAGAACAAGATTGCCATTTCTAATCTTTTTCTTGGAAATGATCATCACTACGTATATACGCAACGTAGCAGCCTACCCAAGTAGCACAATCTCCTATATAAAAGTGGTGTAAAGCTTTTCACGATTTTCTTATTCAGTAATTTTTACCGTATAAAAGCTCTGAAAGTATTATATATAAAGTTATATTATAAAGTTAAAATATAATAATGATAAAATTTATGATAATAATATATACTAATAACAATAAATAAAAAAAATATTGCCGCAGGCAGGATTCGAACCCGCGTCCTCGTACATAGAAGACAGGCATGCTATCGACGCCGTATTAACGCCCGTATTAAGGTTGGACGCCCGTATTAAGGTTGGGTAATCCCTGCAACAGAAGGCACTAATGTCACTGTGTATAAGTTATTATTAGTTCAATAAATTCACCGTGTATTTAATAGAACTTAAAAGACCTACTGCTACAGTAGCTACACGACGTTTATACAGTTGTATGCCATTTAACGTTTACTTTCTCAGTTGATTGTGCTACTTGGGTACTGATGCAGTCCCATTAATATTTCATCTTTTTTATGCACTGCAAAGTTATCTGCAAAGTAATTTAAAAAGTTGACTACGCAGTTCATACGTGACGTGCTGCTGCACATTTATTACGTCTGCGTCACGTATCTACTTGGCAAGCATTAGTACCTACTGGGCGCCTAAACGCAGTCTGAACTGCAAAGGAAGCTACTTGTTATTAAAATATCTATATTGTAGGATATTATATAAATTCAATTATGCATAAAAATATTGTGAAAAATAAAAAATTCATTAAAACGTATTTTTAAATTCAGTGATGCATTTGCATTTCGTAGCTTGAAGTTTGATGCTGAGGTTGGAATGTGCACGAATACTAATAGTGAAAATAGTTTCAGTAGTTATGTAGCAGAGTTGTTAAAGAATGCATTCTTTAATTCTTTTGTACTCAAATGAATGGGAATTCAAAATGAATGCATTCATTTTTGTCAAAAGAATGGGAATTCAAACGCTTGAATTCCCAATCAGATGGCCTTCAAAATGATTGCATTCATTAAAGAATGCATTCATTTCAGTCTGAATTCTTTTTTGGCAAAAAAGAATTCAAAAAACAATGAATGTATTCATTTTTTGGCATTCATTTGTTTTTGTAATTTGTCAGAAAAATAAGGGTTACAATATTAAAGTCGTAAAATCCCGCATTTTCCGGAATTTTTGTTATTATTGACATTTTAATGAAAATATATCATTGCTATTGGAAAATTATAAGAGTATATTTTATTAAAATCTGCGTTTTCACAAATATGTGAACAATTACAATGAATTGGACAACTTTGTGGCAAACATTTTCGGGAATTATGGGATCGTGGGACTAGAAGCTCTTATTTGTCAGCGACACACATCCGTCAAATTCCGTGAAACTCAAATTTTGTATTTTAAGCGGCGCAGCGTCAACAGTGTTGATGTTGCGCATTTTTGTTTAGTAGCGAAGTACTAAAAATTGTTACTAACTACTAATTATGTATAAAGTAACATTTTGTTTTTGCGCAATTAATATATATACATATCGCTACTATCATGCTAAAGGGCATTACATTTTTTAATACAGTTTTTCCCCAAGTATATTGTGTCATTTTTGGATATTTCTAGCAACATAAGACATAAAGAAAACGGCGAATGTGATTTGTTGCAGGAAAAAACTTTTCCGACTGAATCGACATTGCGTAAATTAACGATTATTGCAAAAATGTTAGGTCGCAACAATTCCACGAAATAAGTTCGTGGACTTCGCGCGCTGTACTTGAGCGCATAGCAATAGTCCGGCCGTGCGGTTGGCACGCGCCGAAAACATTGATGACAATTCCTTGTTTTCAAATTTTTAGTTCTTATGCTAAAATAAAACTATGTATGCAAATAAAATACACACACACATTTAGAAAACAAAAAACATTTTTAAAAATGCCGGACAAACTGAAAGGGGCATAATCTGTAAAATAATATAAAAACCAGTTGGGAAGGTTAGATCACATGGGAAATTTTAAAGTAGGTGTAATTATGATAGTTAGGATTATCAAAATTATAGTCGGTCTAAGCCGACTATAAATACCCTACACGTATGTGTGGTTACCATTCAAAGTGATATATAGGTCACCATGGTATACGAATCCTGAAAATAACTACAAACTTTCCATCCCTGAAGATTTTTCTTTCATTTGATACCCATATTTACAAATGGGTAGGTGTACCGAATTTCGATTTTTTTTTTGTGAACCACAAGTCTTTTCGCCGGAAAACATTATTATCATGTATTTGAGCATGACATCAATATATATTTGACCAAAAAAGTTTTCCTAAGCACGTATACATAAAAATTGATCTTTATATGTACATTTTATATGAGGTATTTGAACATAAGTGGTCGGATCATAGGTCACAATGGACCGATCTCGCCAATTTTTTCGCACATACAGTAGGTATATTAGTAATCTAAGTTATAAGTTTCATTTATCTAGCTTTTCAATTTTAAAAGTAGTAGGGATTTCAACAGACAGACGGACAGACAGACGGACAGACAGACAGACGGACATCGCTAAATCGACTCAGGAGGTCATGCTGATCAAGAATATATGTACTTTTCCATACCGGAGATGCTTCCTTCTGGGTGTTACAAACGGCGTACCAAACTGAATATACCCTTTCACTCTTAGTGTAGGGTATAATAATCCAAACCAGAGATCGGAAATGCCCTTGTGCGTGCGCCCGCACATGCCCCTTTCTTCATACACTGGCGAGCAAATTTGTTTTACGCAGACACTGCACTCGGGCATCACATTTTTTTTACAACACATCCCGTCGCAACGAGTGATGCTTTGCATTATTCTCGGTACCTGCCCTCGTGCGGGCTACGAAACTAAAAACTGCAGCCCGCGCAGACGTGGAATGAGAAAATAGAGAAGCATATCGCGCAAGTGCTATGGTATTTATTTTGCGGGGCAACTCCGTGCAACAGCGAAAACAGACTGCCCTTGGCAGCACGCGCATTTTTCACAGCCAGTAAATTTTATTGGCACTGTTTTACTAGACTGCCCAATGTTTTAATTATTTTTATATAAAACTATTGATAATACAGACAAGTTTGGCAATACTCAAATACACTTTTAATCGCAGTTTTATTTTGGTTTATAAAAATTGTATCTTTTAATTGTTCGTTGAACAAAAAAATAAATTTAACATGAAATCTTAATCAACATTTTTATTCAAATACAAAAATTATTATGTGCAAAAATCTATTTTAATAAAAAAGCTACATGATAGGCTTCGAAAAATAATGTATATCCTCATTTGTAAAAATGTACACTAAGTTTAAACTTGCACTTAAAAACTTGTACTTAATTATACAATTTTTATAAACCAAATTAAAACTTCGATTAAAAGTGTATTTGAGTATTGCCAAACTTTTCTTTATTAACGATAGTTTTATTTAAAAATTATTAAAACATTGCGCAGTATATTATAACAGTGCCGTACTCATGCGCCACATAAGAATGTCATACAAGAAAAAATTAACTGGCTGTGAAAAACTGCCCCGCGTGCTGCCCGGGGCAGTCGGTTTTCGCTGATGCACGGAGTTGCCCCGCGAAATAAATACCATAGCACTTGCGCGATATGTTTCTCTATTTTCTCATTCCACGTCTGCGCGGGCTACAGTTTTTAGTTTCGTAGCCCGCACGAGGGCAGGTACCGAGAATTGTGCAAAGCATCACTCGTTGCGACGGGATGTGTTGTAAAAAAATGTGGTGCCCGAGTGCAGAGTATGCGTAAACAAATTTGCTTCTCATTTACTTAAGGGCGCGGGCGCGGGCGTGCGTGCAAATCCGAACTCTGATCCAAACCGATGTCAGAAATCTTTTTTGTATGTAAATAATATCTGTATTTTAATAATTATTATATTTTTTTAATGTAATAAAATAGACACGGTGATGTGAAATGTTATCCAAAAACTAAAAAAAGAAAAACGTAGAAACGTAAGTTCGTACTTTTCGCCTTTTTGAACTACAAAGTACTATTTTTAAAACGCACATTTTTCATATTGAAAGTTCGACTAAATTGCTGATTAAACTAAATTGTACGGGTTTTAATTCGATCGCCATTCAGTAAGCGGTAATTGTTAAAGTCCCTAATAAAACGATTATCTCTTGTCTGTTTGATGTCTTCCAATTTAGTTTGCTCGAAAGTTAGCTAAATTGAAAAGTAAACGCTGCATTACCGACAAAGTTTAGCTTAGTCAGCTATTTTTTCGAACTCGCACACACCCTGTGTTAATTATTTGCCAATAAGAAATTAAAAAAAACAAGCCAGTTGACATGTAATTTAATTTGACAATATTGTATTATTTTTCAAAGCACAATTTTTTGCCAAAAAAGAATTCAGACTGAAATGAATGCATTCTTTGATGAATGCATTCATTTTGAAGGCCATCTGATTGGGAATTCAAGCGTTTATAGTTTATAGAAATGCAAGAAGCAATTAAAGCGTGTGTTGGATATATTTTTTCATCAATTAACCACCGCTGTAGAAAATAAGGTGATTACTCGTTGCTGTAGTATTGATGAAAGTGTAGTTGGTGATGATGGAGAAGTCGTCTGCAGGCTAGTCTCCTGATTTCGCAGACGCTCGAATAGATGGAGTAGCGTATGATGGTCTTCCTTACAATAATTGCATCCAGTTTTCGAAAAGCATGAGCCATGTGAGTCTTCATGAGCCAGGCAGTTGGCACAATATTTGTGTAGAAGAATGACCCTCAAACGTTTCTCGGTGTTCATATTTAAAAATACATAACAATTTCGTAGTGCATGGTAGTTTTTACAAGGGTGATTCAAAAATGGATCGAATTTTTATTTTCCCACGATATCGCTCACCATACGATCAGAAAAGTTGAAAAAGACACATACGAGCAAGTTTTTGCAAAATCGTTTGATGTTTAGAGGTCGCGCACTTGGATTTTCTGTTTTTGGCGATTGGAAAAACGTAAGTTGGCTTCATGGGAAAAGTTGAATATCTCCCAAAGTTTAAGGAGTAAATTCACAAAATTTTGGGAAAAGTGATCTAATATAATGTAGTTTCTAAAACTGTTGATAAAATTCTTTAACATCGACATATTAATACACAAACTAATTTTAAATTCATGAATTAATTTCAGTTAATAAAAAAATTTCGCTAATCACTTCGTATCCGCCACACCCAATAATTGTTGCTTAGAGATCCAATGTATCTAATGAATATAATTTAACGGCGTGCCTATGCAAAATATAGCGGTAAATATCGTTTACATTCAGAAATTCGTAAAAAACGCAAGTTTTCAGAGATTGATTTATTTGTACCTTTAGTATTTGGAGTAGGATGTCTTAAATTTTATATATCGTGCAAAGAAAACATCGGAAATTTTTCACAAAAAATTATAAAACACATAATTGGTAAAGTTGTGCCGAAGTTATAGATGATTATATTGTCAAAAAATGCATTATTTTTATAAATTTTTACTTTAAAAAACACAAATAAAATCTACGTATTTAACAAAAAAATGTTATGGTAGGAATACAACCGAGAAAATTATCCAATATACAATAACACTATTCAACAAAAGGAGAAATAAAACGAAAACTATCAACAACGCATTTTTTAAAATGTAGTAAATATAGAAAAAAAGTTTCTAATTTTAGTTTGGGCAATGCTCTTAATAATAATATATGGGTAATTCCACATCAAATCGACAGGGTTTTAATTTTTTTTCTTAGATTTTCATGAATTTTAGTTTACACCTTTGAATAGATAAAAAAAAAATATAACTTGATTTATTTTTCGAAATTCGAAAATTTCACAAAATTATGATGCTTCAAAAAATCACAACTTTTCTTTATAGAGCTAACTTCGAAAGCCATTATCTAGGTCAATACCGTTGCAAAATGGATGTTTTTGGTGTATATTATTCGAAAAATTGAATGTAGTTATGATTCTGGTTTACAATATTTTTTTCGAATTCGGTTTATAATTATTATGTTATTATAAAATTTTCGAACACTAATTTCGACAAAAACAGCTATTTTGGCTTAATTTTTTTTCATAATTAGTTCTTTTATTTAAAAGTATACTTTTTAAAATTTGGAGCGGTGTTCTTCGATATACGAGAGAAATGTTTTTTTGTATATAATACCTTTTTATCAATGACAAAATTTTAAAAGGGCAATTAACATAAAGATTTTTTGTTAGGTCTTCAAACTTTATTCAAAATTACGTTTGATCACTTCTAATAAATATCTGTAATCAATTTGTAAAATTTTCTTTTAGTTATTAATCTATATTTATTTATTATTATTTTTTTAGTAAACTTATTAGTTAAATTTTCAAACTTCACTATTTTCGATTTACGTCACTTTTGATTCAGCTAAAAAGTTTTCAAAACTACATTGGTCAATGTTTAAATATTTCTCCCGAAGTTGGCTATTAACCAGAATACGTTTGTTTCATAACGTTCCTGAAGATCTTTCCACGCCTTATGAAAGCCTTCATTTGTCAACGGAGATTTTTCTCAATATCTCGTGCTTCTGCACGAGTTTTTTGAATCAAGTGGAAAAGTTTTTCCGTTGAAAAAGACTTCAATTATTTATATAAATAGCCGTAAACATGTAACGAAATCTCTGTATCGCATGGAGGTAATCGAAGACTGTTTGACTTAGTGTCATTGTTCCTTACAGTTGGTGAAGGTGGAGTTGATTGTTGTTGGATTAGTTCGCATATTTTCGCGACGCACCGAACGGTACTCTGGTAGTGTGACTTCAATGTCTCGAGAACTGCTTCCATCTGATCTGCATGTGCGTCACCGTCCTCATCCTCTCCGTTTACAGCTGCATCCTCCTTTGGTGCCAATAAAATATTTAAACACTCCTCATACGCCGCTTTAAAGTTAGCCTATATAGATTTCATCTTATCTTTATGGACCTCCATGGAATGTATGATACTTCCAGTCTGCTGCAGCTCATTAAATTCAGCTTCGAACTTCAATAAATTATCCGAAAGACGAATAAAGGATGCAAGGGTTGCCATCGTAACAGTAAAAAAGAGTAGATCGAAATATAACGAACAGTTGACAAAGGTAACCGATGCTAAAGAAAATCGTACATGTTGACAAATATCGCTAGCGCAAATTTAAAAATTGCTAAACATGAGAAAGCAAAGAATTCTATTCAAAGCTTAAAATGTAAGCTTTGAAACGGCCTGGAGTAAACGGAAAAAAGATTTAAAACACTTCAAACAAATGTGTTTCAAACTTTAAATAGCATATTGCAGCACAATAGCATACAAAATCAAATAAAACACGTAGAATAAATGTGTTAAAATAAAAAAACAATTATTTGCGATTGCAAATTTTGTTTAAATTGTAAATAAATTGTAAAATTCCACATAAAATTATAAACCCTATTGTAAAGTTGAAATGCAGATGTAATATTTTTGTAATATATATGTAAGTTGGAATTAAGATGTAATATAGTTTTAATATTATTTTTTATAAAAACGCAAACAAATTTTAAAGACCAAAAATTTGCATCTGGTCACCTTATTTATTTATAAAATCGAACAGCGAAACAGATATAAATTTCTAAATGGAACTGTTGCAATAAATAATAAAACAATTTTTATATATAAGGTTTCTCCATCCGTTGAAAAAAAGATCAACATTTATTCAACATTCGAAAATTTATTTTGATTGAATATTGAATTGATAAATTTTAAATTTATAGCCCTATTCTGACGAGCATCACAAATTATCATAACAGAATTTTACGTCAAAAATCTGCCAAAAATTGGGGTGAATATCAAATTGAGATGTTTTTGTACTCTGCCCAAAAAATTTAGACTCTGATAGGGTCAAAAGAATAAGGAATTCTGTGACGCTCAATGTAGCAGATCACAACGTACAAAAACTAAACTTTTTGTTTTTTATTTTTAATATTAATTATATTGAATATTAATTAAATGTTAACTATTACATAATAACATAAATCTTGCAAAATAACTCAAAATGCTGTTTAGAATTATAAACAATGCAGCTGGATGAGAAGAGGTTGATTTTACACTTAATACACATAAAACACTGAGCACCTCACTTAAATTGAAATACCACGAACTTGGGTCATAAATTGGCACTATTTAAATGAATACAATGCATTTTTGAATGCTTATTAGTCTTTAAAACTGAAAACTAAAATTCTGATGTTTCAAAGTTGTTTGTTTATATTTATTTACAATTAATTAAAATAAAAACTTCAAATGTGACATGAAACTCTCTTCCCCACAGTGAAAAGTAAAGATATCCTCGGCGTAATGAGTTCCAGGACACGGTAAAAGGTGTGAACACCGAATACACAAGGATAAAAATATCTTCGGCGTAATGAGTTCCAGGACACGGTAAAAGTGTGTCCTAGCTTCGGTCGGGTAGTGCGTGAACACCAGAGCCGAATACACAAGGATAAAGATATCCTTGGCGTAAGGACTTCCAGGACACGGTAAAAATGTGTCCGGCTTCGGTCACGTAGTGCGTAAACACCAGAGCCGACTACAGAAGGATAAAGATATCATCGGCGTAATAAGTTCCAGGACACGGTAAAAAGTGTTTCTTTACTTCGGTCACGTAGTGCTTGACCACCAGAGCGGAATACCCAAGGATAAAGATACCCTTGGCGTAAAGAATTCCAGGACATGGTGTGGCTTTGCTTCGGTGACGTAGTGTTTGACCGCCAGAGCCGAATACACAAGGACAAAGATATCCTTGGCGTAAGGAGTTCCAGGACACGGTAAAAGTGTGTCCTGGCTTCGGTCACGTAGTGCGTGAACACCAGAGCCGAATACACAAGGATAGAGATATCCTTGGCGTAAGGAGTTCCAGGACACGATAAAAGTGTGTCCTGGCTTCGATCATGTAGTGTTTGACCACCAGAGCCGAATACACAAGGATAAAGATATCTTTGGCGTAATAGACGTTCAACTAGATCTTGACACTTCCACCAATTATGTGTTGTGTTCGCTTCGAAGATCGGTTGGCGACTGCCTGCCTTTCTGTTCTGACTGGCTCCTTTTATAGTAAATCGTATGGTAGTTGTTATTATTTTGTTCTCTAGAATTGTTTGTGTAATTGCACAAACAATGCTTTGAGTGGTTATTTGTTACGTATCGTGTATTTGTTTTTGCCAGAGCCGGTTTTTTGTGCATCGTGCGCCTATACTAGGACCGGGAATACTGTTGTTACCGTATGTACGTTGTGCAATTATTTGCTTTTATGCTTTGAATATATATATATTTACGCGACATATGCGCTAATTTTATATTTTACCACAAATATAGCAAAGATGTTCATGAATTTTTATTATTTAAATTTTTAAAAGGTTTTTTTTATAGTAAATTTAATTTAGCCACATTTTTTTTGAAGTTTAGAAATATTAAGAAACGGGTTATACACTTAAACAATAATCAATTTTAAAACGCACTTTTTTACAAAAACTTATGTTTTTGATGACTTTTATATGTAAAAAATTACTTTTAGTAAACTTTTGCAATTTAACACCATTTGATTATTTTAAGACGACGTTTGGCGAACAAATTAATTCGCTACAGGCACTCACTCGGCTTGAAAAATGAAGGCTCAATTTTTTTTAGCGAAAAAATATAATTTTTGGTTCGAGAAATTGGGTTATCATAGATTTTTCAGTGGCCTTGTTTATATGTTTGTAAATGATTTGGAATTTTTTATTATTTTTATCTTGCCAAATGAGGTTTTGGATTTTTAATGGGTACCTTTTGGGTCATTTTTCTATATACATAGTTTCACATCATGTGACAATTTTAGTTTTTTCTTATACCGCCTACTTCAAATGTGATGTCCTTAAAAAATCCCTTTTTAAAATTTTGAAAAAAAAAATTCTAAATTTTGATTGAATAATGTCAATGTTCATGCCAAAAAATATTTTATGTATTTTTTGTACTGACTTTTTTTTATTTATTTCTACAGTAAGAGCTGCAACAATTCTTAAACATAATTTTGAATATGTCATCAGTTTTTCAAATTTACTCAAAATATTAATTATAACTTCGTTATAATTAAAAAAAGCTTATAAAACAAGGCTTTTCCTAAATTTTGGTTGATATAATGTAAATGTTCATGCCAAAAATTTGTTTATGTATTAAGATTTTTTTTATTTGTTTCTACAGTAAAAGCTGCAACAATTCTTAAACATATTTGTAATTCTGATATTGAATATGTCATCAGTTTTTTAAATCTAGATTTTAAAATATATGTAAATAATTGTATGTATTTCAAAAACTACACAGAGGGAAATAATAATAAATTTAAATACTTTTAGACACGTTTTTCACCCGTTGTCTTTTATAGTTAATAAATATTACATGTCTTTGCAGTGCTTACTTTCAAACAAAATTTACTCATATATAGTTAAAAATATTTCTATAATAAATTTAGTTTATGAATTTAAATGCAAAAGTATGCACCAAATTTAAATACATTTTATTTAATTTTATTACGTCACCTTTTTCTAAGTTTAGAGCCAATTTTATGAAACTGACGTTATTTTTGAAATGACGTCAGAAAGCCATGCTCATTCTTTCTTATTAAACAAGCTTGCAGTAATAATAATACAATAGTGAGAGCTTTTCATATGCAATTTTTACTCTCTTAGGTTTGCTATGGACTGCCGACAGTAGGCATGGTAAAGAAAAATGTTATCTATGAAAAATATGTTGACAGTTCTTGGTATCGAACCCGGGACCTTTCTGCTCGTAGTCTAACGTAGTCCAACGCACTAACGAGATCTCAACGGAGAAACATTTTTAAAATATCTCGTTCAGGAGATATTTAATTATGAACAACCCAAGTCTGCCATGTCTAAGAGCACACGATCATCGAAGTTTTCTCAAACTAACTGCGGTAGAAAGGTTCGGACGTTCCGTATGGAAATTTGCACTACGATTTTTGCTAAAAATAATTTTGTATATGACAATATTAATTATCATTATTACGAAATGAAAAGTGATGTGTTATTCAAATTAACAGATTTTTTAAAGTTTATTAATTTTTTTTTTTACTATTTTTGAAAAAACATTTTTTTTGATATATTTTATACTGTAGTTTTACACTTTTGGTACTCAAAGTTCCGGACGGGACAGATTTCAATTAGCTGCCAAACATTTTTTAGAATTACTACGAAATCGATATTTAAATTTTTGAAAATGTCGAGGAAATTCAGATATCCAACTATTTTTAAAAATTTACTTTAACATGATAATAAATTAATATTTTTGTTTCCGGATGGGACAATAGGGGACCCTTAAACAAAAATTAAAATTTTTCCGTTATTTTAGTTTCAATGATTATTTTTAAGCTTTAAAAATATTAACTAAGGTTGTCTGAAAAATACAAAGAAAATTTTGAATCTGTATGTCTTAAAAGTTAATTAATTTGGTCACTCAAAGTACATGAAAAATTGGTATATTTACAAGATGTGTAGTAACGTAACTTTGTAAGTATTTTTTGAGCAGAGTACACCACTAGTGCATAAAGTAGGTCCGTTGTGCATCTGCAGATCATGAATCGCTTACAGTCTATTGTACACGAAAATTCTCACGCTTAAGTTTTTCTTAAAATAATTACGTTTTTAACATTTTGCAAATAGTATTGCCCATTCAAAAATACACGTAAAGTGACGCAGTATAACAACCAAACAAATTATCTTCAAAAGATTATTAAACTTCTCCAAAGTAGTAAATATCAATTTTGTCAATTTTGGAAAAGATCAAACGACATCTCAAAATTAAATTAAAAAAAAAAAAAACTAATACAAACTCACAAGTATATATCACCAGACTGAAACTCACCTGACGTGCTATTCTTTTTTGTTGGTTGTTGGTTTTGTTGGTTAACAAATATTTGACGTCCATCAACTAAACAAGAAAGCTGCAGGCTGCAAAAAAAGGGCTCTTCCAAACATAATTTTGCCTGATAAACATTTATAAACAGGGTTGTATTTAGACTTCAACAGTGTTGTATGAGTTCTAACATACATTATAATATCACGGAAACATTTTAATATTTCTAATGGAAATGGTTCTACTGGAAACATACTAATTACTACATTCAAACAAAATAAATATTTGAACAGAAAAATAAATATGTTCAAAATAAAACAACCGGAATATAAATATGTTTCCAGAGAAACATATCAGTTGTTTTAGTTCAAAAAGTAGTATGTTTGCATAAAAACAAATTTAAATATTTTTGGAAACAAATACTGAAAATAAAATATAGATTTTTTTAAAATTAATTTTTATTAAAAATCTTTAAACATGAACAGTGGAAATTTATACACAAATTTTTAAATGCATAAATAAATAATTGGTTTAAAACTGCAAGCACAAGTGACATCATCAATGAATGCACAATTGTACCAGCAGACGCTAAACCAGACGATCGAGGCTCGTTTTGTATTTGGTACACTTACAGTTGGTCTCAGTACAGCACATAGCGTAGGCAAGGAATTCACGGAGGCTTTTGTAAAAAAAAACATGCCAAATTCTGTTTGAAAAACGAAACACTGATTTTTATTTGTGGTTTTTTCACATTAGTTTCAGAAATTATATACTGCATTATTTTATACTCTGTTACTATTAGTACTTTTTATAACACAATTTATATATTTATTTGATTTACAAATAACAAAACTAGTACCGACGCGAACACGTTTTCTCAACGAACAACAAAAGACACGTACGCAGAAAATGCCGGTCATCAAGTGTCAACTTTGTTCACAAGAAGGGTGCTGCAACAATACATATATATTTGAATCAATTTTTTTATTTGCTTGTTTTCAAACATCAGTATGTTTAAAATGACCCAATACATACTTCAAACGACGACAAAAGAGACGTAGGTAGAAAATTCTGCTCAACGTGTGCCAATTTCGTATACAAGAAGAATCTTGCAAATATACATTTATTTAAATCCAATTTCTTTTTTTGTTTGATTTTAAACATTAATATGTTCAAACGATGGCAAAAAATGGCGTAGGTAGAAAATGCTGAACAACGTTGTAAACTTCATCTATCAACAAATTACCGAATGATCATTTTCTGTTTGTTTCGGAACATAGTTTTAACCAAGTAAACTGTCAAGAAATAGTTTATTCAAATGCAATTAAAATTTTATGTTGGTATTGTAACATATTTATGGAAAATTTGACAGATTCTGCTGGACAACATAATAATGTTTACACGTAGTAATATGTTATTACAATCTGAAAAAAAAAAAATGCAATTTTGATTATAATTTAATTACACTTCATTCCTAATACATGTATGGTAATTTCGTATAAATTTTTTATTACATTCAAACATATTCAAACAAATCTTTTCTATCCGTGTGGAGATCCAAAGCGTGTACGCGATTATGCATAAAACACAAAATACCAAAGTTGTCAGATTATGGCGAATCACCCCGTCTATGGCAACTCATGGCAGAAGATACTGTTCCAAATTGACAACAAAATTAATGATTTGCGTCGCAACCTCAACGCTGCGGTTGATAGATGCAACACCATACATAAAAAAGAATACTTTTCGAATTCACAGCAGAAAACGGTCACACACCAACTCGGATTCTCTTATAATAAAATTAATGATGATTGTTATAAATTAATCATACATCAATGAAACCTTAACAACAACTAACCATCAAGTATTAAATGCTTCAATTCTCCTTAAAAAAATAAAAACAATTGTTGTCCACATTCACTGACTTGTTTCGTCTTTGTTAAACGCTCCCTGAGTGAACCTGCAATGTGCATTGATTCTGTAAAGCAATTAGAACATCTTGTGCTCTCTCATAGTGGTAGAAACAGCTCTCTTGCTGAAACCAAACATTTTTTCGTGCTGATCCCCAAGAAAACAACAACAGCAATATCACTCAACATCAACACGACACTCAATACCATGGGTCGCCAAATCGAGGCTCACGGGCCGCAACATGCGCTAGTAAAAATGTAAGTAAATTTAAATTTATGGTACATATCATCAAACGAAAATTACATTTAGTTCACATTATGAGTTCGTATCATAATAAAAAATAATAGTTTGGCGCAACTGCTATGAAGAATCTATTCCAAGCTCTCTCGTCATTTAAGTTGTGCGTATTATATTTTTACTCAAATGGTGGGACCTACAATGTTTGCCGAATCCGAGATCTTTCACGGTAAGGTTTGCATTGTCTGCACGGTATAGAAAAAAAATCTATTTGAAGTTGTTGACGGTCCCAGGTCATATTTTGGACGTGTGCTACGGGAACATTTGGCTCGTAGTCCAGCGCAATAAGCAATGAGGCACCGATAATTTTGAATTGCACGGTAAAAAATGTTGGCATATTTTATCTTTGCATTACAGATGATTTCAATACTTTTATGTCTAATTTTTAAACTTATTAATAGTTTACAACGATTTTTAAACTTTCTAAGATTGAAATTTAATATATTTTTATTAAACATGAAAATGTAATGATTTTAGTTTATAAAATAATCCCAGTGGTTTAAAAATGTAAATGTAATCCAATTCTCTAGTAGAATTTGCCCGATGCGCCATCAGGAAATGGTCGGGTTTTTATCGGGTAAGCCCTATTAGAGCAAACATGGTCATTGCCTTGTCATGACCTTATCATGTTCACCATACCAGGGTTTACATTATCTAAATAGTAAGTTGTCCCGACCATAGCTAAATTATATAGTATAATTATATCATCATCAAATTCATTTCAAACATTAACAATACTTTTCAAATTAACCTAACTAATATAAATAAAAGAATTAAATTTAAAAACTTTGAAGAAAATAATGGATTTTGTTACAAATTTGGTATCGCTGCTATTATTTTTCACACCAAAAATTCAAGACTCATTTACAAGAGATACCATATTTTTTGAAATAGGTTAAGAATATGGAAAAATAAGACGGCATTGTAATGACATAATTCCAATACATGTAATTTATAAAAATAATTGATTGTTCTTATTACGCAACACTTCTAAAAAATCGAATTTATAATTTATAGGAGAGCGCTGCTATTATTTTTCACACAGCTGTATTTGTATACCTCCTCCACATGTAATTTCATATTGGAATGAAAATATATTACATATAAAGTAATAAAATAATAACTAGTAATTGTATTTCTCAATATTAGTAATTTGTATTACTATACGAGGGATGATTTTATAAATTTTAATCTGTTGATTTACAATCTTTATAGTACCTACTTTCCGATCGAAAAATTGATCTATCGCTGCAAACCGGATGTAGACAGGCCACCCGACCCGAATTGAATGTGCCTTTGAGCACACAAAAAATCGAAAATTTTGTCGAATTATTATTTTTTAGTTTATAAATAAACGATAATCTTACTGCTTAAATCAATAAAGCAATTAAAACTATTCAAGTTTTGGTATAAACAACTATGTCCACGTTTAGTGATTTTCGTTCATAAAAGTTTTTCCTTTGTTTCCTATATTTTGAGTGATGATTGTTGCTTAATCGTGAATAGAAATACTTTTGAGCCAAATTGTTAAATTTATTGTTAGAATGTTGAATAATTATACATTGTTAAATTCAACAATTCGATTGTTACAAACTGTATGTTCGAATAATTTCAACAAACTTCTAAATAATTTTTATTATTGTCAAATAATTTACAAAAAGGTATAACTCGTGTCGCGGTTATTTTTATTTTTTAAAATACAAATAACATATCGCAAACTTTTTGCATGATGTGCCATGAGCTCACAATCATGTTTTGCTGTTTATTGATCGACGGCAACTGGAAGAAGTCGAATAACAATCGCAGCAAAGCCCGACATTTTAACACCCAGAACGATACCGGCCGACATTATGGCATCTTACATTGTGATCCCTCATCGATAACTGCCATACCAAGTCGTACTGATCAACTTTTCTTTCAACGATCCAACGATTCTATTATTTTAAGTCATAGTTCGTTGGACAACAACGTCAACTCATCGCCCAGCAAACAACACATCGGCTGCCCGTGCGAAAAAACCGCAGCGACGACATGATGCTAATGCATTTACTTACATTTTTAACCGTAAAATGCACTTTTGTGTATATAACAAGAACATTAATTGCAAACTGTAGCAAAAGCACGAAGATTCCAGCGCATTTTGTGAAATACTCCAACATAACAGAAATAAACCAATTAAAACCATTCAAGTTTTGTTATAAACAATTATGTCTACGTTTATTGATTTTCGTTCATATAACAATAAAAATTATTTCTTTGTTTCCTATATGTTGTGTGATGATTGTAGCTTAATCGTGAATAGCAATACTTTTGAGCCAAATTGTTAAATTTATTGTTAAAATGTTAAATAATTATACATTGTTAAATTCAATAATTCGATTATTACAAAATGTATGTTCGAATAATTTCAACAAACTTCAAAATAATGTTTGATAATATTGTCAAATAATTTACAGTGGCTCACAGCTTATTTCGTGCAGTACACAATTCTAGTTTTAAAGGTTTCTAGCTATTAAATATGCACTTAAATTGACGAAATTTTAACGCAGATTTGTAGACCAATGTTCATCGAACAATGTTCATCGAACCTGAGTTTGGATTTCGAAAAGTGCTCCACTCGTGGTATAACAGGACTTTACAATATACATAGAAAATTTAAGCTCACAGATTACTTCGTGCATACATTTAATTTAGATGTTAGCTCTTGATCTTGGTCCCGTATTCGCTGTTTTTTTTGTTTACTATGTCCATTCAGTAGTGATCGCAGTTAGCAGTTAATTTTAGTCGGAATTCATTACAATATATGTCAGTTCTGATTTATTTTAAAAACGGGTCACCGCACAATAGAACAGCGCAAATTAGTCTTATTTCATCTCAAATATGAGAAAACCTAACGAAAAATGTCTGAAATCGTAAACTTGACTCCCTCTACAGTACAGAGAACCCTCCAGTGCTTTTTGCACGAAAATCGTGTGGCCAATAAGAGAAGAAATGCTCCGAATAAAATATTTACGGAAGCGGAGGAGCGACTTGTTTTGCGTAAAATAAAGAAAAATCCGAAGCTTTCGGCTCCAAAATTGGCCATGGATGTTGAGAAAGAGTTGGGCAATAAATGTTTTGCCGAAACTATTCTCCGAGTCCTGCGGGCCAACGATTTTAATGGTCGAGTAGGACGCAAGAATCATTTCACAAACAAACATAATAAGCTATGTCGATTGAACTTCGCCAAACAGCATGTTGTCCATCCGGGTACATTCTGAAACGACATCATATTCTCAGACGAGTCCAAATTCAATATATTTGGATCCGATGGAATGCATTACGTGTGACGTAAGGCTAATACCGAGCTAGACAATAAACACCTCAAGTCTACAGTAAAGCAAGGTTGCGGTTTGGGCCTTCATGGCTGCATCCGGTGTTGGAAAACTAGTTTTTATTGATGAGATTATGGACAAGACAATGTATCTGAACATTCTAAATAAAAATTTACTTCAATGTGCCGTTACTTTGGGTGTACGATAAGAATTCGTTTCTATCATAACAACGACCCGCAACATAAATCGGGAATTGTCTAGTCATGGTTGATTTGGAATTGGCCGCATCTTATGACTCCGTCTGCACAGTCACCAGACACTGAACATTTGTGGACAATTTTGGAGAATGGCGTTCGCAAGCGGAACATTTCCAATCAAAATGATTTGAAATATACTCTGATGGAAGAATGGCAAAAAATCTTACCAGAGATTACAATAAAATTTGTGGAATCAAAACCTAGGCGTCTTTAAGATGTAATTAAACAAAAGAGCGGCCACAGAACATATTAATAGACATGCACATAACATTTTTTTAAGATACAGTGCTGTGCACGAAATAAGCTGTGGCGTTGAATTTTGCAACATTTTCTGTTTTTTTGCTTTATCTTTTTTTAAGGAAGTGTATGTAAAGCAATTTAAGTTTCTCTGTAAAAATATATATACAAGTAAAAAAATGTCGTTTAAAATTTTTCCATATTGGTATTCGTTACTGAATTACAGCATTTCAAAGATGAACACAGCGCCTGCACGAAATAAGCTGTGATCCACTATATATAAATGTTTAACTCGTGTCGCTGTTATTTCAATTTTTAAAAATACAAATAACATATCGCAAACTTTTTGCTTGATGTGCCATGAGCGCACAATTATGTTTTGCTATTTATTGATCGACAGCAACTGGAAGTGTCGAATAACAATCGCAGCAAAGCCCGAAATTTTAACACCCAAAACGATAACGGCCGACATTTTGGCATCTTACATTGTGATCCCTCATCGATAACTGGCATACCAAGTCGTACTGATCAACTTTTATTTCAACGATCCAAAATTCTATTATTTTAAGTCATAGTTCGTTGGACAACAATGGAACTCATCGCCCAGCAAATCGGCTGCCCGTACGAAAAAACTAAAAACCGCAGCGACGACATGATGCTAATGCATTTACTTACATTTTTAACCGTAAAATGCACTTTTGTGCATATAACAAGAAAATTAAATTGCAAACTGTTTCAAAAGCACGAAGATTCCAGCGCATTTTGTGAAATACGCCAACAAAGCAGAAGGCGCACACAAAATGAAAGCCGTAAAAATGCTCGTTCGTTCGTTTGTTCGATTGACGATTGTTCATTTGATCGCTTGTTAATTTGTCTGTCCGTTCGTTTGCTTGATGTGGGAGTTGATCGGAAGTGGTTGGAAAAATGTGGGTGGACAAAAGTGGGCGGAAAGTGTTAAAAAGACCGAAAAAATTTTATTGCAGAAATCGGTAGCAGACATCAAGGGAAATCGAATGGTACCACTCTCAGTGGTCCCTGACCCCCAAAAGGGGGTCAAACCACTTTTTGTCAAAAAAAAATTTATTGCGGAAATGGACCTCATTAGAAGACTAATGGTACCCTTTGGAGTGGTCCCCGACCCCCAAAAGGTGGTCAAAAACCCATTTATGACCCAAAAATTTGTATCTCGGAAATCAATAGCGGACATCCCTTTGGGGGTCAGGGACCACTGAGAGTGGTACCATTCGATTTCCCTTGATGTCTGCTACCGATTTTTGCAATAAAACTTTTTCGGTCTTTTTATCACTTTCCGCCCACTTTTGTCCACCCACATTTTTCCAACCACTTCCGATCAACTCCCACATCAAGCAAACAAACGGACAGACAAATTAACAAGCGATCAAATGAGCAATCGTCAATCGAACAAACGAACGAACGAGATACTCGATGCTCGAACAACGATCGAGTAATCGAGCTACTCGAACAACGAACGAGCCATCGAGCTACTCGAACAAACGAGCTACTCGAATAGCTCGAACAAACTACCCGGGTTTTGCAAACTACCCGGGTAGCTCGAACATTTAATACCCGGGTTTTTCGAGTATTTAAACTAGCCGGGTATTACCCGGGCTTTCGAGCGCCCGGGTACCCGGGCTACTCGAAAATACTCGTATGAAATCGAGAGCTCTGATTAGGACCTAAACATTCCATTGGCAGCGGCGATTTTCGACAACAACCATGAGTATAAGCTGTAAGACGGAGGCGGCGATGCCGAGCAACCCGCTACGAAGAGTGCGAGCCCGGCACCAATGTCCTGTGCCTGCCCGGAGAAGATCAAGGAGGATACACTCGTCGAAATACAGGCTCTCGAATCGGAGTCCGCGGCGTTCTTCGACCTCGTGAGACAATGCAACAGATGACAGCGACCTTGTCGTAAATAAACTAAAAACAATTTAAAATAATTGTCATTAATTAACAAAAAAAAAAACAAGAAACTTACAATTTTCAACAAATTTGTATTTTTGGTTTGTTTACTACATTATATGTTACTTCTGTCATTTTCAGTAGATCGCAGAGTTGCATTCTTTAGCTAAACTATAGGTTTCTGATAATTTAAACTATAGGTTTCTGATAATCTGTTAAATGATTTTAAAAAAATGTTAGTTAAAATTAGGGCCGTTTTCACAATGTTCGGTTACGTTAAAATGTATCTGTACGTTTGTTTACGTTGTACGTTTGTAATAAGGTTTCCGTTAAATATTTTCGTTTTCACCAACACAAATTATTTAACTTCTGATTAGAACGATACTGTAATAGATTTTCTGTCTTAACTGGCAACTAATTGACATAAATAAATTAATTAAAAATTAATTTTTCAAATTTAAAATTTCATGAATTTGTGAATTTTTTTTCGTCATATTTGGATATAACAATGAATAATTGACATAAATAAAGTTTATTTTATTAAAATTGTTTTTGCGTGTAAA
Source organism: Dryomyza anilis (assembly GCA_951804985.1). NCBI lineage: Eukaryota > Metazoa > Arthropoda > Insecta > Diptera > Dryomyzidae > Dryomyza > Dryomyza anilis. Next base: position 70,529,395 of record OX638130.1, read on the forward strand.
GGACCTAAAGATGATGAGGAGCGATGAAATTATGTAATTCGAGGTTACTAGGTCCACAGAGACTTGTACTAATGTTCAATGCTTTACAGAGACATATGCGATCAGATATTCAACATCATCAAACTGACGAGCAAAAATGTGGAACGGAAAGTGCTGAATGCGCCGGTAAATATCGCCTCAATAAATATTCAGAAGCAGGAGAAATATCAGGACATTGTCAAGGGTGGTGGCGGTTAAGCTGCAGAGCCCCACCGCATCGCAGATGATGAACAAAAATAAAACAATAAAAAAAATGGAGGCGAAAGGCACCAATCGTTCGATGGATATTAAAATTGAAAACTACAAAACGATTTAAACTATTAAATGGATTTTTATTTTGTAGAGTGTTCCTGAAAAATGTCAACGTGTTGCTGTCCTTCGGACGTCGTTATGGACTGGTCGGCCGCAATGGTCAGGGCAAAACGAAGCTGTTGCGCATGATCTCCGAGCGACAGCTGGTTAAAGCATCGCACAACTCGGTGTTGCACGTTGATCAGGAGATAGTTAGCCATGACAACACAGCGGTGGACATTGTGCTCTAGTGTGACTTTCGGCGCAGACGTTTGATGTCGCTCGAAAAAGAGATATTGGCACAGTTTTAATAACGGCGTGCAGGATCGACCGATGTTTATGCATTTGGTGTAGGCGCACGCGCTTTTCTCTCTTCTGCTGTTGCTAGATGAATCGACAAACATGTTGGACTTTAAGGCGGTTGTTTTTCACGATCGCAACTTTCTTGATACGGTACCCACAGATATTATACAATTACATTCCCAGCTGTTGGAGGCATTCAAGTGAGGTGGATGTAACAATAAGTTGAATTTTTTTCTTAATACATGTTTTACTTGCAGAGGCAACTATGAGAAATTTGAGAAGACGAGATGCACAAGGCACAGCGTCGCGAATACGAGGCGCAAATGTCGCATCTCTCGCATGTGCTGGAGTTCATCGATCGCTTCTGCTACAATGGAAATCGTGCGTCGTCGGTGCAGTCAAAGATTAAGATGCCAACGAGCTACAGCTCTCTGTCAGCTTGGTGAAATTGTGACGCAGTCATTATGCTTGCTTTTCACTAGTCATTTTGTGTCACTTTGAGGTTAATGAGCATTTTACTGTTGGATAGTTTTTGCTGCGTAATAATAATGTAAATAGAACATTATTGTAAATATGACACAAAATGACAGTGATAACCAAGTTTATTTTTGATATTATGTTGTAATTTTTATATGTAAATCATAAAATGAATCATTGATTTGTTTTTATTGATATATTCTTATATAACATTTTTTATATATTTAAATATGTAGTATTTTAAAATTCTTTGTGTATATATTATTAAATACACTGTATTACATTTAATACTGCATTTTATTTTTAGGGTATTTGTAGGGTTTTAATAATGAAAACACTTTTATGCTCGGTTTCTGACAGGGCAATGGTGGGGTAAATAATGAAATAGTATTACCCGATCAGTACATAATCATGTCCTGCGGTGAGTACATGATCAGGGTACTGCGTTACAATGACATCGTGCCCATGATTTGTTGCCTCTTTTGGGCCTCGTCATAACCCGATCATCTCAAATAATAACATGATCAGTTCATGAGCATGGCCCTACCCAAAAGTTTTCTACTAGGGTTGTATTAATATTTAAACTCAGTTAATTTAATAATTTTGAACCATAAAAGGTTAAATTGTAAACCATAATTAAGAAATTCATTTCAGAATCGCAGGTTCGAATCTCGGCCAGGGCATTTTTTTTATTCTTTTAATTTTTTTTTTATTCTTTATGATTTTTTTTTGTAATTACTACTTCAGAATTATAAAAAAATATATACAAAGATAGATAAATAATTCGACCATCTTTTGTCACATTAAAAATACTTCTAACTATTGAACTTAATAACAAAAAAAGAAATAAAAAAAAATGTTAACAAAATTAGGAACACGGTCGCGATTCAAACCTGCGATACTAAATTAAATTCGTGGTCACCATGTTAGTAACATTCACTCGAGTGCTCGCTTTATAATTCAAAGCGCCTTTTTCGATGGCCGTATGTTTAAATAGCGCTAATAGTAAATGGCAGTAATGTTGGTTGCCAGTACGTTAGAGGATCTGAATGTAGCGGAAAGGTGTGCGCTGATGGGAAGAAGAAAATAATTTCGAAAGAGACGAAAAATAATTAAAGAGTAAAACAATTAAATAGTAAATAACAATAATGAAAAATAATATTATTATTTATAAAATAATATAAATATTTTTTAAACTTTTTTTACAAAAACAAATCCGTATTTTCAATCTTTTTCTGCATTAATTTAAATCTCGTAGGATTACATGCAAAGTAATACAACATGTTTAACAATGTAATGCAGAAGGGTTTTACAAACTGTTTTTAATATTTTAGGATTATTTAATATTTTTTTGGTCGAGGTATATATACAATCCAAAATAGTTTAAAAAAGAACCGTGTAGCAAAAGAATTTCTATATATAGTTTCATTTTTATCTTTTGAATGAAAACTAAAAATAATAAAAAAAATGGAAAATGGTATATATATTTCGAAAACTAAAGCCAATTTGAAAAGTGAGGCTATTTTCGGAATCAGTGCTGCATATGTAATCAAGAATTTTGACTGCACCAAACCTGAGTATAAGGAGGTGTTATTATTTTTATTTTTTTTTGTTGCTCAGTTAAAAACGAAGACCTAGTAAACTGGAATAGATGTTTGATCAAAGAAGGGCAGATCACAGGAGAATTCTGTAGTTTTCCAGCTAGATAGATTTTTTCATAAAAATTAAAACAAATTCCAGCTTGATATGCAACGATTCTTATTTCTGAAATTTGGCCCGTCTGCTGAAAAGGCTGGCCACTCCTGCTCTACACCAAGAAGATCACGCTATTGATTCGATGTCAATTTAGATAAGTTATTTTATTTTTCGCATTCACCGGAAAACTTTTAACTATGTTCACTATTACTTCCATTACTCTTATAATATTTTAAATAACCATATTTTATTCTTTTTAATAATTCAAAAATATTTTTGTTAAACTTTATAGTAACTATCCATTTAATATTCGCGTGCGTTGACATAACATGTAATAACTTTTTATCTGATGAGTACTCTCTATATAACTACAGTAGTTCTAAAGACAATACGCACAACTTAATTCGTATTCTTAGCAAACAGAAAATTAGTTTAAAAAATCTGTTCAAGAAGATAGATGAATTCAGATATATATTTGAGGTTACTACAGTCGACAAACAAGGGTCGGAGTGTTCATAACGGTACCAACAACGATCCAAGGAGATGCTGCAGCATCAGAACAAATTCATCTATTCATCATTCGATTGGAAAATCGTTCGGATGGAAAAACCAACCAACATGGGGTTAGCTTCGGCCTAAGCAGTGTCGTTGCCCGCCTAGTGACATGGAGTGGGAATACCGATATGAAGCAATCGGATTGCAATCGGATCGGGAAGTACAGACACAAACCATAGAGGCGAGACTGATTTAGGTTATATGCTTAAAAAATAATCTAGCCATCTTATACAAAGGCCAACTTTCGAAAGCAGACAAAAAAGATATATAAAAACAATCTAGCCATGGGTTATATGCTAAAAAAACAATCTAGCCATCCTACACACACACATATATATATATATATATATATATATATATATATATATATATATATATATATATATATATATATATAAACTCTGTCTTTGAAAAGGCCTATTACAAGGCATGTCCATTGATAGAGTTAAAAAACAACCTTGATGGAACCCTCATCTAAAAGCCCTGCGTACAGAGGTGAGGAGAACAATTAATACTGTTAGAAACACGACAGACAATCAAAAGTGGGTAACATATAAAAAGCTACTAAGTAACTTTAAGAAGGGATTTAGGAAAGCAAAGCGGGATAGTCACAAAAATATAAAAAAGAGCTATAAATAAAGACACATCTAGACTCAGAAAATTCTTTCTAAACAGACACATGTAACATAAAAGATTTGAATGGTATGCGAACAGCTACCACAACAAATTAAAGAAACAATATACACAACCACCGAGATGAGGTTAGAAACATAAGCACTCTTGAAAATATTGAATGGGCTTCTATCCAATGATGTTACAGAAACCATGCAACTTAATAGGCCCAATCATGGTAAGGGTATTCCAGGCGTGTCTACACCCAAAATACCTACCAATAATGTGTAAAAAATTAAGGTAATATTCATACCTAAAGCAATTCAACACTCCACAGCTAAAGACTACAGGCCTTTCTTCCTGTATGCTCAAAACGCTAGAAAGAATACCAGACAACCATATTAAAGCAATGTTTCCAAACATAAACTTCTCATGCAATCAACATGCCTATTTTCAAGGCTGACCAACTAAAACCGCAGTCCATAACGTAGTCACCCACATTGAGAAATTCTCAAATTTCAACGACTACATACTGGCAGGTTTTTTTTTAGATATAGAAGGTGCATTCAACAACATATACTCTACAGCCATCCCAAACGTGCTATTAAATGCGGAGGTAGAAAACGACTTAGTAGCATGGTTAATGGAAGCTAAAAAGCCGCAGAATAAATGCAAATATTAGGCAGTGTACCATAAAAGTACGCGCTAGTCGGGGTACCCCTCAGGGGAAGTTATATTACCAACACTCTGGATCTTAGTCTTGAACGAGATTATAATAGAATTGAAAAACATACTGAGCTATGGCAGCATAGTATGGTGGACATTAAAAAAATGTAAAACAAACGAACTTGAAAAACTCCACAGATCAGATTTTATAATTATGACAGGAGCTCTGAGAACAACACCATCTACAGCACTAGAAGTTATCCTAAACATAATGCCAATTGACCTCTTCTCTAATGGTGCTGTGTCAAAAACAGCACTGGTACTCACTCAGACAACAGACTTAAATAGAATGTCATACGGACACTCCACAATAACTCGTAAATTGATGTCTACTGCTCCTGTAACGGACTATATTACACCTTATATTGACCAAGAAAAACGAATAAACGTAGCTTTTCCAGATCTATTTAAGATCTTTGTCGCATAGAGCTTCAGATTCTCAACGAGCAACACCGCTTAAAACTCTGATGGGTACCAGGTCATTCAGATATTCCGGCCAAGAAAGGAGTAGATAAAGTAAGCGACTTCATTGACAGTAGCGTTAAACCTCCTATGACGGAATACAATCAACAGATTACAAAACCACTAGAGAATATTAGGAATACAAATTGTGTTAGATAAAATACGAGTCAAACGACAAAAAATACAAAGAACCATCATGACAAAAGCGACAGTAAGAATATTCTAGATTTACACAAAAGAGATTATGACTATTAATAGGAATAATAACAGGAAACAACACATTGGGAATACAACTGAGAAAGATGGGTTTTTCAGGTAGATGACATTTGCAGGTGGTGTGGGGGCATCTGCAAATGTGAAGCAACTGAAGACAGCTACCATTTTCTCTGCCAATGTCCAGCAATGGCTCTAATAAGAAAGAAATAAATTTCTTTGCTATTTTTTCTTTCAGGAACTAGAAGAGATCAACGAAGTGCATCCAATGCAATTGATGAAATACATTAGGGCATCAGGATGGTCCCAAAAGGACGGAAGACAGGACAACCCTTCGTATCCTATATTCTTAAGTAAAAAATTAAAGAAAATAAAATGTAATCAAATGTAAAATGGAATACATAGAATTCAATATTATTACTTAGATACACAATAAAATAAAGAGAACACAATGGACCAATAATGGTCTCAGTGGATTGTAAGTGTCAAATATTTTGTTATATTTGCCAACATCCTCATTACCAAACCTAACCATGTATTTCTGAGACTTGGTTTATAGCTTGTATGCAAGATAAATTGATTAAAGTGAATAGTTCTAAAATTTTCGCGCAGATAAAAAAGGTCATGCTGGTGGCGGTACCATTTTTGTGCGGTCTACCTGTCCGCATATGCAAACTAAGTGTAAACCTGATTCACTTAATATTATTGAATACTTGTTCCCAGAATTAATTAATTGTTCAAGAAAGATTCTTATTGGTTGTGTTTACAGACCTAATCGCAATGTCGATATTAATCCACTAATGGTTAAAATTGAGTTTTGAACTCTATAATACTCTAACATAATTATTGCAGGTGACTTTAATAGCAACATATTGACTGAGAATTATTTACTTGACAACATGAAATCTTTAGGACCACAAAAGACAAATTTCTTACAAAAACACATAAATAATCTTTTTGATGCATATGTACCTCTTAGAAACAAAATAGTAAAAAACAGCAATAGACCATAGTTTAACAATGACATACAAAAACTAATAGATCAACTGAATGAAACATATAACCGCAGAAAACGATACAGAACACTTGACTTGCACAATTTAAAGAAATTAATGGGATCTGTAGCAAAGGAACTAAAAGCTACCAAAACTAGATTCTTCGAAGGAAAATTCAGTTCAGCCGTTGGAAGCAAACAAACATGGAAAGTAATACGTCAAACAGGAATCGGTAGTAAATCGAGTTCCAATGTGACAAACGATGTAAATGAAATTAACAATAAATTTGTCAATTTCACAAAGCCGACAACTAACAACATTTATCGTTACAATAAACACCAAATTCCGTTACAAACTTTAGTTTTTCTTGCGTTGACCAATTAGATGTCTTCAAAAAATGTCTTACTGTAAAATCAAATGCAATCGGCTTTGATGAAATTAATCCAATGTTTCTAAAAGCTATATTAAGAATATTGCTGATATACATTTCGCACATTCTCAATACTACTCTTACAACCTCCATATTTCCGAAATCCTGGAAAAGTGCGAAAATAATTCCAATACCCAAATCCAACCAAGAATATCGTCCTATTGCCATTTAATTCTATGGTACATCTATGAAAATTCACTAATTACTGATAGGAAATCTGGATTTAGATCATAACGAAGCTGTGTAACAGCATTGCTTGACGTCACTGAGAAAATACGCACAGCATATGACAATAATTAAAATCTTGACCATTCTAAAGCTTTCGATTTCGTTGACCGTGAAAATCTATGTAATAAATTGTTTCAGTCAAGTCATTTTACAAATACAGCAGTCAAACTCATAAAATCCTATCTATCTGACAGATCTCAAGCTGTATGTGCAGGAAACTCACTTTCAAACTTTCTGAATGTCTGAAAAGGAATCCCTCAAGGCTCCATTTTTGGACTGCTACTTTTTGTTATTTATTGTAATGACTAACCAAATATGATTAAACATTGTAACGTCCACAGATGATGTACAGCTATACATAAGCTGCGAATCTGACAATATCGATACCTGTGTTTCAAAAACTAATGACGATTTAAATGAAATAAACGACTGAGCATCCCACATAACCTTTCCATTAACCCGAGTAAATCCAAATGATTAGTTCAAATGCATCACTCTAATAAGTTTGGAACAATTGGTAAAGTGTATGGAATGCTTAGGACACTTTGGGCAACACAGTATTTTATTTCCCAGCCAATCAGATTGCTACTTGGAAAAACATAGCTCATTCCAATATTATTATACAGATGTGAAATTTTCTCAAATTGTGACAACGCCAGTCTTTCTAAATATAATGTTTTTAATAATATTGCAGGATATATCAATGGACTTTAACGATCCAATCACATATCTCAATTTGCCCAACAGATTTTTACTTTTTCTTTTAACAATTTTTTAAAATACAAAACACTGATATTACTGCATAAAGTTATATATCGTCGATGATACTGCAAAATCGCCTAACTGCATGTGAAAATTACGCCTAATTTTGTGTTATAATCGGGTTTTTAATGATATATTGATCGGATAAATTAGAAAATGTCATTATAAGTTATGACATACTTAATTTTGTATGAATTAAGTGCAAAATTGAGACTGAAAAAATGGTTTTGTTTCTTCTGTAAAATTAATTTTGTAAGAAGTATTCGAAAATGTAGATAGGCGGTTTAGCAGTATCTTTGGAACTCACTTCCTTGCAACCTTCAGTTGATAGGCAATGCACTTCAATTCAAAAAACAACTATCGTTATATCTATCATCACATTAATTAAAAAAAAAACCAGTTGGGAAGGTTAGATCACATGGGAAATTTTAAAGTAGGTGTAATTATGATAGTTAGGATTATCAAAATTATAGTCGGTCTAAGCCGACTATAAATACCCTACACATATGTGTGGTTACCATTCAAAGTGATATATAGGTCACCAGGGTATACGAATCCTGAAAATAACTACAAACATTCAATCGCTGAAGAATTTCCATTCATTTGATACCCATATTTACAAATGGGTAGGTGTACCGAATTTCGATTTTTTTTTTGTGAACCACAAGTCTTTTCGCCGGAAAACATTATTATCATGTATTTGAGCATGATGTCAATATATATTTGACCAACAAAGTTTACCTAAGCACGTATACATAAAAATTGATCTTTATATGTACATTTTATATGTGGTATTTGAACATAAGTGGTCGGATCATAGGTCACCATGGACCGATCTCGCCAATTTTTTCGCACATACAGCGTAGGTATATTAGTAATCTAAGTTATAAGTTTCATTTATCTAGCTCTTCAATTTTAAAAGTCTTAGGGATTTCAACAGACAGACAGACAGACAGACGGACAGACAGACAGACGGACAGACAGACAGACGGACAGACGGACATCGCTAAATCGACTCAGGAGGTCATGCTGATCAAGAATATATATACTTTTCCATACCGGAGATGCTTTCTTCTGGGTGTTACAAACGGCGTACCAAACTGAATATACCCTTTCACTCTTAGTGTAGGGTATAAAAATGCAAACTATATTTATCATTGTTATGTCTCTGAAATAACGCCTGTCTTACCTTTAAATATTTTCGCATAATTTCACTCCTGCAAGTATAAAATATAGGGATTATGAAAACTGTATGGATGTCTAGACAGTTCGATCTTTGTCGTACTTGTGGTAAACTATAGTCTCAGCTTTAATATTATGTTGTTTTATTATATTTATGTTATTTAAAAATGTACAATCTAAATTTATTATACTTATTAGTTTGTCACCTACTCAATTTATTATTATATTCTTAATACTCTCGTTAATTGCTCAATTGATAAATTTAACATTGTGGAGCCACGTGAACTGTGGAGTTTTCTAGGGAATAAACTGTGATTTGTTTTGTCGTTGATAAATATATGACGGAATTGGAACAATTAAAATTAGCATACGTAAACATACTAAGGCAATTGGACAGGTTTACGGATAAATTGTGGGCGCAAATTAGCCTCGAAGTAAATAATAAAGAACATTTACAATTAATAAAAAATAAAGTTAATAACACAAAGGTTTTTTTTCTAAAGTAGAAGGAGTAGATGTCGTGTTCGAAGAATTAATATATTTCTTGGAACACAAAAGTGAGAATAAAATAAAAGAGATAGAAGGCTGGAAGGGCGAATTTGCAGCATTAACAAAAAAAAATAAACGATAAATTAGCAGAAAAACAGGAGTTGTTAGACCACGACTGCGGAATACAGTAGGAAAACGAAAAATTAAGAGCCTTATTGAAAGATAAAGATATTTGTGATGAGTCAGTAGCTAGGGCACTACGTCAACAACTAAGATTAGAATTCGAATCAGTCGAAGAGACAAATAACAGAGTAAGGGAATTGAATTCAAAAACCAGATTTTTAGAGCCGGAAGTGAAATTAGCACACGAAACATCGTTATACCATAAAGAAGCTTTAAGAATAGAAGAAAATTTAGAAACCATAACAACAAATAGAACAATAATTAAAATGCCTACAGACGATATTTCGAAATGCGTACGAAATCTGGTTCCGGTGTTCAATGGCGAAGATTCACCGTTCCTAAAAACGGAGCTTCTTAGATTTATAGACGGTTGTAAGGCAGCGAACCTTAAAATAAATGATGAAAATGAAGAGGAATTCATGATATGCGTAAAAGTGCGTCTTGTTGGAGATGCATACGAATTAGTGAAGACCATGAAAATCGATGATTTGGATGCGTTATTTGAATTACTTAAAATCACATATTTAAAGGTGGCTACATTAGATTCAGTTCAATACAACATAAGACAAGCATATCAAGGTGAAGGGGAAAGCAAGGCGACTAGAAGTATTGCAGTCGAACGCAGACGACATAGCCGATACAATGTATAAAAAGAAAAACCTGCCAACGGACATTTTTAACACGGAACTATTAAATTCTGTGCTAACAGCATTTATAGTGGGAGTGAGTGACCCGACTGTAAAGATACTACTGTTGAGTAGCAAGGCAGATAATTTAAATGATTTATTAGACGAAGCGTTAAGGGCAAAGGCCACAATACTGAGGGAGCCGAGATTACCGGAGGAACTGTATAGTTTTGAAAAAAGACTGAATGGAACCTCAGTTAGTAAAAATAATCAAGAAACTGATATTAGAAATTCACGACAAGATAGGGTGTAATAGTCAAAAAAATAGAAATAATGGGAATACATGGCACGGTGCTCTAGAAGCAATTACAAGTGACAAAAATGGGTACAAATAGGGTTATATTCATCATCATTTCTAGTTTAAAAATCCGTTTGAACCAAAATACAACTGTTTCCTTTTCTCAAGTTATTGTCATTTACATTCAATTTTAACGATTTTTTTTTAATTTATCCTATTTCTTATTACAAATATATTTCACAGTGAGGCAAAATGGCAACTTTTTTAATTGCAATTTTTTTTTTAATAAAAAAATATTATTACTTGGCAAAAACGACTGTTATGCTTTTTTGTGTAGCACCATGTAACTTCTTCTTCGGAATCAGCGTCAAATTTTAACTAAAAATTGCTGCAATTTTTACTGCACCAAAATTATTGTAATAATATCTCTAAGACTTTATTCAAAATTAAACTTTATTCAAGTTAGAAATATTTTTCGTAGGCTTTTATTTCAGAAATAGTATGTGTTGGAGAGTTTAGTTGTTTGGAGACCCTAGCTCATTTTTAAAGATGAATATTTGTCCCAAAGACATTATGATAGTTTTCTGACTTTTTCAACAAGTAATAACTCCTTAACGAAATTGTTAATAAAAAACCATTAAAAATAGTGATTAATCGTTAAGATGCAAACTTTAAGTGTTCAGTGTAAATCATCCTTAGGATGTTCCCTATAATCGCTCCTTAGACAATAGAAACGTACTATGAACCATTTCTCTACAAAATGACAAACTATATTTGTTATCCTTTGAACGATTAGCGCTCAAACTAGACGTGTAGGTGTATAAGAATATAATATAAATTTTATCAGTACACAGAAAAAAAAATCGTCAATATAGCCAAAAACGTTCATCAACACAATCAAATTATTGCTAAAACTGCGCCGACTTAATTATTAATTGTATTAGCGTACACATTCATCATATTAGCAATCGCATTTACTGGCAACAGTGAGTGGTCGTTGTAGCAGTGCGTGGTCGCTATAACAGTGCGTGGTGTGTGTTCGTGTACTCGCTTACAGCGCTGGTGAATTTAGTGGAATTCGTGAAATTGGTGGAATTCGCTTAGAATTTTGAGTTGGCGGTTGGCGCGCATATCAGTTCACATTTGGTTCATGTCAAAAAAAACGCTTATAGAGTTTGATCATACTCTATTGGAGTCGTTGAAAATGATGATGATGGCAATAGTTTCATATTTAATTATGCTTCATCAAGAATTTATATTATTCTTTTTTAATAAACTAAAAAAGAATTATAAGAATACTGTGAAAATACAAAATTGCTCTGAAAACGTCGACTATACCAATTAAATAATTTGCTACTTAAGCAAAATCATTTATTGGTATATTTTTGGACGCAAATAACATTTTTAGCGAATGTGTTTGCTCAATACATAAAAAGGGCAAAAATATCATTGCTAGACCAATGAATGGTGTACAATTAATTTTGATTGCTGTATTTACGTCGATTATTTTTTTCTGTGTAGACTATATAGAAGCACAAAATAAAAAAAAAAATTGAGTTCAATTAAAAAAGTTACTATTTTGCCGCACTGTGAAATATATTTTTAATAAGAAATAGAGATAAATTGAAAAAATTGAAGGTAAATGACGATAACTTGAGAAAAGGAAACAGTGCGATTTTGGTTCAAAAGGATTTTTAAACTAGAAATGATGATGAATATAAACCTATTTGTACATTTTATACCCATTTTTGTCATACTTATGATTGCTTCTAGAGCACCGTGAGGGGGTGCCATGAAAAAGGGACCAGTCTGTTTATTTTGCACAAGACCAGGACACAAAAGTGATGACTGTTATTTGCGAAAAAATACTCCATTTTGCAGAGAATGCGAGAAATACGGACATGAATCGAGTTGGAGATGTGGATCAAATAGACTGGAAGAACTATAGGAGAACCAACAACAACCATATCAGAATCAGCAATACCAAGAGGGATATAGAGGACTTCAGAATAACGGCTATCAAAACCAACAGCAGCAAAATCAGAATCCGTAATATCAAGGTTCTCCAAATAATGGATATGACAGCAATAATCGTAATAATATAAATAATAATACTAATAATAATAATACTAGTAATGGAAATGAAAATAATAGAAATAATAACCCGTTTAGAAATAACAACAGTAATAACGATAATGGGCCTAATAGGACATACAGTTATGGGTGTGGTCAAGTCGGCCATATGATAGCGGATTGCCACGTCAAGAAAAATTTTGTGCCAAACGGTAATAACACTCACAATAAGGGAAACTACCAGGGGCCCAGTCAAGGCCAGTAAGCTGAGGTCCCGTTAATATTAGTAAACTTAGGTCAAAGGTAGAAATAGTGGATCATACGCTAAAGGAGACTGTGATCACATTTGCTGCCGCAGCCTACGTTTTTTTTGGCTGTTATTTGAAAATAACAGCCATAAAAATGTAGGAGAAAATATTGTTCATCAAACGTCAGGAGTAACCGTTGATACATATGTTGAGCCACCGTGTTTGGTCTGTAAGGAGAAGGGGAAAAATTGGGCGAACATTCATCAAACGCCGGGAGTGACCGTTGATACATATGTTGAGCCACCGTGTTTGGTTTGTAATGCAGTAGTAGGAATATTAATTTATATTATACACTTTATAGGTATTGTGTCGATTACACTAGAGAACAAAATAATAAAATTATCAGAATATGAAAAGTATAATGGAACCTTTGGAGATGAAACAGTAGGGTATAGAGTAAAAAACATATTATCAAGAATATCAAATTTTTGAGAATTTCGTAACAGAATATGATAAGAAGGAATCGTATAATATGCAGTAGGCAGGGTGACTGTTTCAAACTACCTAATGTAAGAGATGTTTTCATCGAAGTACCTTGTTAGGATGCTAAAAATGGAAAACTCATATTACTGGTAGATTCGGGAGCAGATGCTAGCTTAATAAAGGAGGGGGCGATGACACGGCTTCCAGGTTTTGATAAAAATACTCAGAAGGACTTTAGTGGTGCTTTTGGGGGATGCGTAAGGACTTTAGGGACAATAAATATTTAGCACAATAGTATAGAGTGGTTCTGTTTAAAGATGCATGTAGTGGCTCTTGAACAAGGAATACCCGCTGATGGTATAATGTCGAGATAATATATGGAATAGGTCCATAATAAAAGCCATTGCTAAGAAGTTAATATTTTACGATAAAGATAAAAACAATACTATACAACTGCCCATGAGGACACGGGCAGATATGAAAAATATCTTTTTAAATCAGGAATTAAAAGTAGAACCTAGATCCGCAAAGATAGTATCATTACGTTTAAAAACAGAAATTCCAATCGTCTTAATACATAAACAAGAAATTTCTCCAGGAGAATATATGGGCGAAAGCATATCGAATGTTAGCAAAAACAGAGTTTATGTGTCAGTATTAAATGCTAAAGAAAAAGAATTTATAATAGACAGTACTTTTAAACCAAAATTCTCAAATTTTAATCAGTATAAGGAATCGGATACCAATAATTCTACAATAAATATCATAAATTCAGTAAACATTACAAACAGAATTAACAAATTGTTAGAGGAAATAAAAACAGATGGAAATTTGAATAAAGACGAAAGAATAATAATAATATTAATAGTTTGGCGCTACAGTCCTGTATAGAACTTCGGCCGAGCTCTTTTACCATTTGAGCTGTGCGAATTATATTTGTAGTCAAATTGGTGGGACCTACAGTTTATTGCCGAATCCGAACGACAGGTGAGAGCTTTTCATAGTCAATGTTTTACTCTCGTAGATTTGACATTTACTGCCGAGAGGTAGCGTCGCATAAAAAAATGTTTTCTATGAAAAAGATGTTGGTAGTCGCTGGGGATCGAACCGCGGACCTTTCGGCTCGTAGTTGAACGCACCAGCGACTTTCCGCTCGTAGTCCAACGCACTAACCAGACGAGCTACCGACGTTACGAAATAACATCTTTACAAAATCTGTGTATTTCGTATCATGATGTTTTTCATTTAGACAGAGATGAATTAACATACACGCCAGCGCTTAAACATGAAATAACAACACAGTGGAACCAACCACCGATAAACCAAAAGCAATGCAAATGGCCACACACACATAGACATGAAAGTCTGTTGATTTAAAATTGTGGATGACGGCATTATATCACCAAGCATATCACCCTGGAATTCACTCATGTTGCTGATTCCTAAAAAAGCGGCAAGGACAGTAACAAAAAGTGGAGGCTAGTAATAGATTTCCGTAAATTGAACGACGTGACAATAAAACAAGTATTTCCGATTCCTCGAATAGACGAAATATTAGACCAGTTAGGTCACAGTCCCTATTTTTCAACTTTAGACTTAGCAAGTGGTTATCATCAAGTCCTAGTAGAAGAAGAGATAGGGAAAAAATAGCTTTTAGTATAGGTCTTGGTCATTTCGAGTTTAAAAGAATGCCCTTTGGTTTAACAGGGGCACCAGCCACTTTCCAAAGAATAATGAATCACATATTAACAGGTTTACAGGGTATCGATTGCTTTGTTTATCTTGATAATATAGTGGTGTACGGAGAGAATTTAGCTGAACATGAGGTTAGGTTGAGTAGAGTATTGCAGAAATTAAGGGAACACAATCTAAAATTAAATACAGAAAAATGTCATTTTTTGCATGGCGAAGTTGTCTATTTAGGACCCCTCTAAGGTTGAATGCGTGAAAAAAATTCCGGTGCCTAGAAATAAAAAAAAATTGCAAGCGTTTTAGGGATTCATTAATTTTTACAGAAAATGTATAAGCAAGTTACTTAGAAAGGATGTTAAATTCACATGGACTGACGATTGTCAAAATTCATTTATTAAACTAAAAGAATCAATAATTGCACCACCCATTCTCGCATATCCAGATTTTACAAAACCGTTTTTACTTACAACGGATGTAAGTAACGAAGCAATAGGCGCGGTACTATCGCAAGGCAAAGTTGGGAGAGACCGACCAATAGCATTTGCTAGTAGAGCATTAAATGGAGCAGAAAAAAAATTACTCAACCATTGAAAGAGATTTTTTAGCTATAGCCTGGGCAACGAAAAATTTTAGAGCTTATCTTCTGGGCCGACATTTTCAAATTTATACAGATCATCAACCATTACGTAGCACAGCGCATCTCAAAGATCAGACATCAGAATATGATTTTGAAATATTTTACAAACCAGGTAAACAGAATTTGAATGCAGATGCACTAAGTAGAATTCCACATCCAGAACCAGATATTACTGCGGTCCAAACGCGGTCTAAGACCACACAGAATAACTTAGATAATCAAATTTCAAAAAGAAAACAACTAGTGAGTACGCCTGTACTGGATGAAATAACGACAGACACAAATGACGAATTTAAGGAAATGAAAACTGTTATAAAAGACTTTCATGACTCAGCATTAGGAGGTCACCATTGCGCGGTGAAAACATTTTTTAGAATCAGAAAACAATTTTAGTGGAAAGGTATGCAGAAACAAATAAAAGATTACGTGAAGAATTGTCCAAAATGCCAAGTAAATAAAAGTTCAAGGCTTACTAAAATGCCAATGGTCCTAACTGATACGCCAGTACGACCATTCGATAAAGTATACATGGATCTTGTAGGTATTTTACCGGAAACTATATCTGGAAATAAATATATATTAACTTTTCAAGATGATTTTTCAAAATATATGCTATCCCAGACGCAGAAGCAAGCACTGTAGCAAAAGCATTTTACGACGAAATCAATACACGATATAACATACCAAAAGTATTGATAACCGACAATGGTTCGAATTTTGTTTCAAAATTATTTTCGGACACGTGTAAATTCTTAGGAATTAAAAAGTTTCATATTACGCCATATCAACCACAAGCCAACGGCTCTTTTTTTATTGGTATAATTTATTGAGTTAATTTTTAATAGGGACAAATCTGAAAGAAAGAACACCTAATTATTGATAAAATAATAAGACAAAAGCAATATATTTAAAAAATAAAATATATTTTATTCACATATAAAATAATATAAAAATTATTACAGGTTATTTTTTTTATTTTCGGGAACTAAGTAAGCCCACCAGTTCATTAACCAAATGGTCGATGAATGGGGGCGAGTACCCAAATATGTCACAATACTGTTAGATAGTGGCCATCTGGGCGCGAGCCCAGACAGCCATCTCCCAACCATAGGGCTGGTTGAGACACTTAATAGTGTCATCCAGGCCAGGCACTAGGTGGGAAGCCTCCCAGCAGCACTCGGCGAGGAAGGCTTCCTTGAAGTCAGACAGCACTTTGGCAAGCGCACCTACTGTCGAGGCATTTTGGTAGCTCATGAGGAGGAGCTACAACTTCCATCCTCGATACAGCTGGCCTCCTCATCATAGTCACTAAAGTAGGGGCTGTGTGCCCTTTCCTCGTCCATACTGCTCACCAGCGAGCTTCTGCTGGAGTAACCAAAGTAGCGGCTGTGGCCTCGTTGGTCCCCAACTGCAACAGCACCATCCGGTTGGGGTAGCAAATCCAAACGTTGCTCGTCATAGCCATTGAAGAGGCGTGGGCTCTATCAGTCAGAAACACCAAAAAAAAAAAGAGAGAAAAAAATATTTAGTTATAAATATTTATATTTATATAGATAGATGTATATATAAGCGGATTAATAAAATAACCAATTACCTTGTGCCTCGCAAGTGAGGTCGATAGGCTCCTCATCTAAGTCGGTGACCATGCGATGGGTGGCGGATGCCCCATCAGGAGAGGGTGCACTATCAGACAAGACCCCTAGGATCTCATCTATAAGTGAACCCCACCCATCTGGTGGACCTCGTCCAAAAATTCCATTTCTTGCTCGAAAACCTGCAGGAAAGTCGAATTCGGCAATTCCTGCCGGAATTCGATTGATGCAACGAATCCAATGAAAAAGAAGACATTTTCAAGACACTGAATTTAATTTAATTTTTAACACTGGTTGTAATAAAACTTTAACTGTTGACTTTTGAAAATTTTTGGGGTCTTATATACTAATAAACTGCAAAATATTGAATTTAAGGATTCTTCATGAATCCAAAAACAACGTCATATAATATTGCTAAGTAATCAGTTTAATTCAAAGTATGGGTTTCTGATCGGGGGCGCTACTCATTACTACAGAGGAAAGGCAACGTAAAAGGAAAATAAAGAAGGAGTACGTCGTAACATACAAAAACAATGTCAAGTAAAATTCACAAATTAATCAATTTAATTTAAAAGTAAAGGTTACCCGATCAGGGGCGCTACTCATTACCACAGAGGAGAGGAAAAAATAAAATAAAGCAAGGAGTAGTTAATACAGCAACCAACCTCAAGTGGGTGGTGCTAAAAACACTAGGTCACAATGATGGACAATGAGCATGAAGACTGTTCTCAGGCTTAAAATAAATGTAGAATAAACTAATCCGCGCATACAAAGTTAGCTATGTATTAATTGAATATTACTAGCATTGAACATAATCAAATTATTATTTGCGGTACGAATTTACAAGATATAAAATATTACGTTGTCAGTAAAATTGCGATAGGTCAGTACCTACCTCAATGGCATTTTGAACAAACAAGTTCATTGCACATAGAGCGCAATGCTCCCAGCTCATATTAATATAGAAGGCTTGAATATATTCATATGCCAACCGATTAAACGCACTTCAGCACTTTACAGGCGGAAGTCACTAACGTACTGGAAATGAAACGAGATACGGTAGTGCAGCGGCAAAACTGCCTAATATTTTTTATCATTAACACAATTTTCATTCATGAAACTAAATATATTAAAACTAACTTAACTAAATATTTAAAACAAACGTTTTAAATTCATCATTACACGGTAATGAAAATAAATAAGTACAGTTGAGATGTACAAAATTAAATATTTAACAACTTAATATAGCAAATACATTTATGTATTGCTAAGAAGTCGCGCGCGCTTAGTTCCTAATACATAGCAAATTCTTAGTTAGTGCATGCGTAAATAGCTAAGTATTATTAAATATGACTAGCATTTAACCATGTACTACTGGGATTGTATATAAAACAATTTGTATTACAACAATACAGAAACATATCTAAATATATGTTTCCAAACTAAATCATATAGTACATGTTAACACATATATTAACTACTATAACTATTTAAAGTATAATTATGGCCAAAGCCTAAGTATTAAGGGGTAAAATAAGAAATATTTATAAGAAAAATATATATATAATATATATATATATATATATATATATATATATATATATATATATATATATATATATATATATATATATATATAAGAAAACATTATATAAATGATTAAGGATTCCATTTATATATGTAAAAAATTGATGTTCTTCTCTTTAAAATAAGCAATAAAGAGCGAAACCAATATAATGATTAGAATTGTCACACTGGTCCTGATGTTGGCAGCCAATGAAGCAGTCAACATCACGCAGACATCAATTAATGATACAAGATTGTTCTTTGAGAAGACAACTGATGCTTTGTTCTACAATGATGAATAGACGATAATAGCTAAATTTAAACCGATAGAACTGAACGATTTCCTGAAGCAGACAAACAAATACATAATCATGGCAAATACAATGTGCGAACAAATTAGCTCCGATGTAAACGGTCCCAGCATAAAAAGATCGTGTTTAGCAGTAACACAGGAAACCATGGCAATAATAGCCACACTACAGAATAAATAATTAAGCGTACAATAAAGAGTAACCGACAAAAGAGATCACTCAATTTCATTGGCGAAGGACTCAACTGAGCTTTTGGACTGATGGGCAATAATGAAAGAGAGACTATCTATAAACATCTCAATAATATTGATGATAATGAACAAAAAACATACGAAATTATGAAAAGACAAATTACGGTGATTTCGTCAAATTATAACAAGATAGCAGAACCTTTACTGAATTCTTTGAAGGAAGTCGAAATTCTGCAAAATGTGTTAAACATAACAATAAGAACACAAAAATATACGGCCTAATAATAGTCACTAAGACACCACTGCCTGATGATTTGTTGTTCACATTATATAGGATTTACCCAATACCCACAAAGATTAATGAAGAATGGGATGCATTGGTTAAAACATATATGAATACATATCGGAAGCAGAGGACCGGAGCAAGTACATAGGTCTATCGAATGAAGATCACAGCAAATGCATTGTGGTTAGCCAAATATGGACAAAGAAATTACACTATGCAAACGTACAGGCACCATGCTAACAACTGGCAACACACTATGCGAAGTCGCGCTGATTCAACACAGAACAGATATTAAAGATACCTGTGAACATGTTGCAATCAAAAGGGGTGCAGGCCTAGAAGTTAAACTATGGACACCAAACACATGGTACACCGTTACCAATCTTGGTGTCAGATCACAGCAAAATAAGATCAGCATTAAGAGATGGGCATCGTGATTTCGACGAAATATTATTACAATTAACTGATAACCAGGAACGAAAAAAATTACTTAATCGCTAAAATTAAATAACGAACACCGGTATGTCTTACGGTATATTAATGCTGATATTAATAATAATAATAGCAGTATATGTACTATACATACATTATTACTCTACAATTAAAAATAAAGCAACAATAATAACTGACGAATATAATACAAATAATTCACCAATAGCAACAATAGATGTAGAAGCAGCCAAATCACCAAACATTGAACTGGTGTCAAATACATTTCCCAACAAAAAATCGGCACTAGAAAAAATCGGTCATTGCGGAAATCAACAACGCAGAACGCAGACCATGTTTTTATTATATATAATTCGAAATTACACCTATTAATTACTAATATCTATTAAGTATTAGATATGTAAAGATCGTAACTTCATAACTAATTTAAACTCACTTAATTTTTTTTTGTTTGTTACTCTTAATTAAAAATAGATATAAACGTAATTTATACCACGTAATTTACACCACATAAAATAATTTTAGGAATACTACATAAAATATTGTAAATGGAAAAACTATTATTCTTTTTAATAATAATAATTAAAATGCATTAATGAAATAATTAAAATGCAAAAGAAAAAAAAAAACTATTTTTCTTTTTAATAATAATATTTCTTTTTTTTTATTTTATTTTTATAATTTTAACCAGTACATTTTTGTTGATGGCATATTTTTAGGGTTAAGAATTATGCATGTTAAACACATACAGCATTTAATTGTATTGGCACAACACCCACAATATATAGGTCACTCTGATCATACACATAAATGCTGACTTAGTTATTTTAGCCTATGAGTCAGTTAGTAATGCTGACTAAGGTATTTTAGCATGATGAAAGTACTCTATTTATTGTGAAATTATAAGAAAACGAGGTATTATGTAGAAGTTAAGTATAGACTAAAAATCAATTGTTTCAGATAAGCCGAAGTATCCAGTTCTAAAAACTAGTGATAAGTATAAGTGTAAAAACCTTTAAAAACGAAATAAAGTGTCTGAAAGTAAAAAGACTCGCGTTTTAATAATAAACACATAAAAAAAGGGACTTAGAAGGACTTTAACATACAACACTCATTTGGCTGATATTGCTTTGTGTTTTTGTTATTTCATATATCGGCTGACTCGTTTAAAAGTGGAACAACAATAAAAATGCGAATAAAGCATCATAGAATTTGTGGCGGGAAATTTTCTGTACAACAAAGAAAAATCGTTGTTGTTGTCAACTGAATGGCTGTACTAGACACATACATGCAGTGTCATGCAACTGTATGTTGTCATGCGTCTGTTTGTTGCTAATAACGCCAATTTTTTGAGCACGTGTTGATAGATCCCAGCAGGAAATATCACCAATGATTCCTCTATGTCAGGTCAGAAACATCGATGACCGATAGCATTTTCGCCCTGCAAAGCATTGATGACATTTTCATACAAATGTCCACTGATTCATGCATGATGTAGCATTAACGATGTCATGCACGTCATTCATCAATGAAGTCACAAATGATTATCATACATATATTTTTGTATAAATTATATGGCAGTATGACATCGAACATAATGTTGCTAGGGAGACGAATGTTGTATGCATTTCACAACGTAAATGCTGCACACCTTTAGTGGCATGTGACGTGAGTGTTAATTTTCACCAATGACGTCATGAATAACATTACATCAATGACGGATTTTCACAATGTATATATGGTGTATGACGTCTTTAATGCAATGTCATTTATAAAATTGTTGTAGATATATTTATCAATGACAAATATTCTAATGTCCTCGAATCATCATTGATGACCTTGTCGTCAATGAGGCCATTTCCTGCTGGGATATAACTTGATATAACAGCAGGAAATGTCACCAATGATTCCCCTATGTCAGATCAAAAACATCGATGACCGATAGCGTTTTCACCCTGCAAAGCATTGATGACATTTTCATAGAAATGTCCATTGATTCATGCATGATGTAGCATTTACGATGTCATGCACGTCTTTCTTCAATGAAGTCACAAATGATTGTCATACATATTTTTTTCTTGTAATAATAAATATATTTTTTATTATTTTATTTATTTCCTCATTTATATTTTTTTAATTTATATATTTTTTTTATTTATCTC